>OX637532.1:101829019-102429019 GCA_951800035.1 Linnaemya tessellans | reverse complement strand
CTTTAACTTTTCATTTGACAAAGCTTATGAGCTAAATTCATTGAAGCTTTTAAACACAATGGTTTCTACGTCGACAGATAAAGCATTTGAAACACTTTATTACATGGCAATTGCAATTTGCCTTTACAATTTTCTGGTTTACATCTTCAAGTTCTTAAACACGGAATTATGAACAGCGTAATTAACTTCCGCGTTATCAGCACTGTATGCTGCAATTTGCTGAATGTTAAGATTATTTTTAGTTGTTATTCTTACGATATTGCCAAAAATGTCTTTAGCAGCCTCCTTTGGGTCTTCATAAAAATCTAAAATTTTCTGATGTATTTCTGTTTCAGCATCGATATATTGAACGGCATATGGATACGTTTTCTCGTTTCCAATATTTGATGCGTTGCTGCTTACCGAAAAGTAAAAACTTTCTGTTAATGCATCAGGTACTTTTTCTTGTGCGTATGTTGCCAATACTTTTCGTGTTACAGCTGCTGCTTTGGTACATCCACAACTTATTTTATTAGCAATTTTACTGTCGCAAAATATATAGTTGTCAATTTACAATGAACAAGTGCGCGTGCCCCCGCAATGTTTTAAATTATATATGAATTTTTATTAGTTGTAAATTGACAACTAAATTCAATTACTTGAACATAAATAACAAAGAAACTTTAGTTATCAGCAGCCGATGGCTCTGGAAAAAGCGAAAGAGATACATGGAATATTGGGAATATTAATCGTCAGGGTTGGGGAATTTCGTACTAACCAAAAATGTAATAACTTAAAAATATATATGTGATAACTTCTCATATTCAATTTTCGTTAAAATACTGGTTAAATAGTTGATACTCCTACTAACTAGCACCACTTGCAAAAGTGGAAAAATTGAACAAAGAACGCTGATGAGATGGCGTAGCGGCCTCGAAATCAGTACTGATCCGTTCTGCTGGTTTGATGATTATTGAAAAATATTCTTAATATTCCAATCTTAATATAAATTAATAAAACAGAATTTGAACAAATTCATTTATTAATAAAATAATAAAAAAAATGGTTTGCAGCAGGGCTGTGGAGTCGGAGTCGGAGTCGAAGAGTCGGAGTTGCACTGTTTTTGCCGGAGTCGGAGTCGGAGTTGGAGTCGCTAAAAAAGGTCGCGACTCCGACTCCGACAAAGAATTTTTTAAAATTTTTCATAATAAAAATTCTGCGAATTTTTTTTTTTAAATATTTTCTATTTTCAAATATTTGCCTTTTTACAGAAATTGACTTAATCTTTTTAATGAATTATTATTTAGTTTATTTAATTTGAATTATTAATTTTGTTGATTTTTTGTTGTGTGTTGGAATAATAAAAACGTAAAAATGTGAGACTTTTCGTTAAAAAAAAAAAAACGACTATTTTGCTCCTTTTTCAAAAACTTCAACATTAACCCTATTTGTCACTCATAAACTTGTGCTTTTATTTTCTCATGATTGAGAAGAAACCGAAGCAAACAAAAGCATTAACGTTCTCTCCCAAGTAAAAGCAATTTTGAAAAGTCACGGTTCACACAGTGAAATTTCATTACAAAAATTTCAGTGTGCAGACACGGATGAAAGTGTAGAAGAGAATAAAAAATTCATAAGAAATATTTTACTATGTAAACCCAGACTAAAATCTAAAAAATTTACAATTTCAAATTATGGCAACACTGAATGCAATTACTGTTTGCATATATTCTCTATCGTGTAAATACTCTCTTTCGTTAGAATTATGTATTGATAAAGCATTGCATTCAGTCGGAGTCGGAGTTGGAGTCGGAGTCGTACTTTAAAAATTTCGGCGGCTGGAGTAGGAGTCGGAGTCGCAACTATTTTTTCACGACTCCACAGCCCTGGTTTGCAGTCTTGCAGATTCGAACTTAAGCCCGTTGATAAAATTAAAAATTTACATAAGAAAGTTCGACTAATAAAAATTCATACATAATTTAAAACATTGCGGGGCACGCGCACTTATTCATTGTAAATTGACAACTAAATTCAATTACTTGAACATAAATAACAAAGAAGCTTTAGTTATCAGCAGCCGATGGCTCTGGAAAAAGCGAAAGAGATACATGGAATATTGGGAATATTAATCGTCAGTGTTGGGGAATTTCGTACTAACCAAAAATGTAATAACTTAAAAATATATATGTGATAACTTCTCATATTCAATTTTCGTTAAAATATTGGTTAAATGGTTGATATTCCTACTAACTAGCACCACTTGCAAAAGTGGAAAAATTGAACAAAGAATGCTGATGAGATGGCGTAGCGGCCTCGAAATCAGTACTGATCCGTTCTGCTGGTTTGATGATTATTGAAAAATATTCTTAATATTCCAATCTTAATATAAATTAATAAAATAGAATTTGAACAAATTCATTTATTAATAAAATAAAAAAAAATGGTTTGCAGTCTTGCAGATTCGAACTTAAGCCCGTTGATAAAAGTAACAATATTATTTTAAATTCTTAAACGAATGTAACATTAAACAATTTAAATTTACTATTCACATCAAAAAAATTTACACTTAATTTTAATCTGCTGTAATTTTTTTAGTGTTGGGCAAAAACAAGCAATAAGTCAATGATGAGCTAGGGGGGAAATTACAAGTGTTGATACTTTTTGGTTATCGATCGCAATGAATTATTGATGTTGGGCAAAAAATAAGAATTAGTTTTTGGGTCTGGTGTTTAACAAATGATGATACATTTTTTTAATAGATATTGCATTTTTTTAATTTTAAAAACTAACTGGACAAATTATATTTTATCTTGACACTTGACAGGGCCTAAAAAATCTTGACAATCAAGATATTTCCAGGCCATGTGGCAACCCTACCCTATGGTGATCCATTACCTTTTATTGACTGAATTCCATCAGCAATATTTTTTAAATAAACTAGCTCTTCTCTCCAAACCTGAAATAAATTTTTTGTTACCACACATTTGTTTCAAATTAAATTGCTTATATATTACCTTTTTCCATGCTGGGACGCCTCTTATTGGAACAGTTTTTGAATTAAGCTTTTGGCACAGCTCCTCCCATAATCTATTTTGCTCCTCCGGCCTTTGTTGACTGGCTCCTCTGCCAATATCGGGGTGTTTCATCATGAAGTCAACCATTACCCGAAATTGTTGTGGTGATGTTTGTTTTTTAGACCTGTACACAAATAAATAAACGAGTTTAATGTCGTAAAAGTCGTTTATACCGTTTGTATACTTACATTTGTTTTATTTATATTAAATTTAACTTTTTAACTTTAATTTTTTCTGACGTTTGTAATACTCGGTAAAATCGGCGACGAAAGAAATTGTTAAGTCAATGTGGTGAGAATGTATTTTAGAATACATAAAATGTGAAAGAAACATATGTTTGCTTGTAATCATATCTCTAGCGTATAACAGAATAGCAAAATGCATAAACGCCGCGCATATGTGGTGAAGGTGACTTCTCGAATATCCCCGATTAAGTCAGGATATACTCGTAATACTTTATGTATTTATGTGCATAACTTCTATTAAATGCTTAAACGAATATACAGAGGTATTGTAAAATATCAACTTTGGCTAGCTAATGCTTTCATTAGCCGTGGACCGCCGCTACTTGTTTCGTCACGGCATAGAATTCTTACAACGTATTTTTTCGTAATAAAAACAGCTGGTGTCAGAAGGTTTGTTAGAAGAAAATAGAACACGCTCTAATTGAAATTTTGTCAGATTACTTTTTGGCTGACTTTCACAGAAGCAATGTTTGAAAGATAACACACGATATGTATGTGTTTTGCAGTGGAAATTTTGACTTGTCAGATATAAAAAAACGAGTCCTGTATGGGGGGCTTTAGACCCCATAAAGTATATGCAGTGGATCAAAAAGTATATGCAGTGGTCCAATAGTACGAATTATAGTATGTATAATATTAGGCCTTTTCGTAATGTTGAAAAATTCGTACTATTGGAAAAAATTTTAACCAATTTTATATAAAATAAAACATATCTAAATAGTTTAATTTAAATAATTTTTTTATTTAAAACAAAACAAGATAAAAACTTTAAAAATATGCAAATTCATGTTAAATCAATAAGTTTGAAAGCATACATTTGTACATAGTATGTATGTATGTAACTAGATATTAAAAAGTGAAAGGGTATATATAGGCTTATCATTCCGTGTGTAATTTCTTCGATATTCACATGGGACCCCCTAAAGTATATATATCCTGGATCCTTATGAATAGCGATGACGATTGAGCGATGAGCATCTGTCTGTACGTGAAATCGCTTTCCCAAGCCCCCAGAAGAGCTAGAGACTTCGTTCTCTGACCATTGGAATGGAAATGAGCTTAAATAGAGTGGCATTTCAGAAAAATCCGAAATACGGTTCCAGAGTTGGGAAGCTTACAGCTATTTCTCGACGCAAAATTAATACCAAAAATCAATTTTTTTTTCTTGTTTGTAACTTAAACCTATTTCTTGCTTTGGGAAGCCACAATGGTCTATTAAAAACTAAAAAAAATAAAAAGTTTTTTCCAAGCGATGGGAGTGTAAGTTTTTTGCACAATTTTTTAAAAATTTTAAGTTTTTCTTAAATAAAACCTTTTTACACATCATGAAGATTTGCATTGGTCAAAAAAAATTTTGTTTAAATTAAAATTTCGTTTCCAGGGCTGGGAAATTGATTTTTTTTTGTACATACAAGTAAGTCTGGACACGTGCAATATTTTATTGTACATGAAAGTAACCAAAATGGTTATAAATTTTAAATCTTTATTAAATAAAACTACCTTATACATCATCAAGCGTTGCACTGATAAAAAAAAATAATAAAATTTCGCTTCCAGGGTTGGGAAAATGAAAGTTTTTTTACAAAATCTGAGTTTTTTTAAACAAAACCACTTTATACCTCTTGAAGATTTGCATTGATAAAAAAATTTTAATTTCGGTTCCAGCGCACAGTGGTTCAGTAGTAGGAAATAGGGTTCAAATGACTATGTTCGATTTTTTCACCGTTAGTTCGCTCTAATACTCACTATTAGTGGTACTACTAAAACATGCAAAAAGATTTGCAATCAGTTGTTTTTTACATTTACTTTTGTGCTTCGGAAGTGAACAAATCAAAACAACTTTCCGTATCTTCTTCAGCAGTGCTAATAAAGTTAATTCCTAGTGCCTGTTTTTCAAAGAAAAACACATTTTTGACTTATTGTTTTACAATGGATATTTAAGTTGAATGTGTTTACCGTAATGGCTACCATACTGACGCAATATACACCGATTTTAGTAAAGCTTTTGACAAAGTAAATCATATTCTTTTATTAAAAAAATTGGATTTATTGGGTTTTAGTAATATTTTCATCTCGTGGATAAAGTCATATCTTGTACGCAGAACGCAATCTGTTAAATTTAATAATGCAGTTTCAAGAAGTATTCAAGTTAAATCTGGTGTGCCACAAGGTAGTCACCTTGGCCCAATTCTATTTTTACTTTTTATAAATGATCTACCGGAGGCAATTAAACACTGCAACATATTGATGTATGCTGACGACGTTAAGATATTTTTAACTATTAAACAGCCAGCTGATCATCTTCTTCTACAGAATGACCTGGATAATTTTTACAAATGGTGTAAAATTAATTTAATGGAGTTAAATTTAAAAAAATGTAAACATCTAAATTTTTCAAGAGTTCGTGGTTCTGTATTTGCTTACAAGTTCGATTTGTACTGCTTAGACACTGTTGAAACATTTATGGATTTGGGCATATTGTTAGACTCAAAAGTTTTGTGCAACATATAACGATGTCTGTGAACAAAGCGCGTAGCATTTTAGCTTTTGTGAAACGATGGTCGAAGGAATTCAACGATACTTTCATAACAAGACAACTATACATATCACTCGTAAGGCCAATTCTAGAGTATGGTTCCATCATTTGGGATCCTTACTACCAAATACATATTGATCGCATTGAGTCTGTTCAAAAACAGTTTCTTATTTTCTGCTTAAGAAACATTTACCATGACCTAACTCAACTTCCGCCGTATACAACAAGATTAGCTGTAATTAACCTGCCTACTTTAAGAAGCCGGAGAATAATGCTCAATGTAGCTTTTTCTTATAACTTAATAAATGGTAGAATCTGCTCCGAGTTTTTATTGAGCAATGTCACGTTTAACATTCCACAACGCTCATTACGATCATTTCAACCATTATTTGTTAGAACTTTTCGTACCAACTTTGCTATGTCTGATCCACTAAGAAGATTATGTTGTTGCTTTAATGAAATGTATAATTTTATCGATTTTTCATTAGATATATATACTATTAAAATGAATATAATACTATTTTTAAATAACTAAATTTTAATACCAGATTTCTGGTTTATTGTAATAATATAGTTTGTAAGGAATTAATCCATAAACTAAATAAATAAATAAATTATTACGATTTAATAATTTTTTAAGCAAAACGTAGTTGACGGAAAGCGGTTTCACTACAAATCAATTGTTACCTGCATATATTTTTTACAACTTTATTTTACTTATGTTGCCGTTTTATGACGCCTTCAAGTTACATATCAAAATGTTGCTCTATATCTGTACTTTTAATTTAAACAGAATTTATCTGCGTTTGTGCATGGTACAGAGGGACTTCATCTCTACGACTAGATTCGTAGCACATACATATTTTTCATATATTTTTTACCGTTTGTTGCTCACTGCACAGTTCATGTTTACAATTTGATTTATTGTTTTATTTATTCAAAATTTTTAGGACACGATTAGGTTTAATTGTCGACAAAGCTCAAAGTGGCGGAAGTGGCACATCCAATGACGGAAACAATGCAAGAAATTTTTTTGAATTCAGCTATGAATCAAACTCAGCCAATTATGTTTCAGTGACCAGTGACTATGCCTTCATCATTGAAACAGGCTGGCAACAACTAACACAACCACGCATTAATGCTTATCGGAAGAATTCTACACAATATTTTATAACTCAGCGCGGGCTCGAACTCAGGACCCTCCGCTTCATAGTCTCGTGTTCTACTACCTCGGTAGAGTGGTTCTCGAGTTATAAAATCACGAAGATAGGACAACTTATTTATATATAATATATTTATATATACATATATATATATATATATATATATATATATATATATATATATATATATATACATATATTGTTACAAAGTTTAAAAATAGATTCAAATATAACGACAATGTGGATAAATGTACTTGGCAGCACTGCCAAATCATCTCAAGTTGTCACAATGTTACAACCCTGGTAAACACAAAGCAGATAATATTTGAATTAACGGAAGTGGAATTTTCCGGATACATCTTCGAGAATATACAAGATCATTTGAGGCTGTGCAATAATAAGTGTAAATAACAACAACGAAAAACCTAGCAACATCAATGCTAAGAGATGATGCTGTTATTCTTAATGATCTTGTACGCAAGTATTCGCTGCTAACAAAAACTAAACATGTACACCAATATATACAGCAACATACACACAAATATGCACATAAACATACCCACATAGTAGAAGAAGAAACAAAACTACGCAACACACAGAACACTCATACATACAACAACACATAGTTACAATAAACAAAACACACAAGACAGCATTGTCATATAAACAAACACACGTTTATAGCTACATGTTAAGTAAAGCACAACCAACAACAACCATGACCAGATGCTTCGCGAAGTTACCAGACGATGTCATTTTGCTATATAAAGTCGCTGCCAGTAATCAGCGGGATCAGTGTGATTTTAAATCTAGACGTGTTTACATCGCTAAGTGTTTAGTAGTACAAATACTCGTGTTAATAAAGTAGTAAATAAAGTGTTGCCGCATTATATTTCTAAAGTTAATTGTCTGTGTTTTTAATTTGATGCAATTAAACGAATCCTTGAAGGATAAGTAAAAGCGTTTTTACGAAAAGGTCTAAAAACGTAACAATTGGTGTCAGAAGTGGAATTGCAAAAATAATTAAAAAGGACATTGCAATTTAAGGAGAAGAAAAGGACATTAATAATATTACATTATAATAAATAATCATGAAATTTGATGAGCTAAAAGTTGAACAGCTAAAAAAGGAGCTTAGTAAGCGGGAATTGCCAACAGCAGGTAACAAGGCTGAACTGCAGAAGAGGCTGATAGATGAGTTTAAGAATCGCGGCATGGATATCGGGACATACGAGTTTGAGGACAAAGACGATGTAGAGGTATGTCCTCCTGCTACGACCAGCAGCATGGACATAAATTCAATGTTCGCTGCTATGATGATTTAGATAAAAGGAATCAATGATGCATGAAATAAAACAGAACTCTCAGCAGATGCAGGAGGCATCAAGGATCAGCACTGAAAAGCTTGTAGCCGAAATAACTGAAATTAAACAGAACTCTCAGCAGATGCATGAAGCATCAAGGATCAGCACTGAAAAGCTTGTAGCAGAAATACAGGAGTCAAATAGAGCCACGAACGAGACTCTGGTAGAGGTTTCTGAGGCCATTAATAGGAGGGTGGATTCTATTGAGAACAAATTCTCAGAGCTGGCAAAGAGAGTCCAACATCTAGAAAGCGGTGGCCTAGAACAGCATGCAAAAGAGTTCGAAGAAAAATTTCATGCTCTAGAGGACAAAGTGCATAACCTCGAGCGTAGTGGCGGGACAGTACGAGCAGTTGCGGAGGTTTCTGCGCGAATAAAAGCGCCGTGCTTTGACGGCAGCGTACCATTGGGCATCTTTAGATTCCAGTTCGAGACGGTTGCTAGCAGAAATGGATGGGATGCTGAAAAAAAAGCCATAGAGTTGATTTTGTCCTTAAAGGGTACAGCCGCAGAGGTACTTGAGACCGTGCCAGTAAGCAGCAGAAACAACTATAATGAAATAATGGCAGCATTGCAGCGCAAGTATGGTGGTGAGCACAAGCGCGATTTATACAGAATGGAATTGCGATGTAGAGTTCAAAAGCCTAACGAGTCTCTACAAAATTTCTTAATGGAAATCGAGCGTTTAGTGCAGCTCACATATCCAGGCGAGAGTCACCCGTTTCCCGACCACTTTAAAACTGAGGCGTTCGTTAATGGCATTCGCGACTCTGATGTTAAACTAGCTGTGTGCGCAACGCAGAAATCCACTTTCGCTGAGACTGTTTCATTTGCGCTGGCTCAAGAGACTACAAGGATGGTTTTCAAACCGCAGATATGCAAGGTGCGGAATGTGGAGGTTTTGTCTGAGGCGGATAACAGCCTAGTTGCTAGTGTTAAGGAAGCAAAGCGACAATTGTTGGCGGAAAGTGCTATCAAAGAAAAACCTAAGTGCTTTAACTGCGGAAAAATCGGTCATTTTCAGCGCAGCTGCAAAGCACCAAGGAAAAGAGGTAGATCTGTTTCGCCACCAAGAAACAGCAAACGGGTGAACCAAACAACATCACAAGAGTCCCCGTTAAACTAAAACGAGCTAGCGCTAAGGGGCAAGAGCTAGCTCCCACAAACGAGGGCCCCACAATCTCCATATCAGTGATGCAGCAGAAAAATAGCAACCTTACTGCGTCTGGACACATCAACGGGGAAAAGCACGTACTTACCATAGACACAGGGGCGTCGCAGTCAATAATAAGGCCCGAAATAGTAAAGGGGAAATGCGATCGTTTAAACAATATACGTCTATGGTAAGATTGAATTGAAGGTGACTATAGCCAACATCAACGTGAGGCATGTGTTTATTGTTGCCGATATTGTCGATGAGGTAATTATTGGAGCCGATTTTATGATTAACCATGGCATTTATCTACACATGGGGCAACAGCTGATGATTTGGCGTAATGTGGAAATACCCCTTGATGTTGTGTATGACAGCAAGCCGCAAGTAAGAAAAGTATTTGCTATTGAGAGTCAGACGTTACCGCCGCAGTCTGAAACAGTTATATGGGCGCGTATGAAGGGAGATTGTGAGGACAATCGGTTGTGGGTTGTAGAACCAGCAGTTTTAAAGAGAGAGCTTATAACAGCAAAAGCTCTAGTAAAAACTAGTAAAGGAGGAATAGTCCCTATAAGAGTACTTAACTTGACCGACCATGAAAAAGTCATCAAAGAAAATTGCGATATTGGCCAGTGTACTCCAGCAGAGGCAATAATAAACTGCGAGAGGAAGATAGAGCCTACCAATTTGTCCGCCAAAGAACGTGAACAATTTGAGGAATACGTAGGAATATGGGTAGCAGGACTGTCAGCGACAGACAGAAATAAAGCCAAACAGTTGCTAAAAAGGCATGCCAGTATCTTCGCCATGGGAAACCAAAGCCAGGGTAGAACTGCATTGGTTAAACATGAAATTAACACAGGCGAATCTAGGCCGATTAAACAGCCACCCAGAAGTGTACCCCTAGCAAAGCGAGATGAAGTCAAAGAGCTTGTAAGAGAAATGGAGCGTGAAGGCGTAATTGAGCCATCTTCTGGTCCTTGGAGTTCGCCAGTAGTCTTAGTTAAAAAGAGAGATGGCAGTACTAGATTCTGCGTAGACTACTGGAAGCTCAATGACATAACCAAGAAGGACAGCTATCCGCTCCCCAGAATCGATGACACTTTGGACACGCTAGCTGGTACGAGATGGTTCTCTACGCTAGACTTGCGAAGCGGATATTGGCAAGTGGAGATTGCAGAGAAAGACAAGGAGAAAACTGCCTTCAGTGTCGGTAACGGATTATGGCAGTTCAAAGTTATGCCATTTGGTCTCTGCAATGCTCCGGCCACATTTGAACGCCTAATGGAGAAGGTACTGAAAGGACTCCACTGGAAGACATGCTTGGTATATCTGGATGACATAATCGTGATGGGGAAAACTTTTGATGAACACCTCAAAAACATGGCAGAAGTTCTTCAACGGATATCATCAGCTGGATTGAAACTCAGCCTGAAGAAATGTGCATTGTTCCAGAAAGAAGTGAAGTATTTGGGGCATCGTGTTACAGCAGACGGAATCTCAACAGATGAAGATAAAATACAAGCAGTAATGTACTGGCATCAACCTAAAAATCTACATGAATTGCGCAGCTTTTTGGGCCTTTGTACATACTACAGACGCTTTGTGCCAAATTTTGCCAGTGTAGCTGCAAGCCTGCATGACCTGGCAAAGAAGTCGAGACCATACCATTGGGGTGAGCCACAGGAAAAGGCATTCCAGAAACTTAAAGGATTATTGTGTACGTCACCAGTACTAGCGTATCCCATACCTGGAGAAAAATTTGTGCGGATACTGATGCGAGCGGCTATGGCATAGGGGGCGTGCTATCCCAAGTAGTTAATGGCACTGAGAAAGTCATAGGATACTATAGCCGTGTACTCTCAAAACCTGAGAGGAACTACCGTGTGACACGACGTGAGCTTCTGGCAGTATTGGAATGCATTAAACATTACCATAAGTACCTGTATGGTCAACACTTCACATTAAGGACTGACCATTCTGCACTGAGATGGTTATTGCAGTTTAAAAATCCTGAAGGGCAACTGGCAAGGTGGATTGAGCGCCTGCAGAGCTACGACTTCAGTATTGAGCATCGAAGGTGCACAAAACATAGCAATGCGGATGCTCTTTCAAGAAGACCCTGCTGTTTAGAGTGTAAACATTGCGTTAGAACCGAACAAAAGGAAGGCGTTGTTGATGTTCGGCTAATGCACATCGACTCTGATGAAGACTGGTCAGCGGCACAGAGGGACGACAATATACTGGGGAAAATTATAGCAGCCAAAGAGGAGGACAGAAGACCGTCGCGGAATAAAATTTCG
Source organism: Linnaemya tessellans (assembly GCA_951800035.1). Taxonomy (NCBI): domain Eukaryota; kingdom Metazoa; phylum Arthropoda; class Insecta; order Diptera; family Tachinidae; genus Linnaemya; species Linnaemya tessellans. The sequence goes on along the minus strand of OX637532.1, from coordinate 102,417,202 downwards.
GCTGAGAGTCCACTCGCCATATCTTATTGGGCTCAGTGGAACAGCCTCAAGGTAATAAAAGGGTGCCTATACCGCGTATGGGAAAGTGTAGATGGCAAAACAACTTCAAATTTGATAGTTGTGCCATGTTCCAAGATAAGTAAAGTTCTGCAAGAATTTCACAATGGACCTAGTGGCGGTCATCTTGGAGTAACAAAAACACTTGAGAAACTGAAGCAGCGTTTTTATTGGGTTGGTGTCAACAAGCCGTAGACGACTGGATAGCAAACTGCCCACAGTGCATAGCAGCCAAAGGCCCAGTAAGAAGAAGCCGGGGACAGCTACAGCAATACAACTCAGGAGCACCATTCGAGCGGATCGCAATGGATGTAGAGGTCCTTTTCCCGTCACTGAAGCCGGAAATCGTTATGTTCTTGTGGTAATGGACTATTTCAGTAAATGGCCAGAGGTATATGCTATACCTAACCAAGAAGCAAAGACAGTTGTAAATGCATTCGTCAACAACTGGGTATGTCGCTATAGTGTCCCAATAGAATTACATTTCGACCAAGGAAGGAATTTCGAGTCTGCCATAATCAGGGAAATGTGCGAATTATATGTGATAAAGAAAACCAGAACAACGCCGTTGCATCCACAGTCTGATGGCATGGTAGAGAGGTTCAATCGCACCTTAGAAGAGTACCTGCGAAAAGTGGTAAGCAACCATCAGAGGGACTGGGACGAGCACATTCCCAAATTTTTGATGGCATATAGCTCAGCTGTACACGACTCCACATCGAGAACGCCAGCTAAAATTATCTTCGGGACGGAATTAAAACTGCCTGGTGACTTGGAATTTGGTATTAAGCCAGCTGTAGAAGAAGAAGCCACTTCGTCCCAAGAGCAGGAGAACTTAAACGAACTGCATGATTTCGTGCGTAATAGAATCAAGATGGTCAGTGACAAGATGAAGGCTAGATATGACCGCGCAGCAAATTCGGAGGGATTTATGGAAGGTCAATTGGTTCTACTTTATAACCCGCAACGAAAAAAAGGATTGTCCCCAAAATTACAGACTCACTGGGATGGCCCGTATAAAGTGATTACGAGAGTGAATGACGTTGTGTACCGGATACAGAATCACAATAGCCCAAGGTCGAAAATGAAGATAGTACATCTCGAACGATTGGCGCGCTATGGAAGAGGTGATTGTATGCCTATTCGGGTCGAACAGGCTTAAGTGGGCGGCAGTGTTACAAAGTTTAAAAATAAATTCAAATATAACGACAATGTGGATATATGTACTTGGCAGCACTGCCAAATCATCTCAAGTTGTCACAATGTTACAACCCTGGTAAACACAAAGCAGATAATATTTGAATTAACGGAAGTGGAATATTCCGGATACATCTTCGAGAATATACAAGATTATTTGAGGCTGTGCAATAATAAGTGTAAATAACAACAACGAAAAATCTAGCAACATCAATGCTAAGAGATGATGCTGTTATTCTTAATGATCTTGTACGCAAGTATTCGCTGCTAACAAAAGCTAAACATGTACACCAATATATACAGCAACATACACACAAATATGCACATAAACATACCCACATAGTACAAGAAGAAACAAAACACAGAACACTCATACATACAACCACACATAGTTACAATAAACAAAACACACGAGACAGCATTGTCATATAAACAAACACACGTATATAGCTACATGTTAAGTAAAGCACAACCAACAACAACCATGACCAGATGCTTCGCGAAGTTACCAGACGATGTCATTTTGCTATATAAAGTCGCTGCCAGTAATCAGCGGGATCAGTGTGATTTTAAATCTAGACGTGTTTACATTGCTAAGTGTTTAGTAGTACAAATACTCGTGTTAATAAAGTAGTAAATAAAGTGTTGCCGCATTATATTTCTAAAGTTAATTGTCTGTGTTTTTAATTTGATGCAATTAAACGAATCCTTGAAGGATAAGTAAAAAGCGTTTTTACGAAAAGGTCTAAAAACGTAACAATATATATATATATATATATATATATATATATATATATATATATATGTATATTAGCCCGTCCCTTATATGGGTTTTTTTTTTCAAATATGATACGCATACCCTCTAATATTGTTCGAAATGGTCTAGAAGAGCTAAATTGAAAATGTTAAACCTTTTGGACAATGTTAACCCATGCCAAGACTCGGTAAAATTTTACATTTGGGGTCATATAAGGCTATATATGGAGTTTCTAAAAAAAAACTTTTGATAGACAAATTTAATAACAACATTATGAAATATGATAATTATTATAAAAATTACCCATCTGTAGCCAATACTAACCCTTTCTGGCCCACGTATATTTGAATAATACAACAAAGAAGGCAAACTTCCCATATTTTAGAAACTGTCAGTTTACATACACATACAGTTTTTTATTTATTGTACATTATTTTTTTTAAACTGCTATTAATCATATAACATTTAGGGTTTTTTATTGTGTTCTAATGCTTTCTTACACATAAGTAAATACGAAATATAAACAAAATGATTACCGTTAATTTATGCCAGAATTTAAAATTTTGATATACGCTCACGTGGGGGTTTGTTATGGTTATAATGGAACAAAGTTATGTATTAATTATTCGTTTGGATATTTTCTCTTGAGAGTGTCTTTCTTGCAATCCGGATACAACTTTCTGTGCTCCTGCACGCATTGTAGTAAATATTGTTTTTGTTCTTCATCTGCAGTGATCAAACCGTGAAAATCTTGCATGAGCTTTACCGATCTCTCAGCAACATCATTTATTGGCTTCAGATCAGAAATAAATTCTCTGGCCTTTATATATGATGCGTTTTCATTCCATAAAATGGGAGAAACTGTTAAAAAATCATCCGATATTCTCAAATTTATAAGAGTATCTTTGCTTTTGTTGTTGATAAAGTCGCACATTTGTTTTTCTGCAAGACAAATAAAGTTAATAAAAGACATACAATTAAAAATAGTAACATGTGCTTACTTAATAAAAAATCAGTGCTGTCCTCATCTAGAATGTAGCGTTTTATATTATTGGAAACATTATCTTTACTAAAGTTTGCCACCATCTTTGCCTTTGTTTCCAATTCCACATCATTGTCAAATAAAGAAAATATAGCACATTCTGGCGACAAATACCACAAGTGTTGACAAAACTTCCCGAAAGCTGATTTCGATATTTCTTTATCGATGTTTTCATATTGTTTCAATGTTTTGAGGAAACATAAATCCTGGTACGGCGCCTTTAATGCTGACGGACAGGTTATCCACGGCTTCACATATGTTGTGACTATAAACAAACTCAAAGCAAGTAATCCGTCTTTTTCTTGGTCTGTTAAATTGAACTCTGGTTGAAGCAGACACATTTTTATCGAATATATCGCCTTGGCCATCCAACGTGCGTGGTGCATTGCTCCTGGTGGTCTGATTGTTAGTTTGTTGTCAGTATTTCCACTCATAAATATAATGCACAACTCTATTAACTCTCTGTAATCATTTCTTGTTTGTTTTTTTTTAATTGAGCTGAATAAAAAATTAAAAGATCTTTAATTTTTTCAGGCGAAAAATGTTTATTTATATCATTTTGAAAATATTGAATATTGCGGCTGTTAATGTTACTCCAATTCTCCTTAAATTTTTTGAAAAGAGTTACGTCGGGCCCGACTTTATTTTCACTGAGTTTACATTCAAAAGCACTTTTAAGAACAAGTTCATACACATGATGACGGCAAGCGAAGAATAATAATTCTCTGTCGAACTTTTGTTCTAATTGTACGCAAGCACCTTTAAAACGACCAGTGTTAGATGCCGTTGTATCGCAACACAAAATTTGCACGCTGTCTTCTAAATTCCAGTTCACTATTGAGGACCAAACGGCTTGTGCCTGCTCTTTGCCGGAAGAATTTTCTAGCTTTGGTACTGCAATAAGTTGTTCATTTTTTCCATAAGTGATAAGTACTGGTAATCGTTCTTCCTTGCCATTCTTTATATTTATAGCAGGCATTAATTTACCATCCCAATGTAATGTAACAACTTCTGGAATATTACTTTTAAAGTCACTTTTTAAAGCTTCTGCACGTTCTTTTCTTTTTTCTACCCTAATTCTTTGGATAGATGATTTGTTGATTGGATAATCATCGATATTATGGCCAAGTGCTTCCATGGTAGCCTGAACAATAAAAACTGCATCTCTTACACTCAATTGGCATCTATCAAAAGCTGATACCAATTTTGGAGTAAGGAATTCTTTTCTTCCTCGTCTTTTTAATACCTCTTCTTTTTTTAGTGGTAAAACAGGTGAGATTGTATTATCCGAGTCCTCTGAGGTGGAATCATCTGATGGAAAAACATAACAAGCATTAGACGTCGTAGCTTCTTCGGTTTTCAAGCGCCTTTGTTCAAATGCCAATTCCCTTTGCCGTTTTCGATCCTCTTTTTCAGCCAAAATGCTATCTACACCTGCCAAATGACCCGGGCGACCTGTTTCTCTCTGTCGTTGTAAAAACAATCTATCCTCCTCAATTGCTATTGTAGTTAATGCATCAGCATGTGCGATGTCAAACAAGTTATCCAAATGATCAACGAATTTTCTTTCACGGGCTTTAAACGCATCAGTTGTATTTTTTGATCCCTTTTGCAGTTTTCTCCAAACATTATGCAGATCTGTAAGTTTTTTAACACTGTTTGGAAAAGCTTTTGTGGGAAGTCTAGCTTTTTCCCAAAATATCATGCATTCCCGAATCACAAGATTTGCACTTGCACTAACTGTTAATTTTACTTGACGAGTATTAAAAAACAAAACTGATAGAACTTGTCTATTTGATGGAAGCTTTGTTCCATTTATTTGATGTTTTACATCTCCCACTAAATATATTTTTTTGAAAGAGCTGCGTAACGCGAGAGACATGTTGATCTTAATGATTTCAATTAGCACTGAAAGTTTTTTCACAATTAAAAATAAGTAAATGTTCCACAACACAAAATAGCGAATAGCTGTAAATTACTAATAAATCCAAATCATTTATAAATAAACGTTGTACAAAAGAAATCTGTACTTTAGTAGCTGTAAATTGCGAGCAATTTTGTAGACGCTTTGAGTTCTTAATAAAAAAAGGCAAAAGCAATAGCATTGAAAACAAATTATGCAGAAATACACCAATAACAATTTGCTCAACTGAGCAAACAACCGTTAGTTTGTACTTATTTCTGTCGCCACTGCTGCTGTTGCATAATATTTACTTTAAGTTTATGTAGAATAAAAGATGAGAAATTTTAAAACAATTTTAAACCAAATTAAATCATGCGCATGATAAGCGTATGAAGTTTGCTTTCTTTGTTGTATTATTCAAATATACGTGGGCCAGAAAGGGTTAGTATTGGCTACAGATGGGTAATTTTTATAATAATTATCATATTTCATAATGTTGTTATTAAATTTGTCTATCAAAAGTTTTTTTTTTAGAAACTCCATATATAGCCTTATATGACCCCAAATGTAAAATTTGACCGAGTCTTGGCATGTTTTAACATTGTCCAAAAGGTTTAATATTTTTAATTTAGCTCTTCTAGACCATTTCGAACAATATTAGAGGGTATGCATTAGAAAAATTAAATTTTCATATATAAGGGACGGGCTAATATATATATATATATATATATATATATATATATTTATATATATATATATATATATATACATATATATATATATATATACATATATATATATATATATATATATATATATATAACGATAGGTAGATAGATTATACGTACTTTGTGGGTACTGTTTGCTGAGGTAGTAGAATAAGAGACTATGAAGCGGAGGGTCCTGAGTTCGAGCCCGCGCTGAGTCATGAAATATTGTGTAGAATTTTTCCGATAAGCATTAATGCGTGGTTGTGTTAGTTGTTGCCAGCCTGTTTCAATGGTGAAGGCATAGTCACTGGTCACTGAAACATAATTGGCAGCGACTGACACTATCATGTACTAAAAGCAGAGTAACAGCACCCACTTTCGTCGGGCCTGCAGCAAAAATCAGACGGCGATATAAAAAAGGTTGAAATAGCTACAAAAAAGAGGTCTGTCTATCTTCTAATCTTTCCTAATCTATTCCCACAATACTATCCCCTCGTTTTCAGTTCCGGCGCAATTCATTGCATATATAGGACCCTTGAGTGCTGGTTCAAAATAAAAATAAAAAAATATAACAGGAAGAAATAAATTGGTATTAAAAACTAAAAATATCTAAAAGACTATTCTAGGTTTGGAACTTTTTGGGGTACATGAAACGGATTTCTACTTTTTGTTTTTAAATTAAACATATTTAATATTTTTGAAAGAAGTTTCGAGGTGTTAGAAATAAGAAGAGCCAAACATCTAGATTCCTAGCCGAAAAATTTAACGTCAGCTCTTAAAATTTCACCCAAATTCATCGATTAGTTTATTTTTTGTAGTCGTTTTAAGTAAGCAACTTTGTGTTTCTTGAAAAATGGAAAAAAGTGAATTTTGTGCAGTGATTAAACGCTATTATTTGAAGGGCAAAACGGCGAAAGCGACATAAGAAAAGCTCGATAAACATTGACGTGAGCCTGCTCCGTCAGATTACATGGTAAAATACTGGATTGCTGAATTTAAACGCGGCCGAACAAAAACTGTAACAATACCATCAACAGGAAGGCCAAAAGGGTTGGTTACTGAGGAAAATATCAAGAAAATCCTCGATATCGTTTTGAATGATCGCCGAGTCAAGTTACGTGAGATTGTTGAAATGGTAAACATATCATATGAACGTGTGTTCAACATTTTGCATGAACATTTGCATATGAAAAATCTATCGGCAAGATGGGTGCTGCATTTGCTCTCTCTTCAAGACAACGCACCGGTTCACACAGCATTAGATACGATAGTAAAATTACGTGAAATACACTTCGAATTGATCGATCTTCTACCTTATAGTCCAGATTTCGCTCCTAGTGACTTTTTCCTGTTTCCAAACTTGAAAAAATGGCTCGCAGGAAAAAGATTCATCTCAAACGAAGAAGTATTTACTGAAACTAATGCGTATTTTGAGGGGTTCCCAAAATCGTATTATTCAGATGGTATAAAAAATTGGAACATCGTATTGAGCTAAAGGGAAACTATGTTGAGAAATAAATGGTTTTTGAAAAAAATAATGTTTTTTCCTACTTAGGTAGCTTCAATATCAATCCGCCCTCGTAAGATTCGGCACAGCCTAATATAGCACTTTTACTTGTTTAGTTTCATTTCTACTGTCATTTCTTGAATACATCTCAATAAAAGTGTCTTAGAAATTTCAATATTGTTTTCAATTGAATGCATGTATCAAAACATTTGATCGCATCTTCATGTTTAACTTTTGGCAATGAGTTCGAAGGAACCACAATTTGGTCATCATCGCTATCAGTATCTTGCTCAATTACTTCATTTGGGTGGTCAATATTCCAATCTTGCAGATCATCATAATTAAAGTTAGAATGTGCAAAATTTTCATTAAGCAATAATTGACTGTACGCAAGTCTTCGCCATCTCTTAATGATGAAAGAGGATGATCTTCTTCATCATCAAAACCGCTGTTACCTAAAATATTCCAAAATTTGTTTAGCATATCAGCAGAGAGGTTTTACCATGACATTGCAACTAAAGATATTGCTTTAAATAAATCCATACTTTTAAGAGATGCTGTAAAGTCTTCATATGAGGCCGCAACTTTTGATAGCAGGCTGCTATGATAATTAAGCTTTAAAAGTCTGGTCGCACTCTGATCCATCGGTGGCATCAGTGGGGTCAAACCCAAATTTTCCCATCTTTAGTTACGTGCACCAATTCATCTTTTGGTGGGTGGCTTGGAGCATTATCGAGCAAGAAAAGTGCTCCAAGCCTCCAATGGGGAACCTTTTGGCTTTTAAATAGTTTTCTACCTGCAAATGTAAATGGATAAACTCTATACAAATTTTTGTTTAATAACAACTCACCTCTTGAACAAAAATTTTAAAAAACCAATTTTTAAAAAGAGTAGCATTCATCCAAGCAAATTTTGAGTTTCCATAAGAAACAGGCAAATTTTTGTTACGAAAACATATTGGTTTTTGGGCTTTTCTAATCACAAAAGGCTTAATTTTCTTTGTTCCCTCCGCATCCGCATAAACTATTAAGCTATTCTCTACTTTGAGAGTTTTCTGCCAGGCGCAGAATTTTCGCCCTGATTTGTATGTACGTTTTATCCGGCAACATTTCCCAATAAAGTGCGGATTTATCTGCATTAAAAATCGCTTCATGTGTAAGGCCGTCCTCTTCAATAATATTATCTAATTTATTGATGAATGGAGCGACAAGTTTCTTTGAAGACTATAGCTTTTCGCCAGATTCCTTAAGTAATCTTATACCAAAGCGTTTTTTGAATTTCGTGAGCCAACCATCACTGGCAAAAAAGTCTCCTTTATAAAACTTTCCATGAAATTCCAGAGCTTTCGATTTTAATTCGTTGCTCCCTACTGGAATATGAAAATTTCTTTGAAATAAAAACCACTCCTACAGCGCATCTTCCATTCTTTTAAATTCTCCAGTTGCTATTCTGTAGCGGGATTTTAATGGACCTGTTGCAGCTAAAAGCTGCGCCTTCTGTTTTCTTATAGTGCAAATGGTTGACTTGGATAACCCATACTTGCTACAAATTTCATATAGAGACTTTCCACTTTCACTGTCTTCTATAATTCTTAGTTTAAATAAATAAATAAAAAAAATTCATCAAATGTAGAAAACGCGACACAATACACTTGCTATCACTATTAAATTTCACAACTAAATACATACATACATACATATGTACAAATTTGGCATGGCAGTTGGCGGCAGAAAAAAACAAGAAAAAACCCAAAAAATTTAATTTAAGCATATTTTTTATTCGTACTACAGAAATGGCAATGGAAAAAAAATAGTATTTCGTACTATTGGAAATTCGTGGAAACGAAAGTGCGTACTATTAGACGTCCACTGTATATTCTTCATCAGTGATGAAGTCTAAGACGACCTCTCCATATCCATCCGTCCGTCCGTCCATCTGTGGAAATCCCTCTGTGGAAATCCCAATTCAGTCCAAACGAAAAGAGCTAAACCATTAAAATTTGGTACAAACATATCTGAAAGGATAGCACACGTCAAGTTCGTAAATAGGCTGAATCGGGACAGGAGAAAAAAAGCCCCCCAGAAAAACTAAACCAACCTTTAAAAAAACATAAGTTTTAAGGTCTTTTTGTTATGCAAATAATATATTTTTATGTATCAGGAAGAAGTTCCAACGCGTTAAACTTGGAGTCATAAAATAAAAAATTTAAATTTTTTTTGGGCTCCGCCTCCTTTAGTGGGCGTTATTATATGTAAAAAATTAACAAATTTTTTTTCATATCTTGGACCAGCGCTAAGGGATGACCCCTATATATGCAATGCATTGCGCCGGAACTGAAAACGAGGGAATAGTATGGAAGAGACAGATTAGGAAAGATGAGAAGATAGACAGTTTTCTTGTAGCTATTTCAACCTTTTACTTCGCCGACGAAGGTGGGTGCTGTTAGTCTGCTCTTAGTACATGATACTGTCAGTCGCTGCCAATTATGTTTCAGTGACCAGTGACTATCCCTTCATAATTGAAACAGCCTGGCAACAACTAACACAACCACTCAGTAATGCTGATCAGAAGAATTCAACACAATATTTCATGACTCAGCGCGGGCTCGAACTCACGACCCTCCGCTTCATCGTCTCGTGTTCTACTACTTCAGCTAACAGCAAAATCAATCAATTGAAAAGGCCGACTTCACCTTATGCAACGAGCATTGTGCAAAATATCTTGGTATTCATATTGAGGAAAGATTAACAATACGTAAACATATAAAGGCCAAACAGGAACATCTTGAAATTAAAACTAAGTCTCAGTTAAGTCTGAATAATAAAAATATATTATACAAGATCTCCAACCTGTTGAAACCTATGGAATACAATTGTGAAGAAATACAAGTAATTACTATGTTCAAATTATTCAGAGATATCAAAAAGCTTTAAGATTTATTCTCAATGCTCCAAAGTATGTTTCTCAATATACAACAACCAACATACTGATATATTCATCTAACATTGTAATACCTAGGCGATTTCCTAACTGGAGCGATAGGGTAAGTGGTACTAAGTTCGACATGTACCGGTAGTCGGCATTTGTTTATTAAATTAATAAGAATAACAGCACTTATACATCAAAATAATAGGAAATGGCAACAACGAATGCTCTCAACTCTGTTAATGTGTAGAGAAATTTGTTCTTATGTAAGAAGTTTTTTTCTGTGTTTTACCTTTATTCGATGTCCGTCTGTCAACACATGCGGCAGTGCTTGTTTTTATACCCTCCAAAAGAGAATAGGAGGGTATATTCACTTTCTCATTCCGTTTGTAACGCAGTGAAATATCCATCTGAGACGCCATAAAGTATATATATTGTTACGTTTTTAGACCTTTTCGTAAAAACGCTTTTTATTTATCCTCAAGGATTCGTTTAATTGCATCAAATTAATAACACAGACAATTACTTTTAGAAATATAATGCGGCAACACTTTATTTACTATTTAATTAACACGAGTATTTGTACTACTAAACACTTAGCGATGTTAACACGTCTAGATTCAAAATCTCACTCATCCCGCTGTTCACTGGCAGCGTCTTTATATAGCAAAATGACGTCGTCTGGTAACTTCGCGAAGCATCTGGTCATGGTTGTTGTTGGTTGTGCTTTACTTAACATGTAGCTATATACGTGCGTTTGTATATATGACAATGCTGTCTTGTGTTTTGTTTATTGTAACTATGTGTGGTTGTATGTATGAGTGTTTTGTGTGTTGTGTAGTTTTGTTTCTTCTTGTGCTATGTGGGCATGTTGCTGTGTATATTTGTGTGTATGTTGCTGTGTATATTGATGTACATGTTTAGTTTTTATTAGCAGCGAATACTTGCGTACAAGATCATTAAGAATAACATCATCATCTCTTAGCATTGATGTTGCTAGGTTTTTCGTTATTGTTGTTTACACTTATTATTGCACAGCCTCGAATGATCTTGTATATTCTCAACGATGTATCCGGAATATTCCATTTCCGTTAATTCAAATATTATCTGCATGGTGTTGACCAGGGTTGTAACATTTTGACAACTAGAGATGGTTTGACAGTGCTGCCAAGTACATATAGCCACATTGTCGTTATATTTGAATCTATTTTTAAACTTTGTAACACTGCCGCCCACTTAAGCCTGTTCGACCCGAATAGGCATACAATCACCTCTTCCATAGTGCGCCAATCGTTCGAGATGTACCATCTTCATTTTCGACCTTGGGTTATAGCATTTCTGTTTCCGGTACACGACGTCATTCCCTCTCTTATTCACTTTATACGGGCCATCCCAGTGAGTCTGTAATTTTGGGGACAATCCTTTCTTCCGTTGTGGGTTATAAAGTAGAACCAATTGACCTTCCATAAATCCCTCCGAATTTGCTGCGCGGTCATATCTAGCCTTCATCTTGTCACTGACCATCTTGATTCTATTACGCACGAAATCATGCAGCTCGTTTAAGTTCTCCTGCTCTTGGGACGTAGTGGCTCCTTCTTCTACCGCTGGCTTAACACCAAATTCCAAGTCACCAGGCAGTTTTAATTCCGTCCCGAAGATAATTTTAGCTGGCGTTCTCGATGTGGAGTCGTGTACAGCTGACCTATATGCCATCAAAAATTTGGGAATGTGCTCGTCCCAATCCCTCTGATGGTTGCTTACCACTTTTCGCAGGTACTCTTCTAAGGTGCGATTGAACCTCTCTACCATGCCATCAGACTGGGGATGCAACGGCGTTGTTCTGGTTTTCTTTATCCCATATAATTCGCACATTTCCCTGAATATGGCAGACTCGAAATTCCTTCCTTGGTCGGAATGTAATTCTATTGGGACACCATAGCGACATACCCAGTTGTTGACGAATGCATTTACAACTGTCTTTGCTTCTTGGTTAGGTATAGCATATACCTCTGGCCATTTACTGAAATAGTCCATTACCACAAGAACATAACGATTTCCGGCTTCAGTGACGGGAAAAGGACCTGCTACATCCATTGCGATCCGCTCGAATGGTGCTCCTGAGTTGTATTGCTGTAGCTGTCCCCGGCTTCTTCTTACTGGGCCTTTGGCTGCTATGCACTGTGGGCAGTTTGCTATCCAGTCGGCTACGGCTTGTTGACATCCAACCCAATAAAAACGCTGCTTCAGCTTCTCAAGTGTTTTTGTTACTCCAAGATGACCGCCACTAGGTCCATTGTGAAATTCTTGCAAAACTTTACTTATCTTGGAGCATGGCACAACTATTAAATTTGAAGTTGTTTTGCCATCTACACTTTCCCATACGCGGTATAGGCACCCATTTATTACCTTGAGGCTGTTCCACTGAGCCCAATAAGATTTGGCGAGTGGGCTTTCAGCCGAAATTTCATTCCGGGACGGTCTTCTGTCCTCCTCTTTGGCTGCTATAATTTTTCCCAGTATACTGTCGTCCCTCTGTGCCGCTGACCAGTCTTCATCAGAGTCGATGTGCATTAGCCGAACATCAACAACGCCTTCCTTTTGTTCGGTTCTAACGCAATGTTTACACTCTAAACAGCAGGGTCTTCTCGAAAGAGCATCCGCATTGTTATGTTTTGTGCCCCTTCTATGCTCAATACTGAAGTCGTAGCTCTGCAGGCGCTCAATCCATCTTGCCAGTTGCCCTTCAGGATTTTTAAACTGCAATAACCATCTCAGTGCAGAATGGTCAGTCCTTAATGTAAAGTGTTGACCATACAGGTACTTATGGTAATGTTTAATGCATTCCAATACTGCCAGAAGCTCACGTCGTGTCACACAGTAGTTCCTCTCAGGTTTTGAGAGTACACGGCTATAGTATCCTATGACTTTCTCAGTGCCATTAACTACTTGGGACAGCACGCCCCCTATGCCATAGCCGCTCGCATCAGTATCCAGCACAAATTTTTCTCCAGGTATGGGATACGCTAGTACTGGTGACGTACACAATAATCCTTTAAGTTTTTGGAATGCCTTTTCCTGTGGCTCACCCCAATGGTATGGTCTCGACTTCTTTGTCAGCTCATGCAGGCTTGCAGCTACACTGGCAAAATTTGGCACAAAGCGTCTGTAGTATGTACAAAGGCCCAAAAAGCTGCGCAATTCATGAAGATTTTTAGGTCGATGCCAGTCCCTTACTGCTTGTATTTTATCTTCATCTGTTGAGATTCCGTCTGCTGTAACACGATGCCCCAAATACTTCACTTCTTTCTGGAACAATGCACATTTCTTCAGGCTGAGTTTCAATCCAGCTGATGATATCCGTTGAAGAACTTCTGCCATGTTTTTGAGGTGTTCATCAAAAGTTTTCCCCATCACGATTATGTCATCCAGATATACCAAGCATGTCTTCCAGTGGAGTCCTTTCAGTACCTTCTCCATTAGGCGTTCAAATGTGGCCGGAGCATTGCAGAGACCAAATGGCATAACTTTGAACTGCCATAATCCGTTACCGACGCTGAAGGCAGTTTTCTCCTTGTCTTTCTCTGCAATCTCCACTTGCCAATATCCGCTTCGCAAGTCTAGTGTAGAGAACCATCTCGTACCAGCTAGCGTGTCCAAAGTGTCATCGATTCTGGGGAGCGGATAGCTGTCCTTCTTGGTTATGTCGTTGAGCTTCCTGTAGTCTACGCAGAATCTAGTACTGCCATCTTTCTTTTTAACTAAGACTACTGGCGAACTCCAAGGACCAGAAGATGGCTCAATTACGCCTTCACGCTCCATTTCTCTTACAAGCTCTTTGACTTCATCTCGCTTTGCTAGGGGTACACTTCTGGGTGGCTGTTTAATCGGCCTAGCTTCGCCTGTGTTTATTTCATGTTTAACCAATGCAGTTCTACCCTGACTTTGGTTTCCCATGGCGAAGATACTGGCATGCCTTTTTAACAACTGTTTGGCTTTATTTCTATCTGTCGCTGACAGTCCTGCTACCCATTTTCCTACGTATTCCTCAAATTGTTCACGTTCTTTGGCGGACAAATTGGTAGGCTCTATCTTCCTCTCACAGTTTATTATTGCCTCTGCTGGGGTACACTGGCCAATCTCGCAATTTTCTTTGATGAATTTTTCATGGTCTGCCAAGTTAAGTACTCTTATAGGGACTATTCCTCCTTTACTAGTTTTTACTAGAGCTTTTGCTGTTATAAGCTCTCTCTTTAGATCTGCTGGTTCTACAACCCACAACCGATTGTCCTCACAATCTCCCTCCATACGCGCCCATATAACTGTTTCAGACTGCGGCGGTAACGTCTGACTCTCAATAGCAAATACTTTTCTTACTTGCGGCTTGCTGTCATACCCAACATCAAGGGGTATTTCCACATTACGCCAAATCATCAGCTGTTGCCCCATATGTAGATTAATGCCATGATTAATCATAAAATCGGCTCCAATAATTACCTCATCGACAATATCGGCAACAATAAACACATGTCTCACGCTGATGTTGGCTATAGTCACCTTCACTTCAATCTTACCATAGACAGTGGCAGGCTCTCCAGTAGCTGTACGTAGCCGTATATTGCTTAAACGATCGCATTTCCCCTTTACTATATCGGGCCTTATTATTGACTGCGACGCCCCTGTGTCTATGGTAAGTACGTGCTTTTCCCCGTTGATGTGTCCAGACGCAGTAAGATTGCTATTTTTCTGCTGCATAACTGATATGGAGATTGTGGGGCCCTCGTTTGTGGGAGCTAGCTCTTGCCCCTTAGCGCTAGCTCGTTTTAGTTTAACGGGGACTCTTGTGCTGTTGTTTGGTTCACCCGTTTGCTGTTTCTTGGTGGCGAAACAGATCTACCTCTTTTTCTTGGTGCTTTGCAGTTGCGCTGAAAATGACCGATTTTTCCGCAGTTAAAGCATTTAGGCTTTTCTTTGGTAGCACTTTCCGCCAACAGTTGTCGCATTGCCTCCTTAACACTAGCGACCAGGTTATTATCATTCTCGGACAAAACATCCACATTCCGCACCTTACATATCTGTGGCTTGAAAACCATCCTTGCAGTCTCTTGTGCCAGCGCAAATGAAACAGTCTCAGCGAAAGTGGATTTCTGCGTTGCGCACACAGCTAGTTTGACATCAGAGTCGCGAATGCCATTAACGAACACCTCAGTTTTAAAGTGGTCCAGGAACGGGTGACTCTCGCCTGGATATGTGAGCTGCACTAACCGCTCGATTTCCATTGCGAAATCTTGTAGAGACTCGTTAGGCTTTTGAACTCTACATCGCAATTCCATTCTGTATAAATCGCGCTTGTGCTCACCACCATACTTGCGCTGCAATGCTGCCATTATTTCATTATAGTTGTTTCTGCTGCTTACTGGCACGGTCTCAAGTACCTCTGCGGCTGTACCCTTTAAGGACAAAATCAACTCTAAGGCCTTTTCTTCAGCATCCCATCCATTTCTACTAGCGACCGTCTCGAACTGGAATCTAAAGATGCTCAATGGTACGCTGCCGTCAAAGCATGGCGCTTTTATTCGCGCAGAAACCTCCGCAACTGCTCGTACTGGCCCGCCACTACACTCAAGGTTATGCACTTTGTCCTCTAGAGCATGAAATTTTTCTTCGAACTCTTTTGCATGCTGTTCTAGGCCACCGCTTTCTAGATGTTGGACTCTCTCTGCCAGCTCTGAGAATTTGTTCTCAATAGAATCCACCCTCCTATTAATGGCCTCAGAAACCTCTACCAGAGTCTCGTTCGTGGCTCTATTTGACTCCAACAGTTTTGTTTCCACTCCCTGTATTTCGGCTACAAGCTTTTCAGTGCTGATCCTTGATGCTTCATGCATCTGCTGAGAGTTCTGTTTAATTTCAGTTATTTCGGCTACAAGCTTTTCACTGCTGATTTCTGAGTTCTGTTTAATTTCAGTTATTTCGGCTACAAGCTTTTCACTGCTGATTTCTGAGTTCTGTTTAATTTCAGTTATTTCGGCTACAAGCTTTTCACTGCTGATCCTTGATGCTTCCTGCATCTGCTGAGAGTTCTGTTTAATTTCAACTTGTGCATCATTGATTCCTTTTATTTGAATCATCATAGCGGCGAACATTGAATTTATGTCCATGCTGCTGGTCGTAGCAGGAACACATACCTCTACATCGTCTTTGTCCTCAAACTCGTATGTCCCGATGTCGATGCCGCGATTCTTAAACTCCTCTATCAGCCTCTTTTGCAGTTCAGCCTTGTTACCTGCTGTTGGTAATTCCCGCTTACTAAGCTCCTTTTTTAGCTGTTCAACTTTCAGTTCATCAAATTTCATAATTATTTTTTTTTTTAATGTCCTTTTTTCCTTAAATTGCAATGTCCTTTTTAATTATTTTTGCAATCCCACTTCTGACACCAATTGTTACGTTTTTAGACCTTTTCGTAAAAACGGTTTTTATTTATCCTCAAGGATTCGTTTAATTGCATCAAATTAATAACACAGACAATTACTTTTAGAAATATAATGCGGCAACACTTTATTTACTATTTAATTAACACGAGTATTTGTACTACTAAACACTTAGCGATGTTAACACGTCTAGATTCAAAATCTCACTCATCCCGCTGTTCACTGGCAGCGTCTTTATATAGCAAAATGACGTCGTCTGGTAACTTCGCGAAGCATCTGGTCATGGTTGTTGTTGGTTGTGCTTTACTTAACATGTAGCTATATACGTGCGTTTGTATATATGACAATGCTGTCTTGTGTTTTGTTTATTGTAACTATGTGTGGTTGTATGTATGAGTGTTTTGTGTGTTGTGTAGTTTTGTTTCTTCTTGTGCTATGTGGGCATGTTGCTGTGTATATTTGTGTGTATGTTGCTGTGTATATTGATGTACATGTTTAGTTTTTATTAGCAGCGAATACTTGCGTACAAGATCATTAAGAATAACATCATCATCTCTTAGCATTGATGTTGCTAGGTTTTTCGTTATTGTTGTTCACACTTATTATTGCACAGCCTCGAATGATCTTGTATATTCTCAACGATGTATCCGGAATATTCCATTTCCGTTAATTCAAATATTATCTGCATGGTGTTGACCAGGGTTGTAACATTTTGACAACTAGAGATGGTTTGACAGTGCTGCCAAGTACATATAGCCACATTGTCGTTATATTTGAATCTATTTTTAAACTTTGTAACAATATTCTTGAGCAGTAATGAAATCTAAGACGATCTGAGCACGTCCGTCCTCCCGTCTGTGGAAGCGAGACTCTTGAAATTGGGATAAATATATCTTAAAGGATAGCACAGGTCAAGTTCCGAAATGGACAAAATCGAGAAAGAGGGAAAAAAGTTCCCCTAAGAAGAACTAAAGTAACCTCCAAAAACAACATAATTTTTAATGTTTTTTTTTGTCATATTGTTAAGCAAATGATATATTTTTATGACAAAGAAGGTCCAACGCGTTAAACTTTAAAAAAAATAATTTTTGGACCTCGCCCCCTTTTAGTGGGCGTTATTATATGCAAAAAATATGTAAAAATTTAACAATTTGTATTATTTAAACCTACATCCCTTAAAAATAACATTTTTAAGCTTGAATAATGAAGCTGAGACGTAATATGGTAGTCCTCTGCCCTACCCCTCTTCCCCCTTTGCCCCCTAATTGAATTTATAAAAAAAAAATTCAAATAAATTTTACATTTAATTATTCTGAACATTTATTTTGGCAAAGGTTAAACATCTCCCCCACGGCTCTTGCCAGAGCGACCCCGCCAAAATACAGTTTTAATACTATCCAAAGAGAATTGGACACCATAAACTATATATATTCTTGATCAGTGACGAAGTCTGAGACGATCTAGCAATGCCCATACATTCGTCTGTGGAAAACATGACATAGTGTATTTTTGGACCCTGCCCCCTTAATTGGGCGTTGACGTACGGTATTATATGCGAAAATAGTGTAAATATTGAACCATTTTTATTCCTTAAGCCTATAAGAAGCTGAGATGTTCTCTGATCTTGCAGAGGTGGAACGTCTCCCCCACGGCCAGCCCTCCCGGGTAAGACTCTGTCAAAATGGAGATTTAAAATTGGGTACAGAGATGTCTTAATGGAACTCTGTCCCACCAAGTTAAAAAGTTTAAATTTACTTACTAAATATTTGGAGAGTATTTAAGATTCGACCCGGTCGAATATAACGTTTTTACTTGTTCTTCTTTGAACTTTCATTGGTGTTCACACAATTCATGTCGGAATTCCGCACGGAAAGGAAAATTTAGCGGAAAGAAATATCGATCAATATGAAAATTGCAATTATTCATTCCTGCGGTATTCTCTTTCCGCGAACTTAATTTAACATCCCTGTTTTAAGTGATTATGAGTTGATGTTGTGTCAGCTGATGGGAAAAAATAAACAAGTTTAGATGTGATTTTAGATGCGAGTGTTAAATCTTTTCTTATAGACAAAATATGGATACAATTGCCTTTTTTGAAGATAGTAGTGACAGTGATTCTTTGGACATCCGATTGGAAAGAAGAGTTTTACGCTATATATCTGTAGATGTGTTGCAGATGAACGATAGAGAGTAAGTTGAAATAAACAAATGTGAACCGGCATCCTGGTAAATAAAAGCCATGCTTACTTTTACAGCTTCCAAAAAAATTTTCGTTTAAACAAGGTAGCGTTTAAATATATTTTGTCTGAGTTAGAATCAGCATGCTCAGGAAGGGGTCGTCAAGGAGCTCTTTCAGCCAAAGATAAACTATGTGCTTGTTTGAGATTTTTTGCAGAAGGCAGCTATCAGCATAGTGTTGGTAAAAATTTTAATGTCAACATAGCCCAATCAACGTTTTGCAAAGTGCTGGATGAATTTTTGAGCAAGTTAGAAAATTTGTTGTGCAGCAAATTGATATCCATGAGCATGAATGCAGACGAGGAACGAATAGCCAAAATGACTTTCTAAGATAAATGTGGTATCCCCAATGTTGTAATGGCTGTCGATGGTACCCATGTTAAAATTATTGCTCCAAATTCCAATAAACACCTTTTTAATCGTAAAGGATACTACAGCATTAATGTTATGATTGTAAGTAAATCTTTATTGACGGGGCTTGTTTTATAATTGTGTAAATACAGATGTGTGATCACGAGAAGAAAATACGGTAAGTGTCTTCACAATATCCTGGAAGTTGCCATGATTCCCACATTTAGGAAATGAACGCTGGAAAAACATTACTTTAATCAAAACATAGCAATAGAAGAAATTGCCTAGTTTTGGGTAAGTAAATTAAAAAATTCTCAGCAACAAAGTTGTGCAAGCAAATTTTAAAAATTGTTGCAGGTGACAAGGGGTATCCTTCACAACCACGGCTACTAACACCTTACAGAGAGCCAGTTAACTCTTCCAAGAAAATAAAATTTAATACCGCAGAGTTTAAAAGCAGAATTATAGTAGAAATAACTATTGAAGTGCTCAAATCTGTTTTTAGGTGCCTTAACAAATAACCGGGGCTTACATTATGATCCAGAAAAGTCTGCAAAGATAATAATTATCTGCTGTGCACTTAACAACATTAGACTTCATTACAATATTACAGGCGAGGAACTTGATTTTCCATTACCTGGAGAAGAATATCCTATAAACGATCCTGTTGAAGATGATTTTAGTGCTGAAGCAAATGAAATAAGAAACCAAATACTACAGAATTTTTAATTTGTAATTCAATTTTATTTAGCTAAAATGTATATGTAATTTTTATTTTTTTTTCATTATTATTAAGTATTAAGTAGTATTTAGAATACTTTTAAATTTACGTAACAATACAATTTACATCTTAAATAGTTCTATTTGTTCTGAACATTAATATTTCTGATAAAATTTACAACTTTTTTTCTAAACAATTTTGTGTTTTGTTCATTTTTAATTTCATTTGGCATCGCGTTATACATTCTTAATCCCTTTTGTAATAACGTTCTCTACATCGCATTGGTCGGTGCCTGTTGAAGTCGAAAGTCTAACGTATTTCTGAGATGATATGGCTGAACTTCTCCTACATATCTCGTCTGCTCTATTAAGTAGTCCGGAGTATCTCCCATTTTCAATTTTTGTATAAAATTTATTGTATTGAGCTGAAGTCTTTGTTTGACATTTAACCATTTTAACATATTGAGCATGTAATTAATTGACGTAAACCTGTTACATATCAATATTGCACGCATAGCCTTATTTGGTAGTTTTTGTAGTCTTGCGATCTGTTGGTCAGTGCAGCTAGAGTATAAACTGGTGGAACAGTACTCAAAGTGTGGTTTGACGATTGTATTATATATTGTTACAAAGTTTAAAAATAGATTCAAATATAACGACAATGTGGCTATATGTACTTGGCAGCACTGTCAAACCATCTCTAGTTGTCAAAATGTTACAACCCTGGTCAACAACATTCAGATAATATTTGAATTAACGGAAATGGAATATTCCGGATACATCGTTGAGAATATACAAGATCATTCGAGGCTGTGCAATAATAAGTGTAAATAACAATAACGAAAAACCTAGCAACATCAATGCTAAGAGATGATGATGTTATTCTTAATGATCTTGTACGCAAGTATTCGCTGCTAATAAAAACTAAACATGTACATCAATATACACAGCAACATACACACAAATATACACAGCAACATGCCCACATAGCACAAGAAGAAACAAAACTACACAACACACAGAGCACTCATACATACAACCACACATAGTTACAATAAACAAAACACAAGACAGCATTGTCATATATACAAACACACGTATACAGCTACATGTTAAGTAAAGCACAACCAACAACAACCATGACCAGATGCTTCGCGAAGTTACCAGACGACGTCATTTTGCTATATAAAGTCGCTGCCAGTGAACAGCGGGATTAGTGTGATTTTAAATCTAGACGTGTTTACATCGCTAAGTGTTTAGTAGTACAAATACTCGTGTTAATAAAGTAGTAAATAAAGTGTTGCCGCATTATATTTCTAAAGTTAATTGTCTGTGTTTTTAATTTGATGCAATTAAACGAATCCTTGAAGGATAAGTAAAAAAGCGTTTTTACGAAAAGGTCTAAAAACGTAACAATTGGTGTCAGAAGTGGGATTGCAAAAATAATTAAAAAGGACATTGCAATTTAAGGAGAAAAAAAAAAAGGACATTAAAAATATTAAATTATAATAAATAATCATGAAATTTGATGAGCTAAAAGTTGAACAGCTAAAAAAGGAGCTTAGTAAGCGGGAATTGCCAACAGTAGGTAACAAGGCTGAACTGCAGAAGAGGCTGATAGATGAGTTTAAGAATCG
The DNA here is from genome assembly GCA_951800035.1 of Linnaemya tessellans. Taxonomy (NCBI): domain Eukaryota; kingdom Metazoa; phylum Arthropoda; class Insecta; order Diptera; family Tachinidae; genus Linnaemya; species Linnaemya tessellans. The sequence continues at coordinate 102,395,730 of OX637532.1, read as the reverse complement.
CGGCATGGACATCGGGACATACGAGTTTGAGGACAAAGACGATGTAGAGGTATGTGTTCCTGCTACGACCAGCAGCATGGACATAAATTCAATGTTCGCTGCTATGATGATCGAAATAAAACAGAACTCCCAGCAGATGCAAGAGGCATCAAGGATCAGCAGTGACAAACTTGTAGCCGAAATAACTGCAATTAAACAGAACTCAGAAATCAGCACTGAAAAGCTTGTAGCCGAAATAACTGCAATTAAACAGAACTCAGAAATCAGCACTGAGAAACTTGTAGCCGAAATACTGGGAGTGGAAACAAAACTGTTGGAGTCAAATAGAGCCACGAACGAGACTCTGGTAGAGGTTTCTGAGGCCATTAATAGGAGGGTGGATTCTATTGAGAATAAATTCTCAGAGCTGGCAGATAGAGTCCAACATTTAGAAAGCGGTGGCCTGGAACAGCATGCAAAAGAGTTCGAAGAAAAATTGCATGCTCTAGAGGACAAAGTGCATAACCTTGAGTGTAGTGGCGGGCCAGTACGAGCAGTTGCGGAGGTTTCTGCGCGAATAAAAGCGCCATGCTTTGACGGCAGCGTACCATTGAGCATCTTTAGATTCCAGTTCGAGACGGTCGCTAGTAGAAATGGATGGGATGCTGAAGAAAAGGCCATAGAGTTGATTTTGTCCTTAAAGGGTACAGCCGCAGAGGTTCTTGAGACCGTGCCAGTAAGCAGCAGAAGCAACTATAATGAAATAATGGCAGCATTGCAGCGCAAGTATGGTGGTGAGCACAAGCGCGATTTATACAGAATGGAATTGCGATGTAGAGTTCAGAAGCCTAACGAGTCTCTACAAGATTTCGCAATGGAAATCGAGCGTTTAGTGCAGCTCACATATCCAGGCGAGAGTCACCCGTTCCTGGACCACTTTAAAACTGAGGTGTTCGTTAACGGCATTCGCGACTCTGATGTTAAACTGGCTGTGTTCGCAACGCAGAAATCCACTTTCGCTAAGACAGTTTCATTTGCTCTGGCTCAAGAGACTGCAAGGATGGTTTGCAATCCACAGATATGTAAGGTGCAGAATATGGAGGTTTTGTCTGAGGAGGATAACAACCTAGTCGCTAGTGTTAAGGAGGCAATGCGACAACTGTTGGCGGAAAGTGCTACCAAAGAAAAGCCTAAGTGCTTTAACTGCGGAAAAATCGGTCATTTTCAGCGCAGCTGCAAAGCACGAAGAAAAAGGGGTAGATCTGTTTCGCCACCAAGAAACAGCAAACGGGTGAACTTAGAACCACAGCAGCAACATCATAAGAATCATCAAAATAAGTCTAACCATGGCGGTGGTGGTCAATCGTGCGATGCTGGTCGTAAGCGGCAGAACCATCCAAATCAACGTGGAGACAATCAGCAACGCAACAGCGGTAATTATTGTTCCAGTTGTATGATGGAAAATTATAGCATGAATCATTACAACCAACGCAATTATCAGGGCGGTAACCCTAATCGGCGCAATTGGAATACAAGTCGTGGCAACAATATGAGCAATTATGGAATGGGACCACGTTCTAATATGCGTAACATAATGGCCTATAGATCAGCTAATGGTCCCAGTGTGAGTCAGAAGCCTTTAGGTAATCCCATTAAGTTTGAGCAAGATATCGATTGTGAACAAGCAAATACTAAGTTCGAAGAACTTCGGTCACGACTACCAAAACATAAGGTGAGCGATGAACCAAAATCAGAACAGATGAATGGCGAAACTGATAAAAAGGATGAGTTCGGCAATGAAACTGGAGCTGGTGAACATGAACCAAGAGAAAAAGAAATTACTGTAGGCTACGATAAGACCAAAACATTCTTTGATAATATTTCCGGTAGAACTACACGAGTTCGTACAAAGAATAAGAATTATGATTGGCGCCAGGAACGGATATTGAATGGTGAAACATTTGGTGTGTCATCTACAAGGCGCGGAGTTTATAGAGGATGCGGCAACTACAATAATCGTAATATGAGCAATTACAGTGGTGACAGTTACAACAATCGTGGTTATTATGGCAATAATTATCGTAATCGCAGCAACAACCGGAGTAAGATGCATAACAGAATACAGATGGTCAGTGACAACATGAAGGCTAGACAATTGGTTCTACTTTATAAAACCCAACGGAAGAAAGGATTGTCCCCAAAATTACAGACTCACTGGGATGGCCCGTATAAAGTGAATAAGAGAGGGAATGACGTCGTGTACCGGAAACAGAAATGCTATAACCCAAGGTCGAAAATGAAGATGGTACATCTCGAACGATTGGCGCACTACGGAAGAGGTGATTGTATGCCTATTCGGGTCGAACAGGCTTAAGTGGGCGGCAGTGTTACAAAGTTTAAAAATAGATTCAAATATAACGACAATGTGGCTATATGTACTTGGCAGCACTGTCAAACCATCTCTAGTTGTCAAAATGTTACAACCCTGGTCAACAACATTCAGATAATATTTGAATTAACGGAAATGGAATATTCCGGATACATCGTTGAGAATATACAAGATCATTCGAGGCTGTGCAATAATAAGTGTAAATAACAATAACGAAAAACCTAGCAACATCAATGCTAAGAGATGATGATGTTATTCTTAATGATCTTGTACGCAAGTATTCGCTGCTAATAAAAACTAAACATGTACATCAATATACACAGCAACATACACACAAATATACACAGCAACATGCCCACATAGCACAAGAAGAAACAAAACTACACAACACACAGAGCACTCATACATACAACCACACATAGTTACAATAAACAAAACACAAGACAGCATTTTCATATATACAAACACACGTATACAGCTACATGTTAAGTAAAGCACAACCAACAACAACCATGACCAGATGCTTCGCGAAGTTACCAGACGACGTCATTTTGCTATATAAAGTCGCTGCCAGTGAACAGCGGGATTAGTGTGATTTTAAATCTAGACGTGTTTACATCGCTAAGTGTTTAGTAGTACAAATACTCGTGTTAATAAAGTAGTAAATAAAGTGTTGCCGCATTATATTTCTAAAGTTAATTGTCTGTGTTTTTAATTTGATGCAATTAAACGAATCCTTGAAGGATAAGTAAAAAAGCGTTTTTACGAAAAGGTCTAAAAACGTAACAATATATTTATAGCCGTTATAATCGAGATTGTATTTCTCAACCGTTTAAAGAACCCGTTTTTTCCGATTTTTTTACATATGTATTCAATGTGCTCATTAAGTTTTAAGTCTTTGTCTATTACAAAACCAAGATATTTTTATATTATTAATTTCTTTTTCTATTTCTATATTATTAATTTCAAGTGTACTATTAGTGATCATATTAATTTCCATTAATTTAGTTTTAGTTTCGTTTAATTTATTCATATTTAACCATTTATTTATTTCTTTCATATCTTTTTTGATATTTTCATAACAAATTTCTTCTGTTTCTGCTTCCGTATATATTAATGTATCATCTGCGTATAGTATAAGTTCGCATTTATCCAAACAATTTTCAATATCATTGATATAAATAATGAATAAAAGAGCTCCTAGAATTGAGCCTTGTGGCACTTCATATTCATTTACTATTCTGTTCGACTGTGTGTTATTAACCTTTGTTATTTGTTTCCTATTTGTAAGATATGTTTTAAACCAATTTAATTCGTTATCTTGTATACCATATTTCTGCAGCTTTTGTATTAATATATCCCGATCAATCGTCTCGAATGCTCGTCTAAAGTCGAGGAAAACGGACAGAATTTTATTATTCCTCTCTCGTAATTTCAACCTGTTTATAAGATAGTTCACTGTTGTTTCGCATGAATGTTTTTTTTCTAAATCCTGACTGATGTTTAGATAGCAGATTATGATTTTCAATATATTGCTCCAATTGAATTTTCACAACCTTCTGCATAATTTTTTCGCATATTTTTAATCCATTTATGGGTCGAAATTCCTCACACTTATTTGTATTTTTAATTTTCTCGGCTGGTGTAACCATTCATTCTTTCCAGCTTGCAGGGAAAACTCCTGTTTCCATTGATTTATTTATTATGTTCAATAGGATATTGCCTGTTGTGTCCCATGTATCTAGAATGATGCTTTTTGTAATATTTTTGTAGTCAGGTTTATTTTTTATATTTTTACATATGTCCTTTAACTCTAACATAGATATTGCACGAAACTTAAATATATAACTTATCACAGGTATCTGATTTCGATATTGCACATTTTCAATTGAATTTCTAATTTCTTTAACACTATCGACAAAATAATTATTAAAGTTTTCAGCTATTTCAAAATTCTTCTTATATTCTACCTGGTTAAATATCACTGTTTTATCACATTTCTTGGTTTTCTTAAAACAAGTTCCTTTATCACGGTCCACATTTCCTTTTGATCATTAGAAGATGGTATTTTATTATTTATATATATATATATATATATATATATATATATATTTTTTTTTTTTCATTTACAATTTTAGTTTTGTATTTATTTCTTATTGCTTTATAATTCGCCCAAGCTGCATTGGTGTTTACAATTACCGCTCTTTGATATGATCTCACTTTTCGCACCTTTAAGTTTCTAATTTCATTATTAAACCACTAATTTTGAATCCTTTTATTTATTTTCTTCTTCGTTGTAAATTTAGCTATTGTCAATCAGCATGCTTTTGATTCTATGTCTGTAGAAGTCTGTTTTCCAATCAATATTAAAATCACCGGTAATTAATATGTCGCAATTTCTTTCACCCATTTCTTCTATTAATTCTAGTAGTGCTTCACAAAATTCTGCTTTTGAATAACTGGGAGATCTGTATACTGCTATTAAAACAAATGATAACTTTTCTTTTTTTACCCAGTAACAGCTTATCCAATATGCACTATCTTCCACTGTGGTTTTTATATGTTTTACAGTCCATTCTTTCTTTATTTATTTATTTATTTATTTATTTATTTATTTATTCATCTATTCAGTAATATTAAGCCTTCGCGGCCAATATAAAAAATATTACAATGACTATAACCTGAGATTAACAATTCATATTCAAACTCTAAAAATTTATATATGTAATTAACAATTAATATATACAAAATGCTATAGGATTCACAAATATTTAAGGCAAAAACATTAGGCTCCCCAGCCACAAAAATAAAGTTTAAAAATATGTAAATTTAATATAATGTAAAGGTCCCATTCAGCAGAAGATTTTTAACAAAAATTCAATAGCAAATGCAACAAACATTACAGGGCATCTATAAATCAAGTACGTATAATATTCAAAGCAAAAAAAAAAAAAAAATTTATGCAGGAAGCGTGAGAATAATAATTAGTAAAGTAAAGAAAAATACTGCATAAGTTTAATGCGAAACACATTGTTAGAGTGTGAGAAAATACGTAATAAAAATGGAAGTGTGTTCCACCACCGGGCAATTCTGACTTGATATGACTTTTCAAAAATCGATTTATGAATTCTTGGTATAAATATTTGAGGGTTTCTGGAAGATCGTGTAAAAGTGAATAAACTTAAAAGCTCTTTAGGTGCTCTATTTTTAACTATTTTGTAGAAAAGAATAATATTACGAAATTTCAAAAAATTGGAAAAAGAACATCCCAAAAAACTGTGAACAAATTGAGATATATGATCTCGACGCCCTACATTATACACAAAACGGACAATACTGTTGACCAGACGTTTAACTCTATCCAAATGCATGGATGTTGTTCCTGAATAAGCCTCCAACCCATAAAGTATTTGCGACATAAGTAAGGAATGCGCAAGCTTGCATCTAATTTGAGTCGGAATAAATAAATTAAGAGAGTAAATTTTACGTAAAATACTATAAATCTTACAGCTTAGAACATCAATATGATTCACAAAAGAAAGTTTAGAGTCCAAAATAATGCCCAGGCATTTTATGCGATCCACTAGCTGTATACGATCATTGTTGCATGTAATATTAAGATTCGGAAAGAAGCGATTTGTATTGCCGAACATAATAGCTTGAGTCTTAGAGGTATTGATTCTAAGAAAATTTGAAGTGGTCCATTCACGCACGCGATCTAAACAAAAATTAATATTGCTTTCCAACACATCTTGGAAATCAATACTACTTTGACAAAGTAAAAAAATATCATCAGCAAAGATGAAAGACTTACATAGAGGTGAGTTTATATAGTTGGGTAGACTATTAACGTATAGTGTAAATAGGATAGGGCCTAAAACAGAACCTTGAGGAACACCTGATAAAAGTAAACGTAAGGACGAATATTGACCATTAAGAGAAACAAACTGTGTTCTATCGGTTAAAAAAGAATAAATTAAGCGACACGCAGATCTAGAAAAATTAAATTCTTCTTTTAGTCTATTTACCAATGTGGGAAAACAAAGAGAATTAAAAGCTTTAGAGAGGTCAAGCGCCAAGAGTACCGAAAGTTTATTACTGTCAATATTAGTTCTAACGTGATCAGTTATATCAAGAACCATTGCCGTGGTATTATAACCTTTCCGATAAGCATATTGCCTATCATAAATCTTATTAGAAATTGAGGTAAGTATCTGACTTTTGACGATATGCTCAAAGACTTTAGACAGTACAGGAAGAATCGAAATGGGTCTTAAATCTTCAGGTCCACGAACAGTTTTAGACTTAGGAATTGGAACGACTCTAGCCGACTTCCATAGTGAAGGAAAGGTAGATGTTGTCAATATTTTGTTTATCAAGGTCAGAATAAGGTTAGAAATATATGGGTATATTATCTTAATAAAACGTATTGAAATGTTATCAACTCCCGCCGACTGAGATTTAATCCTGTAGAGGGTATGTCTAAGCTCAAGTTCATTAACGCAACGAAATGAAAAAGTGATATGATTTTCCGCAAAGTCATCAAAATTTAAATTATTCATACTATTCGAGTAAGTCCCACTCACAAAGAAATCATTTAAAGCCTCCACATCAACGTTGTTTAAAACTGATTCATTACCAATGCATCCAGCTCTGTTAAAAACATTCCAAACACCCCTCGTGTCCAAACCTGAGAACAGCTTAGAAAAATGCATTTTTTTAGCCCTACGAACGACATTTTTAGCCTTATTCCTCAACTTACAAAACTTCCTCCAATTTTCCTCAGACGGGTTATTCCTAAAAAAACGATAAGCCAGGTCACGAAGAGATCTGGCATAAAGAACTTCCCTAGATTTCATCCAAGTATTGTCGTCATGTTGTATTTTTCGCCTTTTCACGGGAACACACAAAAACAGCGCCTCGATAAGAGTCGTAAGGTTAGAGCATTGGCCATCAACGTCCATAGAAAAAAAGCTTTCAAAATCAAAAGCCGCCAAGTGTGTAAATAATCCATCCCAATTTATAGAATTAAAATCACGAAAAGAAAAATATTCATCAGTTGATTCAGTATGAAGGTGAAAAGAAGCATATATCAGAGCATGATGGGAAATAAACGGACATAGAGTTTGAAAAGAATCACAAACCAAGGACACATCACTCACCAGCCAAAAATCAATCAACGAAGTGGATCCATGAGCTGCATCAAAATGTGAGGGTAAGGCATTATGAAAAACAGATAGATTATTCCTTAAACACAATGACCTCATTCTAGAAGATTTGGTTGTATCAAACATATTGCAATTAAAATCACCAGCCACTATAATGTTAGAATACTTCAAAAAGAGTTCTTGGTGAGTGCTTTCAAAAGAAACTAAGTTACCATTAGGTAAATAAACGACACCAAACAACACTCGAGCATTTTCCAAAAGAATCTCAATAAAAAGTGACTCACAGGCTCCGAGGTCGGACACCTTAAAAACGGGTTTACCTTTAAGTCTAGTGGAAACATAAATACAAACTCCACCACCTCTTGCATCGTTCCGATCATTTCGAAAAACGTAATAACCAGAAATACCAATAGTGCGATCTGAAACATGGGGTTTAAGCCAAGTCTCAGATACTGCAAAAACATCAAAAGCAGTATTACTCAAGATAAGTTTCAATTCATCGATTTTAGAATAGTTAGACGACGGTTTTAAGCTCTGACAATTTAAATGTCCTGCGCAAAAATTATCAGACGAAGAATATGAAGAGTTGTTAAAAAAAGGTCTTCCACTGAAAGTTGGACCGACACTATGATTAAAAGACATCGAAACAAAAAACGGTGGGGAACCTAAATGCAAAAGCAAAAAATATGTGTACAAAAATCAAAATTTCTTATGCACATGATATCAGCAAATCATTATTTTAACATTTCAAGAACAAGGTAAAAACAATAGGTTTCGCTTCAACCACTTCAACTCTGTTTTACACCCAAAAGCCTTGTTGAGGAATAAAAAAGTATATTTAAATACAATAAAAAATGTTAATTTAAAGAATTATATTAACAAAAGGCAAAACAGCGGGTCAGCAGCTCAGCGAGTACCAATTCTTTACAAATACGTAGGCTATACTACAAGCAGTAATGAAAAAGGTTAGCAAATTCATAGAAGAGAAACAAATGCGCAAGTGCTATACATAATAGAAAATATATATATATAAAAAATTTTGTAGGTAATATGAACTTCTTAAGATTTAATTTAATACTAAAAAATAGCATAGAAAATATTTACTTTGCCAGCTAAGGAAATATACATATGTATGTATAAAATATCACCTCCTCTCTTTGATGAGTTTGATAGCGTGGTAAAATGATTATATTTCTGTACTTGAATCTCCTCTTCGTTTATTTGTTCAGTCATATGCGTTTCAGATAGAATTACAAAATCCGGTTCATTAGTTTCCATAATTATTGTAAGTTGGTTGAAATTATTTGTCAGCCCTTGGATATTGGTGTATATGCCATGTATATTCTTTGATTGTTATATGTTAATATCTAATCCCATCCGTTCTTTCTTCAAATTAAGTTTATTTCTATATGCTGGACATTCTTTGCTAATCGTTGAATGATTTTCATCAAGACGCAGATTCAATCTTATATTTTTATACCCTTCACAAAAAAGTGAAAGGGTATATATAGGTTTGTCATTCCGTGTGTAATTTCTTCGATATGCACATGGGACCCCATAAAGTATATATATTCTGGATCCTTATGAATAGCGATGACGATTGAGCGATGTCCGTCTGTCCGTCCGTCTGTACGTGAAATCGGTTTTCCCAAGCTCCCAGAAGAGCTAGAGACTTCGTTCTTGGACCGTTGGATTGGAAATGAACTTAAACAGGCTGCTATTGAAATTCAGAAAGATCCGAAGTATGGTTCCAGAGCTGGGAAGCTTACACCTATTTCTCGACGCAAAATTTTTACCAAAAATCAATTATTTTTTTTAATGTTTGTAAATTAAACCTATTTCGTGCTTTAGGGAGCCTCAATGGTCTATTAAAAACTAAAAAAATAAAAAATTTTTTCCAGGGATGGGAAATAAAAAAAATTTTTTTTCGGCTTATTCCGTATTTTGTAGTACATGTAGTATCTAAAATTGTTAAAAATTTTAAGTTTTTCTTTAACAAAACCACTTTATACGTCATGAAGATTTGCATTGGCAAAAAAAAAAAATTTTGTTTTTAAATTCAAATTTTACTTCCAGGGTTGGGAAATTGCATTGTTTTTATAAGTGAAAGTAATGAAACAGGTCTAGCCAAGCCCCCAGAAGAGATAGAGACTTCATTCTTGAGCCGTTGGATTGGAAATGAACTTAAATAGAGTGGTGTTAAAATTCAGATAGATCCGAACTATGGTTCCAGAGCTGGGAAGCTTGCACCTATTTCTCGACGCTAAATTTATACCAAAAATAATTTATTTTTTTTAATGTTTGCAAACTAAACCTATTTCGTGCTTTGGGAAGTCTCAATGGTGTATTAAAAACTAAAAATATAAAAAAAAAATGTTCAGGGATGGGAAATAAAATTTTTTTTTTCGGCCCATTCCGTATTTTGTAGTACATGTAGTAACTAAAATTGTTAAAAATGTTAAGTTTTTCTTTAACAAAACCTCTTTATACGTCATGAAGATTTGCATTGGCAAAAAGAAAAGAAAATTTTAGATTCAAATTTTGCTTCCAGGGGTGGGAAATTGAATTTTTTTTATACATGCAAGTAATCAAACAGGCAATCGATGTTGTTGTTTTTTGTTTTTTGCCAACTAAAACAGTCGTATAATTTAGGAAGAACAAAATTGGTATCAAAAATTCAAAAATAAAAAATAAAATTTCGAATCCAGGGATGGACAAGTGCAATATTTTATGGTACATGAAAGTTACCAAAATGGTAAAAAATTTGCAATTTTTTGTAAATAAAACTACTTTATACTTCAAGAAGCATTGCACTGATAAAAAAAACAAACAAAAAAAATTTAAATTTCGTTTCCAGGGTTAGAAAAATTAAATTTTTTTGGTACATGCAATATTTTGTAGTACATGTAATAACCAAAATGGTTGCAAAATTCGACTTTTTCTTAAACAAAACTACTTTATACCTCATGAAGATTTGCATTGATAAAGAAAATTTTAAAAAATTTAAATTTCGCTTCCAGGGTTAGGAAATTGAAATTTTTTTAAACATAAATGTAACCAAAAAGGCAATTGACGTTGTTATTTTTGCTAATTAGAGCTGTTTTATAATTCAGGAAGAACAAATTTGGTATTAAAATCTTAAAAATCAAAATTTCGACTCCAGGTTTGGACATATGATATATTTTATGGTACGTGAAAGTGACCAAAAAGTTTAAAAATAGTATTTTTTTGTCAACTAAAGCTATGTTACGCCTCACTAAGAATTGCATTGGTAAAAAAATAAAAATTCGCTTCCAGAGTTGGAAAATCGAAATACTTTTCGTACATAATAGTACATACATAAATTAAAAATTTTGTGTTTTTAGTGAATTAAAGCTATTTTATATATCAGAAAAAATTAGATTAGTATTAAAAAATTAAGAATTCGGTTCCAGGGTTAGGAAGTTGACATTTTCTGATTCATAAAATCAGCCATTTTATTTGTTATTTTTGATTTTTATGATGAATTATACATACTTTATTTATCAGAAAGAAGTAATCTGGTATTAAAAACCAACAACATTAAAAACCAAAGACGATTCTACGGTTGGACAATTAGAACTTTTTGGGGTACATGAAACGGATTTTTTGTTTTGTTTGTAAATTAAATATATATAATATTTTCGAAAGACGTTCATAGGTATTAGATATAAGAGAAGCCAAAAATTTAGCTTCCTAGCCGAAAAATTTAAACGTTTTCTTAAATATAAAAGTAACCGATAACATTATTTTGATATTTTAATTAAACCTACTTTCTGTTTTGGCAAGAAAGAAAGAAAGAAGAATTACATCTGTGAAGGGTATATAAGATTCGGCACAGCCGAATATAGCGCTTTTACTTGTCTTTGTTTCAATTGATACAATTATTCGAGATTTCCTTAGTACATTCCTTGCTAATATGGTTGCCGTGGCACTTAAAACATACTGTTTCATTCCGAAATTCAGCTGCCTTATGATTATATCCCTGACATTTAAAACATTGCATTATATCAGTACCATCGAAAATTCTACATTTCTCCCATCCAATGTTAAGGTTTTGTGTTGCAATTATTTTTGCATATGATTCATTAACAGTTTTTATTTTAGCATTGTATATAGTTTTATTATATCTTTTGGTCTCGAAACATTTAATTATTTCAACGTTGCTTTCCCTCAGGACATCATTTTGTTTTTTTAATTTTCTTACCAATTCTTCTTCGTTATATTTAAAGATCATGTCCGTTATTATTATATTCATTCCTTCTTGTTTTGGAATTTTCACAACATAGTTCTCACTTATTTCATTTTGGATTGCTTTTATTATTTTTTTCCTTTCATCCACATTATCGCTCTGTATGACTAATGTACCATTACGTCTATTTTCAACATTAACAAATTTAAAATTGACTTTTGCACTGTTTGTTTTTCTTTCGGCTTTATAATTAGGGGAAGATTTTTTGAAACATCTGGCATCACATTTTTGTTTGTAACTGCTTGTGTATATGACATCTTTGCTTTAACATTTGTTTCATTTACCATTTTTTTAATCTCATTGCACATCTTTACGTTGTTGTTGCTAATTTTTTCATATATGTCCTTATTTTTGTTTTCAACCTCATTTACATTTCCATATAAGCTTTTAACATCTTCCACATTTTTCTCACATATTTTCTGTATATTGTCTATTTTTTTTAAACCTTGCATCATGCCTTTTTTCAATCGCTTCAAGTAAAGTTTTTAGTTCACTCTCATTTCGTTTAAGTGCAATTTCAAATTCATTTTTTATACCCTTCACAAAAAAGTGAAAGGGTATATATAGGTTTGTCATTCCGTGTGTAATTTCTTCGATATGCACATGGGACCCCATAAAGTATATATATTCTGGATCCTTATGAATAGCGATGACGATTGAGCGATGTCCGTCTGTCCGTCTGTCCGCCCGTCTGTACGTGAAATCGGTTTTCCCAAGCTCCCAGAAGAGCTAGAGACTTCGTTCTTGGACCGTTGGATTAGAAATGAACTTAAACAGGCTGCTATTGAAATTCAGAAAGATCCGAAGTATGGTTCCAGAGCTGGGAAGCTTACACCTATTTCTCGACGCAAAATTTTTACCAAAATCAATTATTTTTTTTAATGTTTGTAAATTAAACCTATTTCGTGCTTTAGGGAGCCTCAATGGTCTATTAAAAACTAAAAAAATAAAAAATTTTTTCCAGGGATGGGAAATAAAAAAAATTTTTTTTCGGCTTATTCCGTATTTTGTAGTACATGTAGTATCTAAAATTGTTAAAAATTTTAAGTTTTTCTTTAACAAAACCACTTTATACGTCATGAAGATTTGCATTGGCAAAAAAAAAAATTTTGTTTTTAAATTCAAATTTTACTTCCAGGGTTGGGAAATTGCATTGTTTTTATAAGTGAAAGTAATGAAACAGGTCTAGCCAAGCCCCCAGAAGAGATAGAGACTTCATTCTTGAGCCGTTGGATTGGAAATGAACTTAAATAGAGTGGTGTTAAAATTCAGATAGATCCGAACTATGGTTCCAGAGCTGGGAAGCTTGCACCTATTTCTCGACGCTAAATTTATACCAAAAATAATTTATTTTTTTTAATGTTTGCAAACTAAACCTATTTCGTGCTTTGGGAAGTCTCAATGGTGTATTAAAAACTAAAAATATAAAAAAAAAATGTTCAGGGATGGGAAATAAAAATTTTTTTTTCGGCCCATTCCGTATTTTGTAGTACATGTAGTAACTAAAATTGTTAAAAATGTTAAGTTTTTCTTTAACAAAACCTCTTTATACGTCATGAAGATTTGCATTGGCAAAAAGAAAAGAAAATTTTAGATTCAAATTTTGCTTCCAGGGGTGGGAAATTGAATTTTTTTTATACATGCAAGTAATCAAACAGGCAATCGATGTTGTTGTTTTTTGTTTTTTGCCAACTAAAACAGTCGTATAATTTAGGAAGAACAAAATTGGTATCAAAAATTCAAAAATAAAAAATAAAATTTCGAATCCAGGGATGGACAAGTGCAATATTTTATGGTACATGAAAGTTACCAAAATGGTAAAAAATTTGCAATTTTTTGTAAATAAAACTACTTTATACTTCAAGAAGCATTGCACTGATAAAAAAACAAACAAAAAAAATTTAAATTTCGTTTCCAGGGTTAGAAAAATTAAATTTGTTTTGGTACATGCAATATTTTGTAGTACATGTAATAACCAAAATGGTTGCAAAATTCGACTTTTTCTTAAACAAAACTACTTTATACCTCATGAAGATTTGCATTGATAAAGAAAATTTTAAAAAATTTAAATTTCGCTTCCAGGGTTAGGAAATTGAAATTTTTTTAAACATAAATGTAACCAAAAAGGCAATTGACGTTGTTATTTTTGCTAATTAGAGCTGTTTTATAATTCAGGAAGAACAAATTTGGTATTAAAATCTTAAAAATCAAAATTTCGACTCCAGGTTTGGACATATGATATATTTTATGGTACGTGAAAGTGACCAAAAAGTTTAAAAATAGTATTTTTTTGTCAACTAAAGCTATGTTACGCCTCACTAAGAATTGCATTGGTAAAAAAATAAAAATTCGCTTCCAGAGTTGGAAAATCGAAATACTTTTCGTACATAATAGTACATACATAAATTAAAAATTTTGTGTTTTTAGTGAATTAAAGCTATTTTATATATCAGAAAAAATTAGATTAGTATTAAAAAATTAAGAATTCGGTTCCAGGGTTAGGAAGTTGACATTTTCTGATTCATAAAATCAGCCATTTTATTTGTTATTTTTGATTTTTATGATGAATTATACATACTTTATTTATCAGAAAGAAGTAATCTGGTATTAAAAACCAACAACATTAAAAACCAAAGACGATTCTACGGTTGGACAATTAGAACTTTTTGGGGTACATGAAACGGATTTTTTGTTTTGTTTGTAAATTAAATATATATAATATTTTCGAAAGACGTTCATAGGTATTAGATATAAGAGAAGCCAAAAATTTAGCTTCCTAGCCGAAAAATTTAAACGTTTTCTTAAATATAAAAGTAACCGATAACATTATTTTGATATTTTAATTAAACCTACTTTCTGTTTTGGCAAGAAAGAAAGAAAGAAGAATTACATCTGTGAAGGGTATATAAGATTCGGCACAGCCGAATATAGCGCTTTTACTTGTCTTTGTTTCAATTGATACAATTATTCGAGATTTCCTTAGTACATTCCTTGCTAATATGGTTGCCGTGGCACTTAAAACATACTGTTTCATTCCGAAATTCAGCTGCCTTATGATTATATCCCTGACATTTAAAACATTGCATTATATCAGTACCATCGAAAATTCTACATTTCTCCCATCCAATGTTAAGGTTTTGTGTTGCAATTATTTTTGCATATGATTCATTAACAGTTTTTATTTTAGCATTGTATATAGTTTTATTATATCTTTTGGTCTCGAAACATTTAATTATTTCAACGTTGCTTTCCCTCAGGACATCATTTTGTTTTTTTAATTTTCTTACCAATTCTTCTTCGTTATATTTAAAGATCATGTCCGTTATTATTATATTCATTCCTTCTTGTTTTGGAATTTTCACAACATAGTTCTCACTTATTTCATTTTGGATTGCTTTTATTATTTTTTTCCTTTCATCCACATTATCGCTCTGTATGACTAATGTACCATTACGTCTATTTTCAACATTAACAAATTTAAAATTGACTTTTGCACTGTTTGTTTTTCTTTCGGCTTTATAATTAGGGTAAGATTTTTTGAAACATCTGGCATCACATTTTTGTTTGTAACTGCTTGTGTATATGACATCTTTGCTTTAACATTTGTTTCATTTACCATTTTTTTAATCTCATTGCACATCTTTACGTTGTTGTTGCTAATTTTTTCATATATGTCCTTATTTTTGTTTTCAACCTCATTTACATTTCCATATAAGCTTTTAACATCTTCCACATTTTTCTCACATATTTTCTGTATATTGTCTATTTTTTTTAAACCTTGCATCATGCCTTTTTTCAATCGCTTCAAGTAAAGTTTTTAGTTCACTCTCATTTCGTTTAAGTGCAATTTCAAATTCATTTTTTATACCCCTCACAAAAAAGTGAAAGGGTATATATAGGTTTGTCATTCCGTGTGTAATTTCTTCGATATGCACATGGGACCCCATAAAGTATATATATTCTGGATCCTTATGAATAGCGATGACGATTGAGCGATGTCCGTCTGTCCGTCTGTCCGCCCGTCTGTACGTGAAATCGGTTTTCCCAAGCTCCCAGAAGAGCTAGAGACTTCGTTCTTGGACCGTTGGATTGGAAATGAACTTAAACAGGCTGCTATTGAAATTCAGAAAGATCCGAAGTATGGTTCCAGAGCTGGGAAGCTTACACCTATTTCTCGACGCAAAATTTTTACCAAAATCAATTATTTTTTTTAATGTTTGTAAATTAAACCTATTTCGTGCTTTAGGGAGCCTCAATGGTCTATTAAAAACTAAAAAAATAAAAAATTTTTTCCAGGGATGGGAAATAAAAAAAAATTTTTTTCGGCTTATTCCGTATTTTGTAGTACATGTAGTATCTAAAATTGTTAAAAATTTTAAGTTTTTCTTTAACAAAACCACTTTATACGTCATGAAGATTTGCATTGGCAAAAAAAAAAATTTTGTTTTTAAATTCAAATTTTACTTCCAGGGTTGGGAAATTGCATTGTTTTTATAAGTGAAAGTAATGAAACAGGTCTAGCCAAGCCCCCAGAAGAGATAGAGACTTCATTCTTGAGCCGTTGGATTGGAAATGAACTTAAATAGAGTGGTGTTAAAATTCAGATAGATCCGAACTATGGTTCCAGAGCTGGGAAGCTTGCACCTATTTCTCGACGCTAAATTTATACCAAAAATAATTTATTTTTTTTAATGTTTGCAAACTAAACCTATTTCGTGCTTTGGGAAGTCTCAATGGTGTATTAAAAACTAAAAATATAAAAAAAAAATGTTCAGGGATGGGAAATAAAAATTTTTTTTTCGGCCCATTCCGTATTTTGTAGTACATGTAGTAACTAAAATTGTTAAAAATGTTAAGTTTTTCTTTAACAAAACCTCTTTATACGTCATGAAGATTTGCATTGGCAAAAAGAAAAGAAAATTTTAGATTCAAATTTTGCTTCCAGGGGTGGGAAATTGAATTTTTTTATACATGCAAGTAATCAAACAGGCAATCGATGTTGTTGTTTTTTGTTTTTTGCCAACTAAAACAGTCGTATAATTTAGGAAGAACAAAATTGGTATCGAAAATTCAAAAATAAAAAATAAAATTTCGAATCCAGGGATGGACAAGTGCAATATTTTATGGTACATGAAAGTTACCAAAATGGTAAAAAATTTGCAATTTTTTGTAAATAAAACTACTTTATACTTCAAGAAGCATTGCACTGATAAAAAAAACAAACAAAAAAAATTTAAATTTCGTTTCCAGGGTTAGAAAAATTAAATTTTTTTTGGTACATGCAATATTTTGTAGTACATGTAATAACCAAAATGGTTGCAAAATTCGACTTTTTCTTAAACAAAACTACTTTATACCTCATGAAGATTTGCATTGATAAAGAAAATTTTAAAAAATTTAAATTTCGCTTCCAGGGTTAGGAAATTGAAATTTTTTTAAACATAAATGTAACCAAAAAGGCAATTGACGTTGTTATTTTTGCTAATTAGAGCTGTTTTATAATTCAGGAAGAACAAATTTGGTATTAAAATCTTAAAAATCAAAATTTCGACTCCAGGTTTGGACATATGATATATTTTATGGTACGTGAAAGTGACCAAAAAGTTTAAAAATAGTATTTTTTTGTCAACTAAAGCTATGTTACGCCTCACTAAGAATTGCATTGGTAAAAAAATAAAAATTCGCTTCCAGAGTTGGAAAATCGAAATACTTTTCGTACATAATAGTACATACATAAATTAAAAATTTTGTGTTTTTAGTGAATTAAAGCTATTTTATATATCAGAAAAAATTAGATTAGTATTAAAAAATTAAGAATTCGGTTCCAGGGTTAGGAAGTTGACATTTTCTGATTCATAAAATCAGCCATTTTATTTGTTATTTTTGATTTTTATGATGAATTATACATACTTTATTTATCAGAAAGAAGTAATCTGGTATTAAAAACCAACAACATTAAAAACCAAAGACGATTCTACGGTTGGACAATTAGAACTTTTTGGGGTACATGAAACGGATTTTTTGTTTTGTTTGTAAATTAAATATATATAATATTTTCGAAAGACGTTCATAGGTATTAGATATAAGAGAAGCCAAAAATTTAGCTTCCTAGCCGAAAAATTTAAACGTTTTCTTAAATATAAAAGTAACCGATAACATTATTTTGATATTTTAATTAAACCTACTTTCTGTTTTGGCAAGAAAGAAAGAAAGAAGAATTACATCTGTGAAGGGTATATAAGATTCGGCACAGCCGAATATAGCGCTTTTACTTGTTTTTATTATTATTAAGTATTAAGTAGTATTTAGAATACTTTTAAATTTACGTAACAATACAATTTACATCTTAAATAGTTCTATTTGTTCTGAACATTAATATTTCTGATAAAATTTACAACTTTTTTTCTAAACAATTTTGTGTTTTGTTCATTTTTAATTTCATTTGGCATCGCGTTATACATTCTTAATCCCTTTTGTAATAACGTTCTCTGCATCGCATTGGTCTGTGCCTGTTGAAGTCGAAAGTCTAACGTATTTCTGAGATGATATGGCTGAACTTCTCCTACATATCTCGTCTGCTCTATTAAGTAGTCCGGAGCATCTCCCATTTTCAATTTTTGTATAAAGTTTATTGTATTGAGCTGAAGTCTTTGTTTGACATTTAACCATTTTAACATATTGAGCATGTAATTAATTGACGTAAACCTGTTACATATCAATATTGCACGCATAGCCTTATTTTGTAGTTTTTGTAGTCTTGCGATCTGTTGGTCAGTGCAGCTAGAGTATAAAATGGTGGAACAGTACTCAAAGTGTGGTTTGACGATTGTATTATATATATTTATAGCCGTTATAATCGAGATTGTATTTCTCAACCGTTTAAAGAACCCGTTTTTTTCCGATTTTTTTACATATGTATTCAATGTGCTCATTAAGTTTTAAGTCTTTGTCTATTACAAAACCAAGATATTTTTATATTATTAATTTCTTTTTCTATTTCTATATTATTAATTTCAAGTGTACTATTAGTGATCATATTAATTTCCATTAATTTAGTTTTAGTTTCGTTTAATTTATTCATATTTAACCATTTATTTATTTCTTTCATATCTTTTTTGATATTTTCATAACAAACTTCTTCTGTTTCTGCTTCCGTATATATTAATGTATCATCTGCGTATAGTATATGTTCGCATTTATCCAAACAATTTTCAATATCATTGATATAAATAATGAATAAAAGAGCTCCTAGAATTGAGCCTTGTGGCACTCCATATTCATTTACTATTCTGTTCGACTGTGTGTTATTAACCTTTGTTATTTGTTTCCTATTTGTAAGATATGTTTTAAACCAATTTAATTCGTTATCTTGTATACCATATTTCTGCAGCTTTTGTATTAATATATCCCGATCAATCGTCCTGACTGATGTTTAGATAGCAGATTATGATTTTCAATATATTGCTCCAATTGAATTTTCACAACCTTCTGCATAATTTTTTCGCATATTTTTAATCCATTTATGGGTCGAAATTCCTCACACTTATTTGTATTTTTAATTTTCTCGGCTGGTGTAACCATTCATTCTTTCCAGCTTGCAGGGAAAACTCCTGTTTCCATTGATTTATTTATTATGTTCAATAGGATATTGCCTGTTGTGTCCCATGTATCTAGAATGATGCTTTTTGTAATATTTTTGTAGTCAGGTTTATTTTTTATATTTTTACATATGTCCTTTAACTCTAACATAGATATTGCACGAAACTTAAATATATAACTTATCACAGGTATCTGATTTCGATATTGCACATTTTCAATTGAATTTCTAATTTCTTTAACACTATCGACAAAATAATTATTAAAGTTTTCAGCTATTTCAAAATTCTTCTTATATTCTACCTGGTTAAATATCACTGTTTTATCACATTTCTTGGTTTTCTTAAAACAAGTTCCTTTATCACGGTCCACATTTCCTTTTGATCATTAGAAGATGGTATTTTATTATTTATATATATATATTTTTCATTTTCAATTTTAGTTTTGTATTTATTTCTTATTGCTTTATAATTCGCCCAAGCTGCATTGGTGTTTACAATTACCGCTCTTTGATATGATCTCACTTTTCGCACCTTTAAGTTTCTAATTTCATTATTAAACCACTAATTTTGAATCCTTTTATTTATTTTCTTCTTCGTTGTAAATTTAGCTATTGTATCTTGCATACATTTATCGAAATTGTCTACACTCTCATTAACATTAAACATTTCGTTATATTCTAATATAGCTCTTATTTCATTTCTAAATCCATTTTTATTATATTTAAAAATTTCTATTTGTTTTAATTGTTCTTCCGAATTATTGTTTTCGCATTCTATAAATATGTCTATTGCTTCGTGATCAGATATTTTGTTATTTACATTGGTTCTAGCTGCTATTATTTTACTATTTGTTATAATATAATCAATTATTGTTTTTGAAGTTTGTGTTATCCTAGTATCTTCATTAAATATCTGCTTCAGCCCATTGTCAATCAGCATGCTTTTGATTCTATGTCTGTAGAAGTCTGTTTTCCAATCAATATTAAAATCACCGGTAATTAATATGTCGCAATTTCTTTCACCCATTTCTTCTATTAATTCTAGTAGTGCTTCACAAAATTCTGCTTTTGAATAACTGGGAGATCTGTATACTGCTATTAAAAAAAATGATAACTTTTCTTTTTTTACCCAGTAACAGCTTATCCAATATGCACTATCTTCCACTGTGGTTTTTATATGTTTTACAGTCCATTCTTTCTTTATATACATATGTATGTATAAAATATCACCTCCTCTCTTTGATGAGTTTGATAGCGTGGTAAAATGATTATATTTCTGTACTTGAATCTCCTCTTCGTTTATTTGTTCAGTCATATGCGTTTCAGATAGAATTACAAAATCCGGTTCATTAGTTTCCATAATTATTGTAAGTTGGTTGAAATTATTTGTCAGCCCTTGGATATTGGTGTATATGCCATGTATATTCTTTGATTGTTATATGTTAATATCTAATCCCATCCGTTTTTTCTTCAAATTAAGTTTATTTCTATATGCTGGACATTCTTTGCTAATCGTTGAATGATTTTCATCAAGACGCAGATTCAATCTTATATTTTCTTTGTTTCAATTGATACAATTATTCGAGATTTCCTTAGTACATTCCTTGCTAATATGGTTGCCGTGGCACTTAAAACATACTGTTTCATTCCGACATTCAGCTGCCTTATGATTATATCCCTGACATTTAAAACATTGCATTATATCAGTACCATCGAAAATTCTACATTTCTCCCATCCAATGTTAAGGTTTTGTGTTGAAATTATTTTTGAATATGATTCATTAACAGTTTTTATTTTAGCATTGTATATAGTTTTATTATATCTTTTGGTCTCGAAACATTTAATTATTTCAACGTTGCTTTCCCTCAGGACATCATTTTGTTTTTTTAATTTTCTTACCAATTCTTCTTCGTTATATATAAAGATCATGTCCGTTATTATTATATTCATTCCTTCTTGTTTTGGAATTTTCACAACATAGTTCTCACTTATTTCATTTTGGATTGCTTTTCTTATTTTTTTCCTTTCATCCACATTATCGCTCTGTATGACTAATGTACCATTACGTCTATTTTCAACATTAACAAATTTAAAATTGACAGGGTCTACTTTTTTATTTAATTCCTCCTTTGTTTTTTGCACCGTTTGTTATACCCTTCACAAAAAAGTGAAAGGGTATATATAGGTTTGTCATTCCGTGTGTAATTTCTTCGATATGCACATGGGACCCCATAAAGTATATATATTCTGGATCCTT
This sequence comes from Linnaemya tessellans, assembly GCA_951800035.1. NCBI lineage: Eukaryota > Metazoa > Arthropoda > Insecta > Diptera > Tachinidae > Linnaemya > Linnaemya tessellans. The sequence goes on along the minus strand of OX637532.1, from coordinate 102,374,069 downwards.
ATGAATAGCGATGACGATTGAGCGATGTCCGTCTGTCCGTCCGTCTGTACGTGAAATCGGTTTTCCCAAGCTCCCAGAAGAGCTAGAGACTTCGTTCTTGGACCGTTGGATTGGAAATGAACTTAAACAGGCTGCTATTGAAATTCAGAAAGATCCGAAGTATGGTTCCAGAGCTGGGAAGCTTACACCTATTTCTCGACGCAAAATTTTTACCAAAAATCAATTATTTTTTTTAATGTTTGTAAATTAAACCTATTTCGTGCTTTAGGGAGCCTCAATGGTCTATTAAAAACTAAAAAAATAAAAATTTTTTTCCAGGGATGGGAAATAAAAAAATTTTTTTTTCGGCTTATTCCGTATTTTGTAGTACATGTAGTATCTAAAATTGTTAAAAATTTTAAGTTTTTCTTTAACAAAACCACTTTATACGTCATGAAGATTTGCATTGGCAAAAAAAAAAATTTTGTTTTTAAATTCAAATTTTACTTCCAGGGTTGGGAAATTGCATTGTTTTTATAAGTGAAAGTAATGAAACAGGTCTAGCCAAGCCCCCAGAAGAGATAGAGACTTCATTCTTGAGCCGTTGGATTGGAAATGAACTTAAATAGAGTGGTGTTAAAATTCAGATAGATCCGAACTATGGTTCCAGAGCTGGGAAGCTTGCACCTATTTCTCGACGCTAAATTTATACCAAAAATAATTTATTTTTTTTAATGTTTGCAAACTAAACCTATTTCGTGCTTTGGGAAGTCTCAATGGTGTATTAAAAACTAAAAATATAAAAAAAAATGTTCAGGGATGGGAAATAAAAATTTTTTTTTCGGCCCATTCCGTATTTTGTAGTACATGTAGTAACTAAAATTGTTAAAAATGTTAAGTTTTTCTTTAACAAAACCTCTTTATACGTCATGAAGATTTGCATTGGCAAAAAGAAAAGAAAATTTTAGATTCAAATTTTGCTTCCAGGGGTGGGAAATTGAATTTTTTTTATACATGCAAGTAATCAAACAGGCAATCGATGTTGTTGTTTTTTGTTTTTTGCCAACTAAAACAGTCGTATAATTTAGGAAGAACAAAATTGGTATCAAAAATTCAAAAATAAAAAATAAAATTTCGAATCCAGGGATGGACAAGTGCAATATTTTATGGTACATGAAAGTTACCAAAATGGTAAAAAATTTGCAATTTTTTGTAAATAAAACTACTTTATACTTCAAGAAGCATTGCACTGATAAAAAAAAACAAACAAAAAAAATTTAAATTTCGTTTCCAGGGTTAGAAAAATTAAATTTTTTTTGGTACATGCAATATTTTGTAGTACATGTAATAACCAAAATGGTTGCAAAATTCGACTTTTTCTTAAACAAAACTACTTTATACCTCATGAAGATTTGCATTGATAAAGAAAATTTTAAAAAATTTAAATTTCGCTTCCAGGGTTAGGAAATTGAAATTTTTTTAAACATAAATGTAACCAAAAAGGCAATTGACGTTGTTATTTTTGCTAATTAGAGCTGTTTTATAATTCAGGAAGAACAAATTTGGTATTAAAATCTTAAAAATCAAAATTTCGACTCCAGGTTTGGACATATGATATATTTTATGGTACGTGAAAGTGACCAAAAAGTTTAAAAATAGTATTTTTTTGTCAACTAAAGCTATGTTACGCCTCACTAAGAATTGCATTGGTAAAAAAATAAAAATTCGCTTCCAGAGTTGGAAAATCGAAATACTTTTCGTACATAATAGTACATACATAAATTAAAAATTTTGTGTTTTTAGTGAATTAAAGCTATTTTATATATCAGAAAAAATTAGATTAGTATTAAAAAATTAAGAATTCGGTTCCAGGGTTAGGAAGTTGACATTTTCTGATTCATAAAATCAGCCATTTTATTTGTTATTTTTGATTTTTATGATGAATTATACATACTTTATTTATCAGAAAGAAGTAATCTGGTATTAAAAACCAACAACATTAAAAACCAAAGACGATTCTACGGTTGGACAATTAGAACTTTTTGGGGTACATGCAACGGATTTTTTGTTTTGTTTGTAAATTAAATATATATAATATTTTCGAAAGACGTTCATAGGTATTAGATATAAGAGAAGCCAAAAATTTAGCTTCCTAGCCGAAAAATTTAAACGTTTTCTTAAATATAAAAGTAACCGATAACATTATTTTGATATTTTAATTAAACCTACTTTCTGTTTTGGCAAGAAAGAAAGAAAGAAGAATTACATCTGTGAAGGGTATATAAGATTCGGCACAGCCGAATATAGCGCTTTTACTTGTTTTTCTTTCGGCTTTATAATTAGGGGAAGATTTTTTGAAACATCTGGCATCACATTTTTGTTTGTAACTGCTTGTGTATATGACATCTTTGCTTTAACATTTGTTTCATTTACCATTTTTTTAATCTCATTGCACATCTTTACGTTGTTGTTGCTAATTTTTTCATATATGTCCTTATATTTGTTTTCAACCTCATTTACATTTCCATATAAGCTTTTAACATCTTCCACATTTTTCTCACATATTTTCTGTATATTGTCTATTTTTTTAAACCTTGCATCATGCCTTTTTTCAATCGCTTCAAGTAAAGTTTTTAGTTCACTCTCATTTCGTTTAAGTGCAATTTCAAATTTATTTTTGTAGTCTACTAATGTTTGTCTATTTTTGTTCACAGTCAGTTGTATCTCTCTTAGAACCATATCGATATCGTGAATATATTGCATGCACTCATCACATATAAACCTTATACATTTATTTTCATCAAAAATCTTAGCAGAATATTGATCAATTCCCGCGCATTTTTTTGATAGGTGATATACTTTTTCACAAACGCCATTACAATGTATGTATGCCACTTTCTCCTCTAATTGCTGATTTGCATTTACTGCACTCAGCCATCTCAATGTTTTATTGACAATATGTATAGTTTATTTCAATTATTTTTCTGTTCAATTGTTTGTTATCGAATTTTGCTCAGTTTTTATGATTTTTCAAATTTTATTTCACATTATTTAATATTTTAATCAGATTTGTTCAGATCCAAAAAATTAGGTTGTTGCTCTCTCTCTTGTAATTTCAAAGAACGAAAATAAAAAAATAACAACATATTATCACAATTCATATATTTTGGAATTCAGATATGTAAGTATGTATATATGTATGTGCGTATGTATGTGCGTATGTATGTACTAAAAAAAATTTGACAGATCAGTATTATAAGTACATGTAAACGGTCCTACCGCAACTATTTCTCCAGTTTCTCAATTTCAAGTTGCAAAATTCTTTCTTTGAGGACATTCTTTTTCATCAATAATTGCTTCATTTCTTCGTTGTGCCTCTTTTTTTCTGCCAGCTGTTGTTCCAAGATATTTGTTTGTTTCTTTTTTTCTTCGCTAAGTGTATATGTCTCTTTATGTCTTTCAAAGCTTTATGGTTTTCTTTGTTTTGCTCTTTTATCGTTTCCAAAGCAGATGCGACATCTTAAGCTAATTTTTTTTGTATATATATTAATCTGCTTTAAGCAGTTCTGGCTTGTCCTCTTTTCTCGCCCTTTTAAGCGATCGTGAAGTAACATTTATGAGAGAACTGCTCTGTGTGCTGGTTTCTTTATTCCCAGTGTCCAACCTTAACGCAATTTCTTCAAGTGGCACATCTATTTCTTGAGGACATATAGATATTTGGTTCTAATGGCAGACTTATTTCCGAAAAACTTGAATTATCGCGCCTTTTAGGTAATGCATCCTTCGAAACACCAAAATTGTTAACATTTGCTATGCCATAAACCGCCGTATTTAAATTTAAAAGAACGCTAACCTCTTCTTCTGTGTCCGTTAGTGGAATTTCTTTGTATGGGCCACCTCCCGTTCCGGTTAAAAGCTGTTTATTCTTGGTTAGTTTTTTTATACCACGTTTATAATCTGTCCATACCTATAATGTAAGACCAAGTTATAATTACATTAAAAATATGTAAAAAAACAATTGCACTATGTACCTTTTCCAACCACTGCAATCTTTTAAAGGCGGTCCGGAACCATTAAGGGCTAGCGCCAAGTCTTCCCAGAATTTGTTCATGTCTGCCGGAGCGCGCTGGCTAAAGCCACAAGCAATGTCTTGATTTTTTTTCATTAAATCTACCATTGCTTCTATATGCATTTTATTTGTATATTTTTCTCTTTTGCTCCTATAAAAATAGTAAAACAAAAATCAAACAAATTAATTACACAATTAAACAACACTTTAATAAAAATTTTACATTTCCTTACATATTTGTTCTTTCCGCCATAAAAATTGAGCGTAAGCAAAATAAATAAAAATATTGTTACAAAGTTAAAAAATAGATTCAAATATAACGACAATGTGGCTATATGTACTTGGCAGCACTGCCAACTCATCTCAAGTTGTCAAAATGTTACAACCCTGGTCAACACAATGCAGATAATATTTGAATTAACGGAAGTGGAATATTCCGGATACACCTTCGAGAATATACAAGATCATTTGAGGCTGTGCAATAATAAGTGTAAATAACAACAACGAAAAACGTAGCAACATCAATGCTAAGACATGATGATGTTATTCTTAACCCTGCATGCCCAGTGTTAGTCGTTTCGACTAACATGATTGATTTTTTCCGCTCTAACTTTTTTGTTCTTTCTGTGTCTATCTCATTTTTATGTTGATAGAGCTGATACAGTTGTTAAGCTGCTGTCAATCAGTAACGACGTGTTGTGTAACATATATAAAAGGTATGTGTGTGTTTGTAAAAACAGCGTAGTCATGGTTGGTTGGTTGGTTGGTATACGTGGCTGCCCGCTACACGCAAGCATTCAAGTAGGATCTCTGAGATCCCGTTTTGAAAAACCACTCCACTCGTCAGTGACTACCTATGGAAGCCGTATCCTGATCTCGGGTACGGATGGTTACTAGATCCACCCCGTCGCATTGAGGTATCTAATAAGGTCCCCCAGACCTATACCTGATAACTCCGCGAGGTCGCCTATGATACTATTGCCTAAGAATTTGTGTCTCGTGTTGTGCAAGGCCGGGCATTCGCAAAGGAAGTGATAAACTGTCTCCTCCTTGCTCTGATCCCGGCAGCTCCTACAGAATGCATTGTGGTTGAGACCTAACCTGCCTGCATGTCTGCCTATTACCCAGTGCCCCGTCACAACCGCTACGAGCCTTGAGATGTCCCTGCGATTCCTGTTAATCAATTGTGCCGTTCTATTGTCGTTATAACATGGCCACATGCTTCTAGCCACCCTGCACGTGTTCAGCTTACGCCACCTGTCCGCCGCTTTCTGCCGGAAATGGCTCTGAATGGTGCTCCTTAGGGTGCCAAACGGCATGTCCACCGATACGGCAGTGGAGACGTCCTTAGCAGATCCAGCCTTAGCTAGCTCATCTGCCTGTTCGTTTCCAAAGAAACTGCTGTGAGCGGGTACCCAGATGAGGGTAGCGTCTATCTGACCCCCCAGTCTGGATAGCAGCTCTTTGCATTGGGCTACCAGAGTAGACGACGTAGTGAACGACCTGAGAGATAGGAGTGCCGCCTGGCTATCGACAAAGATACCGACTCTACCCTGAACACCCCTATCAATTAACAGCCTCGCCGCCTCCCTTATAGCCAGTATCTCAGCCTGAAATACGCTGGATTCATCTGGGAGACGGAGCGAGAGTTTTATTCCAAGGTCCCTCGAGAAGACCCCTGCGCCTACACCACAGATCATCCTTGATCCGTCAGTATACACTCTGAAGTTGAATTCCCTTTCTAAGTTACCCCTTCTCCACTCCCGCCTGGATGGTAAGAGGACTTTGAATGAAGTGTTAAAGTCTAAGTGAGGTACTATATAGTCGGTGGGCTTCCTCAGTGTCGGTGGTAGCCGGCCAAGGATTCTTGCGTGGCCATAGTCCCTTGACCTCCACCTCCCTGATGCCGCTAGTCTTGCCGCACTGCTTGAGGATGCCCGGAGTACATAAAGGTCAATCGGAATTAGGTTTAGTATAGCATTCAGCGCCTCTGAAGGACTAGTACGTAGACAACCAGTAATCCCGATGGAAGCAGATCTCTGTATCCTGTATAGTTGATCTACTACATATTTTTTACTTGTGGCGGGCCACCATACTAACGACCCGTAAGTCAGTATAGGGCGTACAATTGCTGTGTACATCCACTTAAGCATTGTGGGTTTTAGGCCCCATCTGGAGCCAAACATTCTCCTACAGGAGTAGTAGGCAACTGTTGCCTTTTTTATTCTATGGTGTATATTTGGTTTCCACGATAGCTTCGTGTCCAGGATAACTCCTAGGTATTTTGCCGTGTCCGAAAGGGACAGTTCCAGATTATTCAGCCGAGGAAGTTTAAAGCTTTGGGTTTTGGTCTTTGTAGTGAATAGTACCAGTTCCGTTTTGCTAGGGTTTACTCCTAGACCGCATCCTGCAGCCCATCTACTGAGCATACCCAAGGCGTTGGACATGATATCGCTAATCACGTCCGTGAACATCCCTGATACCATTATTACTACATCGTCCGCGTAAGCCACAACTTTAACTCCTATAGCATCTAGTCTGAGAAGAATCGTGTTAACAACGAGAAGCCAGAGCAGCGGAGAAATCACCCCACCCTGTGGTGTTCCTCTACATGCCCATCTTGACATTTCGCTATTACCTAACGCAGCAGTGACATTTCTTGCCTTCAACATAGTAATGATCCAGTTGCTGATGTATTCCTCAACGTCTGCATCCCGGAGAGACTGTTGGATGGCTGCCACTGATACATTGTTGAAAGCGCCTTCTATGTCTAAGAAGGCAGCCAAGGTATACTGCTTGTTTTCTAAGGATCTCTCCACGACTCCCACCACCTCATGCAGAGCTGTTTCCGTGGAGCGTCCCTTCAGGTAGGCATGCTGACTATCTGAGAGAATAAGCGATCCTTCAAGTCGATGCCTAATATGGGTGTCTAGTAATCTTTCTAGCGTCTTAACTAAGAAAGATGAAAGGCTGATTGGTCTGAAGTCTTTTGGGTCCTCGTGACTCCTTTTTCCAATCTTGGGAATGAAAACCACTTTTACTTTCCTCCAGCTGGTCGGAACGTAATTGAGTGTAAGACAGAGTTCAAAGAACCTATAAAGCCAGGGAATAACAGAGCCCTTCGCACTCTGTAGCATCTTTGGAATTATGCCGTCCGGACCCGGCGATTTAAACGGTGCGAAGCTGTCAATAGCCCAAGAGATTCTCTCTGGGGATATTAAATCTCTATTGACAGTGTGTTGAATCCCACTAAATGGGAGGATTCCTATGGCCGTGTCAGTACAGCCTGGAAAGTGGGTGTCGAAAAGAATACTTAGGGATTCCGCGGAGGAATCTGTCCATGACCCATCCCCCCTCTTAACGAAGGTTGGACATGTGCGGTTCATGGTCAGAGCCCTACTAAGCCTTGCGGAATCCCTAGTTCTATCTATTGACTCACAGAAATTTCTCCATGAGCTTCTTTTGGCGACCTTTATAGCTTTTTTATACGTTGCTAACTTATCCCGATAAGGCTGCCATGCTTTCTTCTCATAGCATAAATTGAAGGCCCTGCGTGCCTCCTTACGTAACTTTGAGAGTTCCGAGCTCCACCACGGAGGGTAACTTTTCTTAGTCTTTGTTAGGGGGCAGGATACTTCAAAGGCTTTCGTTATAGCCTTATTAAACGCCCCCACATTGTGTTCAAGTCCATCAATCGTATTCTCGATCTCTGGGACTCTTCTTAGTTTTTGCTTCAGGATCCCATTAAACTTATCCCAGTCTGTTCTCCTCGGGTTCCTGAAGCATTGCTTTTCATTGCCTGATGACGCGACTTCGAAGAATATCCAACAGTGATCCGAGAAGGATCTTTTATTGGATACCCTACATCTATCAATCAAAGGTCTAAATCTATCATTTACAAGAGTTATGTCCAGAACCTCTTCCCACCCGCTAAACCTATCCGAACTCGGAAAGATGAAGGTCGGAGAGGAACCGGAGTTACATATGGTTAATTTATTAAGGTTTATGAAATCAAGGATATGCTCACCTCTGTCGTTGATCTCACTGCTACCCCAAATTGTATGCCTGGCGTTGGCGTCACAACAAAGTATGATGTCCTCATCAGCACCAATAGATGACATGAGAGCTTTCACTTCATCTGGAGGGGCTGCTTTGTCGTGCGCCATGTAGCATGATGCGATAAGGAAGCTGGTTCCATCTGTCAGCTCGACCCTCGCAACTGTAAGGTCCTCAGTACTGAACTGTGAACAGAGAAAGATTTTTATGTGCTTTTTGGCTATTAGACATGATCTGGGCTTACCATTTCCTTTAGCATATAGTACATTGTATGTGGACCTCGGGAACCCCTTGACCTCGGAGTTTGCTACCCATGGTTCCTGCACCATACAAATGTCGATGTTCTCTTCGACTGAGATAACAATTAGGTTATCTGTTGCACACTTCGAGTGCTTCAGATTTATCTGGGCGATTTTTAGAGCCATCGTGCTTATTCTTCAGCTAGCTGCATTCCTCCCAGGAGGTTGTTCGCAGCCTCGACAGCGTCGATATCAGCTTTTGTTGGGCGGGACACCTTTACCTTAGCGTCCCTGACCCCGAAGAATAGCTTGGAGCCTGCTTTCTCGAGCGCTTCCGCTCCAGACTCCGTGATGGAGAGGATTAGGCAGGTACCATTACTGCCATGATCTTCCGTGCGGATGACTGACCAGTCATCCATTGGAATGCTGTGGTTCTGTAGCTTCAGACACTCTAGCATTTTGTTACCATCCTTTCCAAGTTTTGGTAACCAAATCCTTGCCCGCGGTCTCATCGGTATTTCCTCCGCAGGGATGAGTTTAAGGCTTAACCCATCCCAAGTCTCACTAATCTTAGCGATACTTTCGCAGAGGAAGTCCTTAGAAAACGCGTCCAAGCACTTGATCACCCTGTACCCCCGGTGTATCTCACCGGAGTCGAAGCGAGGAGCCGGCTTACCCTTATTGGAGAGGACGTAGTCCATTACGAGCTCAGCCAATTTAGATTCGATAGCCCCCCACTCCGTTGTTACAGGGAGAATCTTCCCATTTTTGGAATTCGCCAAGGCCACAAGAAGGTTATCCTTAACTACCTCGTTAAAGGGCCTTCGAGTGGACGACGAAGATGATGTTGAAGGAGAGGTTGTTTTCTGCACCTTCCTTTTTTTTGCTTCCTGGCCGCCCTCTGTCTGAGAGCGGTTTCTTTTTGAGCTCTTTCCTTCGGCAATTTGCTGGGAGGCCGCTCTGGACGTGCTTGGTAGGGAATCCATAAACTTACGATATTCCTCTACCACGGCCTGGTATCTCACCTTATCCTCAGCATCATGCGGGTGCGTGACTCCTTTCTCCGCATTCTTGGCGATCTTGTCAAGAATAAACACGGCCTTGGAGTATCTGGTTTTAAGGAGCTCTTTCTGGCTCCTTTTTTTTGGTTTTCCCTTCTGCCGGTTATCGGCCTCGATTACCGGTGTTGGGGGCACTTTTTTTGATTGTTGTGCGGATAGCGGAGTACTCTGTCTTTTACCCTCACTATCCGAGAGGTCGACTACTGTCTCCTGGCTGGAGGCAAGAATGTCGTCCTCTGAAGAGATTTCTTCCCTTCTGTTTTGGTTGTTTTTTGTTTTTTTATTGTTTAGTTTCTCCATATATTGTTCCCACGAGTAGGCCAGTAAGGGGATGGACCATCTGCGCAGTGACGGCGTACGCAGACTAGACAATTTATTACAACCGGCCCGTGTCCTGGCGCCGGAGGGGAGCTGTTATCGACTAGTCTTCTTTTACCACTAACTAGCCATTCAGGTCCTCGGCACAGCTACCAATCACCTTGACCTTACAAGTGGGGGAGGGAAGGGATGTATGGGAGGAGGGAAGGGTGGATGAGGGATTATGGGAAATGGGAGGTGGAAGGGGGCGGTTAACCTTTGGTTGAGGAGGCCTTTTTATCTTCGTACTTCACGACAGGCCCTAAACGTACGGGTGTATGTACAGCGCCTGGCCTGAAGTAAGAGACACAGCCTCCCCTTAAGCCACCACATCGCGACAAGATAGTTAACCAGGCGTAGTCATAACGACTAACATTGGTATTATTGAATTTTTTTTTTCAGTTTACAAAATGAGTGCAACTAGAATAGCTGATTATGAAGTTGAAAAAATATTGGCTATGTCCGATGATGAAATGATTTCAGTGCTTCCGAGAGCGAATACGCGCCAAGTTTATTTGATGAAATTTTGCAGGAAAGTTCTTCGGAAGATATAGAGAACAGTGACAATTATGAAAGCAGTGATCACGATTTGGAAGACAACGATGCAGGACCTAGTAACGGTACTGCTCAGCGGACACACGAAAATATTATACCGTTTTCAAAAAATATCTTATGTGGAAAGAACAAATACAAATGGTCAACAACAAGAGGTAGACGGCATCGTTCAGCAGTAAATATAGTACATCATGCAAGAGGTCCAAAAGGAGCAGCAAAGGGTGTTACTGATTACCTAGATGTGTTCAAACTTTTCATCACCGACGAAATCATAAATATCATAATTCACTACACCAATATCGAAATTGAAAAAAGGAAAATTAGCGCTAATGAAGGATTTGCCACTGAAAAGCCAGTTGACAAAAAAGAACTTGAAGCACTTATTGGCATTTTAGTATTGAGCGCTGTTATGAAAGATAATCATTTGACTACTCGCGAGCTATTTCACAAAGAATATTCTGGAACTAGGTATACTTCAACAATGAGTCGCTCGCGATTTACTTTTTTGATGTCATGTTTGCGTTTTGACGACAGATCTGAAAGAATTTTACGTCTCAGTGATAGATTCGCTGCTATAAGGGATATATGGGAAATATTTATTCAAAAATGTCGAGACAACTACAAGCCCGGGCTCTATCTTACGATTGATGAGCAGCTTTTAGCATTTCGCAGAAGATATCTTTTCCGTATGTATATCCCTAATAAACCAGCTAAATATGGGTTGAAGATTATAATGCTGTGTGATAATGGAACTTCCTATGTATCAGACGCACTGCCGTATTTAGGAAAAGGTACTAATACTGAAAATACTCCTCTTGGCGAGTATTGCGTCAAAGAAATAACAAAAAGCGTTCACGGTACCAACCGAAATGTGACAATGGACAATTGGTTCACATCAGTTCCGCTCGGTAAGGCTATGCTGCAGCAACCCTATAAACTGACAATACATAGTAGGTACTTTACGCTCCAACATGGCCGAAATTCCAGAAGAAATGAGACAAAAAAAGGAAAACTGGAACAGCAATGTTTAGCTACGATAACGAGCTAACACTCCTTTCGTACAAAGCCAAACCCAATATGATTGTCTACTTGTTGTCTTCCTGTGACGAAGAGGGCACAATTAATATATCAAGTGGTAAGCCCAATTTAGTAGAGTTTTATAATAAAACAAAGGGGGGCGTTGATACACTTGATCAGATGTGTAGCGTTATGTCGTGCTCACGAAAAACGAAAAGATGGCCAATGTGTATGTTCTTTGGTATACTTAATATGGCATTTGTTAACAGTTATGTAATATATGTGCACAATGTATTGAGCGCGAAGAAAAAACCCCTTTCACGTCGTGAGTTTATGAAACAGCTACACACAGATCTAGTAAAGCCACACATGGTAGAGCGTTTAAAGTGCCCTACTCTACATTCAGGCATGAGGCAAAATATACAATAAATTTTATCGCTACCAGTTAAGGAGACGAGTATTGAAAATACAGCTCCCAAAAAGACTGTCAAGAGGAAAATTTGCGCGTTCTGTCCCTACCAGAAACACCGCATGACGAAGACTGTATGCACAAAATGCGAAAAAAATATCTGTGGCGAGCACAAAGTTGAGCTTTGTGCCTTTTGTGCAAATCATTGAAGTATACATTTTTTTTGTTTTAATTACTTAAAATATTGCTTTAATTTTATAATGGCAAGAAGCCTTTTAAATTTTTAAGTTTATATTATTTATTTTTAATATTTTAAAAACTCCATTTGAAATTTCTAAGACTGAAGATAAACAGCAAGTGATAATATTAAAAATAAATTCAAAACTAAAGAAAATATAAATGTTTTTCTTTTTTTTTATATAAAAAGGTATAGTATTTTATTTTTTCAGTATCTTTTAAAAATTAGGCCTACAGACGGGTTCACAGAATCGATATTTCGCGAATGTTAGTCGAATCGACTAACATTGGTCATACCACATTAAAAATATGATTGAGCATCCAGGGTTAACGATCTTGTATGCAAGTATTCGCTGCTAACAAAAGCTAAACATGTACACCAATATACAAAGCAACATATACACAAATATACACATAAACATACCGACATAGCACAAGAATAAACAAAACTACGCAACACACAGAACACTCATGCATACAACCGCACATAGTTACAATAAACAAAACACACAAGACAGCATTGTCATATAAACAAACACACGTATATAGCTACATTTTAAGTAAAGCACAACCAACAACAACCATGACCAGATGCTTTGCGAAGTTACCAGACGACGTCATTTTGCTATATAAAGTCGCTGCCAGTGCTCAGCGGCATCAGTGTGATTTTAAATCTAGACGTATTAAAATCGTTAAGTGTTTAGTAGTACATATACTCGTGTTAATAAAGTAGTAAATAAAGTGTTGCTCCATTATATTTCTAAAATTAATTGTCTGTGTTTTTAATTTGATGCAATTAAACGAATCCTTGAAGGATAAGTAAAAAGCGTTTTTACGAAAAGGTCTAAAAACGTAACAATATCTATATTGCGGAATCAATAATATGGCAATACCGCAACTGTAGAGATGATACCGCAACAACGGAAGGATACCGCAGCGGCGGTGCTTTCGCACAAGAAATTTTATCCGCAGCCGCGGAACGGAATCAATAAGCAGACCCAATATAAAGCAAGTCCTCTGTATGATGCAACCTTGCTTAAAAACTAAAGTAGCTGGCAACACAGTTTGATTGTTGCGGAACAAAAAAAATTATAATTAAACTTGCTGAAATTGTTCCGAACCAAGTTAATTCCGCTTCTCTCACAAGGGAAATTAGTTGTTTGAAAATAAAATAGCATCTAAAGCCTGATATCATTAGGTTTAAACAATTTAATTTACGTCATTATTATCTGATTTTTAATCGTTTATTAAATGCTGTTATCTGTTTTATGGCTATCATCTGTTTAGTTTTTATACCCTTCACAAAAAAGTGAAATGGTATATCTAGGTTTGTTATTCCGTGTGTAATTTCTTCGATATCAATATGGACCCCATAAAGTATATAAATTCTGGATCCTTATGAATAGCGATGACGATTAAGCGATGTCCGTCTGTCTGTACGTGAAATCGGAGACTAGAAGAGATAGAGACTAGGACCGTTGGATTCAAAATGAACTTAAATAGAGTGGTATTGAAATTCAGAAAAATCCGAAATACGGTCCAGAGCTGGGAAGCTTACACCTATTTCTCGACGCAAAATTAATACTAAAAACCAATTATTTTTTTGGTTGTGTGCGAATTAAACCTCTTTCATGCTTTCAAAAGCCTTAATGGTCTTTTAAATTCCCAGGGATGGGAATGTAAAATTTTTTTTTGCACATTCAGTATTTTGTAGTGCATGTAATAACTAAAATAGTTAAAATTTTTTAGTTTTTCTTAAATAAAACCCCTTTATACATCATGCAGATTTGCATTGGTCAAAAATATTTATAAAATTTAAACTTCACTTCCAAGGGTGGGAAATTGGATTTTTGTTAAGTAACCAAAAAGGCAATTGACGTTGTTTTTTTTTTTTTTTTGCTAACTAAAACTGTCTTATAATTTAGGAAGAACAAAAAAATTGGTATTAAAAATTAAAAAAAAACAAAATTTCGAATCCAGGGTTGGACAAGTGCAATATTTTGTAGTACATGAAAGTAGCCAAAATGGCTAAAAGACTAGCATTGGTAAAAAAAATTAAAGTTTCGCTTCCAGGGGTGGGAAATTTAAATATTGTTATACATAAAAGTAACCAAAAAGGCAACCAACGTCGGTTTTTTTACTACTTAAAACTATTTTTTAGTTCACGAAAAACAAAACTGGTATTAAAAATTAAAAAAAAAACAAAATTTAGATTCCAAAGTTGAATAACTGCAATATTTTGTGGTATATTAAAGTGACCCAAATGGTTAGAAATCTTAAGTATTTCTTAAATGAAACTATTTCAGTTGCATTAATAAAAAAAAAATAATAATTTCTATGTAGTAAGAATTTTAACGAACATTTTATATTGCTATTGTAAGTATATTGCGAGGGGGTGTTTAAATATTATTTGTCCCTATTGCACTCTTGATTTATTAAAGAGGTTAACCTTCATTCTTTAACGCAATGGATTTTAATTCCTCAACTGTTCGTAAAGTATTTACTACATAATTTTCTGTATAATTTCTGTTAGGACTTTTCTTTATGTTCTTATATATACTTATCAATCTATCCATTTATTATACATTTTCTATTTTGTTAGTCAATTTGATTGCTTTCTTTCTCATATATTCCTTATAATATTCATGTATTTTTCCCAGTACCAAAAATGCCAAAAGGACCAGTATTATTTGTTGCAAATGATCCTGAGTCACTGTAAGTACGCCCCTATTGTTTTCATTTACAATGATGGCCTCCTTTGAAAACCATCCGCCCATTTTTGGAATACTATTATTCTATTACTTTATATTATATATTCTATTACTTTATATATTTTTTTATACATGCATAACAATTACACTAATTCAAAATAAAATCATTACTTGTCGTTTCTTATGGTACGGATCTCGTTCAAAAGTCTGGTTTTCTCAGCTTTGTTGTCGGTCAGAATGAACTTCCTGTATATTTCGGCAACTAGTTTTCGCTTTTTCACCGCTTTACCGCCTCTTTTCTTTCTTTTCTCTTCTTCTTTTTTAGGATTTTCGGGACTTGATACTTGTGTCTTGGATTTCTGTAGGCGTTTAAGATACTCCTGAATGGGTATCTTCTTTTTGCTGGCACTATACTTGGGGATTTCTAAAACGGGAACCACGGGCTAAGGCACGTACTCCAACAACTGCTCCCACTTTCTGAAAAGCCGATCGATTTCCTCTTTCGTGGCTTCTGTCTTCTCCATGCAGCCAAAAATTTCTATTTTCTCAGACAGGATCTGTAGTTAAAATATTTAGTTTGGCAGGATATCTAGCTAATTTGTTTTGTTTGGCAGGATATCTAGCTAATTCATTTAGTTTTGCAGGATTGCCATGTAAATATATTGTTAGGGGGTGTTTAAATTTTATTTGTCCCTATTGGATTCTTGATTTATTAAAGAGCCTTAGAATCGATAGTCGGCTCTATAAGATTGCAAAGTCAATTGCCGAAGTGGGAAATAAAATTGTTTCTAGTTTAGAGTCAAAATTATTTCTAAACTTTATTAACAAAAACCTTCCGCTTATATACTATTCTTATTCAAACGGTAACACGGGTACTATAACAATAACATGTTAACATCAGGTTGATACAGTTCTTGTATCCTTTTTCACAATAAAATTTGTGTAAATAGGAACTGTTATCACATTCAACTAAGCCACCTAATAAGTGGTGACAAACACAATACACATGAGCACTGATGATGAAAGGGTTGCGTCTTTCGAAAACAGCTGTTCTGCTCTGCTGTGTAAATTGACTAACAAAAACTGATGTTGACTTGCCTTTGTGCCTTGGAATATTTATCATGTCTTTCTGAGATTTAAATTAAAATTTCGAACAATTAGCCTATAGAATCTTAATTCAATTTAATATAGCAATATAAAATGTTCGTTAAAATTCTTACTACATAAAAATTTAAGCTATGGCTTGAGCTACCAATAATAAAATTGGAAAACGTTCACATGTACTTAAGTATAAAATTCAAACCAAAAAATTTGACTTAGGTATGATGAAAAAAAAAATTCAGAAAAATGGAACATGAAGAAAAACAAGTAAAAACGTTATATTCGACCGGGTCGAATCTTAAATACCCTCCAAATATTTAGTAAGTGAATTTAAAATGTTTAACTTGGTGACACAGAGTTCCTTTATATAATATCGTACGTCAACCCCTACTGAAGGGGGCGGGTTTAAAAATAGACAATATCATGTTTTCCACAGACGAACGTATGGGCATTGCTAGACCATCTTAAACTTCATCACTAGTCAAGAATATACATATTTACTTTATAGGGTCCAATTCTCTTTGGAGGGTATAAAAACTGTATTTTGGCGGGGTAGCTCTGGCAAGGGCTGTGGGGGAAATATTTCACCTTTGTCATACAACTCTAAAAATAAATGCTTGGGATAATTATATACAAAATTAAAATTTTTTTTTTTTTTTTTTGATAGGGTCATTTAGACCCAAAGGGGTAGAGGGGGTAGGGCAGAAACAGGTAGACATAAAACTCTAAAAATAAATGCTTGGGATGATTATACACAAAATTAAAAAAAAATTTTATTTATTTTTATTAGGATCATTTAGCGGGCAAAGGGGGAGGAGGGGGTAGGGCAGCAACAGGCAGTCATAAAACTCTAAAGATAAATGCTTGGGATGATTATATACAAAATTTAAAAAATAATTTTTTTTTTGTAGGGTCATTTAGGGGGCGAAGGGGAAGGAGGGCGTAGGGCAGAGTAGTACCAGGTTTCGTCTCAGCTTCGTCATTAAAGCTTAAAAATGGTATTTTTAAGGAATGTAGGCTTAAGGAAATTTTTATCTATTTTTGCCTATAATAACGCCCACTAAAGTGGGCGGGGTCAAATAATATTTTTATTTTAGTTTAAGGCGTTGGACCGTATTTGACATAAAAATATATCATTTGCTTAACAAAATAACCAAAAAACTTTAAAAATTATGTTGTTTTTCCTGGGTTGGTTTAGTTCTTCTTAGGGGAACTTTTTTCCCTCTTGCCCGATTTAGCCCATCTTCGAACTAAACCTGCTATAAGTTTCAAAATATATTTATGCCAAATTTCAAGAGTCTAGCTCTTTTCGTTGGGACTGAATCGTGATTTCCACAGGCGGACGGACGGGCGAACATGCTCAGTTCGTCTTAGATTTCATCACTGATCAAGAATATAAATACTTTATGGGGTCTGAGATGGATATTTCGATGCGTTACAAACGGAATGACAAAGTGAATATACCCTCCAAATTCTTTTTTGGAGGGTATAAAAAGAAAATACTGAAGGTATTTTGCTTTTATATTTGGCATTTTCTTTTTTTTCGGAAAGGCTGGTCAAGTACATGTAGCCTTTTTAGTCTATGTATTTCATGGCTATCATCTAATAGGGTTATCGCTAACACATTGGGATTGTTACTCAGCCTATTAAGGTACTTCTTCGTCCTAAATATCTGTTTGATTTCCTTTAGTGCATGTCCGCACGTGACAATATTTTGTTAATATAAAGCTACGATCACACCATCGACGCAATGTACCGATTTTCGTCGGCTCACTGATATAAAGTTATAAGTAATAAGCTAAATTTGCCTTATTTGTCAACTAATTGAAATATAAGGATATAATTGCACCAAACTGCATTGGCAATAAGGCCATATAGACTTATTCCAGAATTAATTAAGAAATAATGCCATTTTGGCTTAGTACTTACGACTTTATTGCAGTGAGCCGACGAAAATCGGTACATTGTGTCGATAGTGTAATCTTAGCTTAAGTCAAACTTTGTATAGAAAATACAAAATAAATTTCGGGATTGCTTGTAACAAACATACAAGTTCCAATTCTTATAACATAACTTATTTTCGTGTTTCGCCCACTAAAAAACAGGTTTGATTTTTAAAAAAATATTCCTTTTGTCAATTACAATTGAAATTTTAATATGATAGGTGAGGCTTGCGTAAATAAATTTGCAGTGGGTTTTTGATTGTGGTGCTTTTAGAAATTTTCAAAGTTGACACTAATGCAAATCACGATAATGTGAATGAAGAGTACCGATTATATGTAGCGCCATTTTTCTTTTGGCCGATATGAAACAAAAAATTATGTCACCACATGACGCGATAATATGATTACTCTAAAACAACTTGTGCCGAGTTTAAAAATGTGCTGCGATTTAACACGATACCTACCTTAAGTTATTATTTTGGTATTAATAACAATTTTGACTATTTTAATTATAAGTTTTTTATATGAATTGCTTTTTTTTGTTAACAAAACTTTCCTTGTAATAATCTACTAATCTTGGTTATCTTGGTTGGCGTTTTTTTAAATGATATCGTGCTTAGCAAAACCGTCAATATACCCTACAAGAAATGAATGACTGAAACAAATACACATAAAACATTTTCACTAACACAATTAAAAAGTATTTTTTACTAACAGCGTTACCATTTTTGGATTTTTCATACTAAATTTTTACGATTTGTTGGTAGTTGATCAAATATATACTTTTCAAGTATGTTTGTGTATTTACAAGTTCAATGAAGTTGCAAAAGGATTTATATATTAAACCAATTAACAAAACATAGTTAAATTCTGTTCTAATTGTTTTTAAATGTTTCACGGGATTTTGGGATTTTTAGGAGCATCAAAAATGTATATAGGAATTAAGAAAAAAAGTTTCAGCGACAACGCTGGTTTTTACAGTCTGGAATACTGTGTGCAAGAGTAAGACAACAAATGTTTTCAACTTCGACTTTCTGACGTTTAACATTTGGGAATCACCGTAAGTTACATTTTAAAATTAAATTTGTATACAAAAGTTTACTTTTTCCAAAGTTAAAGAAAATATCTAGCAAAACATATAAAAAATCAAATAAAATTAACGTGATATTTTAAGAAAAGAAGAGAAAAGATAACTATGAAAAAAAGCCAACTTCAGAACTGCCTTTCTATTGAAAAAAGGACATTTGAGTCCAATAAAAAAATATATAAAAGATTAATTGAAAGTGAAAGTGAAAATCATAGTGAAATTTCAAGAAATTTACAGTGTGTGCCTATGATAATTGGTAGTGTTAGTTCCGCAGAAATACCATCCACATCTGCAGGTGGTTTAGTTAGAAGTTATGTTGAGTGTAGTGAATTTTCAGACAATGATAGTGATGATAGTGTGTCAGGAGTTAAAGAATCCCCTATTGTAGAAACGGACAGTGTAGATAAGTGTGAGGAATTAAAATCGTGGGCTGTTAGAAACAACATAACCCACACAGCTTTAGAAGATTTGTTGCACACCTTAAAACGTGTAGGGGTGGAAGATTTGCCGTTATCTGCAAAAACACTTTTAAATACAAGTAGGAAAGAAATTAAAATCTCTACCATTCCCATCGGGGAATATTTATATTTAGGTATACAGAAATTCTTTCTTTCGGGACCTTTTGAGTACTTACACGCAAAAGAAGAAGTTTTAATAGATGTAGGCATTGATGGCTTGAAGATTTTTAAAAGTTCCAATAGAGTTTTGTGGCCTATTCTAGGATCAATTGTAGGTTTCGACAATATTAGTCCCTTTATGATAGGATGTTTCTCAGGAGTTAAGAAGCCACAAAATTTAGACAGTTTCTTGACAGACTTTTGCAGAGAAGTAGAATTCCTTAAAACCAACGGCTTAAAAGTAGGCTATAGCGACAGTAAATTGCGGTTTAATATTCGTTTATTTATTTGTGACTCCCCAGCCAGGGCATTTGTTACAGGTGTAGTGTCCCACAATAGTAAGAACGGTTGCTCCAAGTGTTGTCAGGAAGGATTATATAAGGAGAGGAGAGTATGTTTTTCTAAACAGGTTGGTCTTCCGAGGACGGACATAACATTTCAATCAAGATGTCATCCTTCTCACCATATTGTACAATTTAAAATAACAAAAAGTATTTTAGAAGAAACTGGATTCGGGATGGTATCCCAGTTTCCTCTAGATTCGATGCATTTGGTAGATTTAGGAGTTACTAAGAAATTGTTAAAAATTTTAATTAGTAAATCAAATATAATAGATATGAATAGGAAAATAAATTGTGTCGCTAAGTATGTCCCATCAGAATTTTGTCGCGTGCCTAGGAGTTTGGACGAAGTTCATAATTGGAAGTCTACAGAATTTAGGCAATTTTTACTGTATACAGGAATTTTTATTCTGAAGGATTCTATTAGTAGTGATCAATATTATCACTTTTTATTATTGCATAGTGCTATAAGGTTTCTATCTAGTGAAAGCTCCCATGCGAAAGAGGCAGATATTGCCCAAATAGTTTTAGAAGATTTTGTGAATTTTTTCGGTACGCTATATGGTGATGAGTTAGTAAGTTTTAATGTTCATGGGTTACTTCATTTATCAGATAGTGTTAAGCAATTTGGACCATTAGATTCCTTTTCAGCATATAAATTTGAAAATTATATGCAATATATAAAAAAACTTTTAAAGAAACCCAACAAAATTTTGCAACAGATATATCTTAGGCTAGAAGAAAGACAAGGGGTTAAAACAGATTTCTGCAATATTTTCCCTATAAACCGCTTCAATATTGATCACAGAAAGGAGAAAGACAGCTTCTGTTTCAGTAAAACGTTAGGGCCACATAAAATAATTAACAGTGATTCATCGGAATCGAGAAATCTTTTATGTAAAGTGTTTAATAATACCGAGAGCTATTTTGAACAACCTTTCGATTCATTTAGTGACCTTGGTATAGTTGTAGCAAGTAATTTAAGCGATGAAACTACAGTAGTGAATAGGCAGGATATAGATTTCAAGTACTTTTGCATTCCGCAAAATAATAAGTTCTTGCTTATACCTATTTTGCACCACCTATTTCATGATTTTTCTCATTGATTGCCATTTTTCATTTCAATTAATTTAAAATAATAATTAATATTAATAATAACAATAATAAAATAAAATTAATTTTTTTTTATTTTGATTTTTATTTTTTTTTATTATTAATTTTTTTTTTGTTAATATTTTTTATTATTATTATTTTCATTTTGTTTATTTTTTTATTATTATTATTTTTTTATTTTATTTTATTATAAAAAAATAATAACAAAAAAAAATAATAATAATAAAAAAATTTATAATAATAATAATGACAAATAAAAAAAATTAATAATAATAATAATAGTAATAAATAACAATAAAAAAAAATAAAAAAATAAAAATAAAAATAAATAAAAATATAATAATAATGATAAATAAAAAATAATAATAATGTTAATAATAATAAAAAAATAATAATAATAATGATAATAATAATATGTAATAATAACAATTATTATTGTTTTTATAATAATAACAATAATAATAAGAACAATAAAAATAACGATAATACTTTCTTTTTTACATGAGCGTTTCGCAAAATTTATTTGAAGTTTATGGAGATGACAGCCAAGGAGTTGATGATTGCGAAATTCTACCCAGAATCGATTATAGATTGCGTGAGCTGAAGAGTAGACCATCAGAGAAGGTGGCATCGACGTGTAATAGTAAAGGTAATTTGTAATTAAATGTTTTATGTTTAATTTTCATTGATTAGTAATTATTAACTTTTCATAGACGACATTTGTGGTATCATGGCCGAATTACTGGCCAGATTAAATAAAATCGAGGAAAATGTAAGATGTAATGTACTACATTAAAAACCACATTTAAAACGCATTTTTTCTTTTAGCAAAACACCATCATGAACCAACAAAGTATTTTGAGTCATGGACAATCTGCCCTCGCTGCAAACCAGCAGACAATTGCTGCTAAGCTAGAAGAGATTGAAGCAAATGTAAACCTAAGTCTAAGTCTATCAAATATTTGACGAAATGAGCGTAACCAATACTTTTAACCAAGTTTCTTTCATATTGGTTACGCTTATTTCGTCAAACAATTGATAGATGCAAACATACTGAATCTTTCAACATTGCTTTTTATAAAAATATTTAACAGATCGTTTCGAAGCCCGAGATGTTGGCATCAACAAAAATGTTAATGGAGTGCAAAGTTTGCATCAAGAAGGTAGAGCAATCCGTTTGTCGTATGACGGGGGAAACATACGACAAAAAGATGGACGAAGTCGCCAAAATGCTACCCCTCCAAAGCATACCCGCTGTTAGGGAGCTGGAGGAGAAATTGGATTTACCCGATTTCTCCCAAGCAATGGTAATACACTAAAATGTATTCTTAATTATTGTTGTATTTTAATATGTATTTATATTTCTTTACAGATAACATATTTGAATAAAATTAAAGGTATAAAGGACGAGGTTAGCGTTGTCATTCGCACCCTTTTCACGGATGACCTCCTTCAAAAATATAATTGGGATGGGAGGTTTGAAAAACACTCGTTATCAAACCTCATATTGTTTGACAAAATATTGCGAGGTATACCATCTTTATATACTTACATATATAGATGCAAATATATTTATTTATATATGTACACATATTTTAGATGTTTTCCAGCATCAAGGGTCGCACTTATACGAAGGAGGTGTTAGGAAAGCTGTAGAGCGGAGCCACCATAGGTTTAACCAAAAAAATTTTATGAAAAGGAAACAAAAATAGATATTACCATTATTATTTACATAATTATTATTATTATTATATTACTTTTGCTATTCCAATGTTACTATTATTATTATTATTATTATTATTATTATTGTAAGAAAATATGCAACCTTACTTCACAAACCAAATGATTACAACTGTGCAACTCGATGACAGTTGTATAATGTAATTTTTTCTTTCACTTCCTTTTTAAACTCTACAGTAAGCTACACGTTTTTTCTTAATAAAATGAATTGTAATTTTGAAGTAACAAAATAATTACTTATTTAATTTGCAACCTCTGGGAATCACGTAATCTTTCACGTAAGGTATAATTGCAATTCCAAAAATAACCAACAAAGGTTATGGGCCCAGGTTTCAAGTTGCAGAATTAAAAAATTTGAGGTTAAAGCGTACTGGAACGTGTTAGAGGTTTAAGATTGTTCTTCCTTGTCACAAAAAAAAAAAGGAAAAAAATCAAGCCTGAGTAATGGCTACAGGCGTAGCATGCGTTGAGAAGTTAAGCGGTGATAACTATGCAACGTGGTGCATCCAAGTGAAAAGTTTGCTAATCACTTTGGATCTTTGGAGCACAATAGTTGAAAAAATTCCAGACACAGAACCAAAGAAGGGTGTATGGATGACAAATGATTCCAAAGCGCTGGCAACTATAACATTAAGTGTCAAGCCAAGCGAATTAATACACATTAAAAATTGTACGACTGCAAAAAGTGCCTGGAATATTTTAAGTTCCCTCTACAAAGCGAATACGGCATCAAGAAAAGTTAACTTGCTTAAAAAACTCGTTCGATTCAAGTTTACCACTAACCAATCATTTTCCACACAAATCAATCTATTTAGTTCTGTTGTTGACGAGTTGAAAGAAATTGATATTGTCTTGAATGATGATTTGCTGACGATTTTGCTGTTGTGCAGTCTACCAGACGAACTAGAAAGTTTCGTAATTGCTATAGAAAGCAGAGACAGTTTGCCAAGTTACGATAAATTGATTTCCAAAATTCTGGAAGAGGAAAATCGGCAGTCAAATAAAAATTACAATCAGAGTGAATCTGTGTTTGCAGCAAACTCGAGGAACGATTGTACAAGGAACAAAAAATTTAATAAATACAGATCACATGGCAAAAGAGTTGATCTATCTGATAAGAAGCTTTATGATAGAAATGTAAATAACATAAAATGTTTTCGTTGCGGAAAAAAGGGACATTATCGTCCTCAATGTAAAGGCAACGAAAAAACAGAATTAGCTTGCTCATTACATGAAAGCTCAAACAGTGTATCAGATAATTTTATTCTTGACAGCGGAGCAACATCGCACATGAGCAGAACCAGAGATAATTTTATTAAACTAACAGAATGTAAACGAAAGGTTGTGCTAGCATCTGGTGAGAACGTACGAGCTGAAGGGGTTGGTGATGTCAAATTGCAGACAGAGTTCTGTAATCTTACATTAAAAAATGTTTTGTATGTGCCAAATCTACATTCAAATTTTATCTCCATAAATAAAATTTTAAACGCGGGCTATTCTGTTAACTTTCAGAATAATAAAGCTTTCATGAAAAGTAATCATAAAAATGTTTTATCAGCTGACCTGAATGATGGTTTGTTTATTGCAAAAGTAAATGTTGTGGAAAATATAGAGAGTGTAAATTATATACATGAAGAAAATATGATAAAAAGGTGGCACGAAAGATATGGACACATCAATGGAAATGATTTGAATAAGTTATCAGCTAAAAGAATGGTGAATGGTTTAAATTTGAAAGTTCCTAATAAAATTGATTGTATTACGTGTGCTGTAAACAAAATTTCTGCCAAACCATACAAATCTTATTCAGGCATACAAACAAAGGATTTGTTAGAAGTAGTTCATACCGATTTATGTGGTCCGATTGGTACAAAGTCTGTTGGTGGATCTGTATACTTTATGACGTTAATTGACGACTATTCTCGGTATACAACAACCTGTTTTCTTAAAAATAAAAGTGATGCGTTTGAAGCATTTGCTAATTTTGCTGCGATTGCGGAGAAGCAGACTGGCCGCCAAATCAAGGTTGTTAGAAGTGACAACGGAAGGGAGTTTATAAACTCCAAATTTAAAGATTTTTTTGCCAAAAGAGGAATAGTGCATCAAACAACTGTACCCTATCAACATAATCATCAATCATGCAGCCAATCCATGGCCAAGTGGTATGGTAGTGGAAAAATGTAAAAATCAGTGCGAAAACTTAGATACAAAAACTTATCAAAGCCTGATTGGAGCATTGATGTATTTGGCAGTGATATCAAGGCCTGACCTGATGCATGTGGTGTCTAAATTATCACAATTCAATACGCATCCGCATAAAGAGCATTTTACGACAGCAAAACATGTTCTTAGATACCTAAAAAAATATCCGATAGGTAAAATAACTTTTTCTAAAGATGTAAATAGTTTTGATTGCTTCACAGATTCTGATTGGGCCTGCGATACCAATGACAGGAAGTCCTACTCTGGTTTTGTTGCGTTCATGGCAGGTGGTGCGATTTCATGGGAGTCGCGAAAACAATCGGTCGTAGCCTTGAGTACGATGGAGGCAGAGTACATAGCTTTGTGCCAAGCTACAAAAGAAACAATTTTTCTTCGATGTTTGCTTCGTGAGATGGGTTTTGATGATTATGTCGATTCGCCCACATCAATTTTTTGTGATAACCAGAGTGCAGCATTTATGGTAAAAAATCCTATAGTACAAAAAAGGAGTAAGCACATAGACATCCGTTATCACTACATAAGGGATAAATATGACAATGGGGAGGTCGATGTAAAATATATTGCAAGTAACGAAAATGCGGCAGATATATTAACAAAAACTTTATGTAAACAAAAGCATATTAACTGTTGTCACTTATTAAAACTAAAATTGTAGATTTATTTATATAAAGATATAAAATTATGTAATTTTTAAAAAGAGATTTGGTTTGAAGGGGAGATTGTAAGAAAATATGCAACCTTACTTCACAAACCAAATGATTACAACTGTGCAACTCGATGACAATATTGATCACAGAAAGGAGAAAGACAGCTTCTGTTTCAGTAAAACGTTAGGGCCACATAAAATAATTAACAGTGATTCATCGGAATCGAGAAATCTTTTATGTAAAGTGTTTAATAATACCGAGAGCTATTTTGAACAACCTTTCGATTCATTTAGTGACCTTGGTATAGTTGTAGCAAGTAATTTAAGCGATGAAACTACAGTAGTGAATAGGCAGGATATAGATTTCAAGTACTTTTGCATTCCGCAAAATAATAAGTTCTTGCTTATACCTATTTTGCACCACCTATTTCATGATTTTTCTCATTGATTGCCATTTTTCATTTCAATTAATTTAAAATAATAATTAATATTAATAATAACAATAATAAAATAAAATTAATTTTTTTTTATTTTGATTTTTATTTTTTTTTATTATTAATTTTTTTTTTGTTAATATTTTTTATTATTATTATTTTCATTTTGTTTATTTTTTTATTATTATTATTTTTTTATTTTATTTTATTATAAAAAAATAATAACAAAAAAAAATAATAATAATAAAAAAATTTATAATAATAATAATGACAAATAAAAAAAATTAATAATAATAATAATAGTAATAAATAACAATAAAAAAAAATAAAAAAATAAAAATAAAAATAAATAAAAATATAATAATAATGATAAATAAAAAATAATAATAATGTTAATAATAATAAAAAATAATAATAATAATGATAATAATAATATGTAATAATAACAATTATTATTGTTTTTATAATAATAACAATAATAATAAGAACAATAAAAATAACGATAATACTTTCTTTTTTACATGAGCGTTTCGCAAAATTTATTTGAAGTTTATGGAGATGACAGCCAAGGAGTTGATGATTGCGAAATTCTACCCAGAATCGATTATAGATTGCGTGAGCTGAAGAGTAGACCATCAGAGAAGGTGGCATCGACGTGTAATAGTAAAGGTAATTTGTAATTAAATGTTTTATGTTTAATTTTCATTGATTAGTAATTATTAACTTTTCATAGACGACATTTGTGGTATCATGGCCGAATTACTGGCCAGATTAAATAAAATCGAGGAAAATGTAAGATGTAATGTACTACATTAAAAACCACATTTAAAACGCATTTTTTCTTTTAGCAAAACACCATCATGAACCAACAAAGTATTTTGAGTCATGGACAATCTGCCCTCGCTGCAAACCAGCAGACAATTGCTGCTAAGCTAGAAGAGATTGAAGCAAATGTAAACCTAAGTCTAAGTCTATCAAATATTTGACGAAATGAGCGTAACCAATACTTTTAACCAAGTTTCTTTCATATTGGTTACGCTTATTTCGTCAAACAATTGATAGATGCAAACATACTGAATCTTTCAACATTGCTTTTTATAAAAATATTTAACAGATCGTTTCGAAGCCCGAGATGTTGGCATCAACAAAAATGTTAATGGAGTGCAAAGTTTGCATCAAGAAGGTAGAGCAATCCGTTTGTCGTATGACGGGGGAAACATACGACAAAAAGATGGACGAAGTCGCCAAAATGCTACCCCTCCAAAGCATACCCGCTGTTAGGGAGCTGGAGGAGAAATTGGATTTACCCGATTTCTCCCAAGCAATGGTAATACACTAAAATGTATTCTTAATTATTGTTGTATTTTAATATGTATTTATATTTCTTTACAGATAACATATTTGAATAAAATTAAAGGTATAAAGGACGAGGTTAGCGTTGTCATTCGCACCCTTTTCACGGATGACCTCCTTCAAAAATATAATTGGGATGGGAGGTTTGAAAAACACTCGTTATCAAACCTCATATTGTTTGACAAAATATTGCGAGGTATACCATCTTTATATACTTACATATATAGATGCAAATATATTTATTTATATATGTACACATATTTTAGATGTTTTCCAGCATCAAGGGTCGCACTTATACGAAGGAGGTGTTAGGAAAGCTGTAGAGCGGAGCCACCATAGGTTTAACCAAAAAAATTTTATGAAAAGGAAACAAAAATAGATATTACCATTATTATTTACATAATTATTATTATTATTATATTACTTTTGCTATTCCAATGTTACTATTATTATTATTATTATTATTATTATTGTAAGAAAATATGCAACCTTACTTCACAAACCAAATGATTACAACTGTGCAACTCGATGACAGTTGTATAATGTAATTTTTTCTTTCACTTCCTTTTTAAACTCTACAGTAAGCTACACGTTTTTTCTTAATAAAATGAATTGTAATTTTGAAGTAACAAAATAATTACTTATTTAATTTGCAACCTCTGGGAATCACGTAATCTTTCACGTAAGGTATAATTGCAATTCCAAAAATAACCAACAAAGGTTATGGGCCCAGGTTTCAAGTTGCAGAATTAAAAAATTTGAGGTTAAAGCGTACTGGAACGTGTTAGAGGTTTAAGATTGTTCTTCCTTGTCACAAAAAAAAAAAAGGAAAAAAATCAAGCCTGAGTAATGGCTACAGGCGTAGCATGCGTTGAGAAGTTAAGCGGTGATAACTATGCAACGTGGTGCATCCAAGTGAAAAGTTTGCTAATCACTTTGGATCTTTGGAGCACAATAGTTGAAAAAATTCCAGACACAGAACCAAAGAAGGGTGTATGGATGACAAATGATTCCAAAGCGCTGGCAACTATAACATTAAGTGTCAAGCCAAGCGAATTAATACACATTAAAAATTGTACGACT
Organism: Linnaemya tessellans; assembly: GCA_951800035.1. Classification (NCBI taxonomy): domain Eukaryota; kingdom Metazoa; phylum Arthropoda; class Insecta; order Diptera; family Tachinidae; genus Linnaemya; species Linnaemya tessellans. Next base: position 102,345,698 of record OX637532.1, on the reverse strand, counting down.
GCAAAAAGTGCCTGGAATATTTTAAGTTCCCTCTACAAAGCGAATACGGCATCAAGAAAAGTTAACTTGCTTAAAAAACTCGTTCGATTCAAGTTTACCACTAACCAATCATTTTCCACACAAATCAATCTATTTAGTTCTGTTGTTGACGAGTTGAAAGAAATTGATATTGTCTTGAATGATGATTTGCTGACGATTTTGCTGTTGTGCAGTCTACCAGACGAACTAGAAAGTTTCGTAATTGCTATAGAAAGCAGAGACAGTTTGCCAAGTTACGATAAATTGATTTCCAAAATTCTGGAAGAGGAAAATCGGCAGTCAAATAAAAATTACAATCAGAGTGAATCTGTGTTTGCAGCAAACTCGAGGAACGATTGTACAAGGAACAAAAAATTTAATAAATACAGATCACATGGCAAAAGAGTTGATCTATCTGATAAGAAGCTTTATGATAGAAATGTAAATAACATAAAATGTTTTCGTTGCGGAAAAAAGGGACATTATCGTCCTCAATGTAAAGGCAACGAAAAAACAGAATTAGCTTGCTCATTACATGAAAGCTCAAACAGTGTATCAGATAATTTTATTCTTGACAGCGGAGCAACATCGCACATGAGCAGAACCAGAGATAATTTTATTAAACTAACAGAATGTAAACGAAAGGTTGTGCTAGCATCTGGTGAGAACGTACGAGCTGAAGGGGTTGGTGATGTCAAATTGCAGACAGAGTTCTGTAATCTTACATTAAAAAATGTTTTGTATGTGCCAAATCTACATTCAAATTTTATCTCCATAAATAAAATTTTAAACGCGGGCTATTCTGTTAACTTTCAGAATAATAAAGCTTTCATGAAAAGTAATCATAAAAATGTTTTATCAGCTGACCTGAATGATGGTTTGTTTATTGCAAAAGTAAATGTTGTGGAAAATATAGAGAGTGTAAATTATATACATGAAGAAAATATGATAAAAAGGTGGCACGAAAGATATGGACACATCAATGGAAATGATTTGAATAAGTTATCAGCTAAAAGAATGGTGAATGGTTTAAATTTGAAAGTTCCTAATAAAATTGATTGTATTACGTGTGCTGTGAACAAAATTTCTGCCAAACCATACAAATCTTATTCAGGCATACAAACAAAGGATTTGTTAGAAGTAGTTCATACCGATTTATGTGGTCCGATTGGTACAAAGTCTGTTGGTGGATCTGTATACTTTATGACGTTAATTGACGACTATTCTCGGTATACAACAACCTGTTTTCTTAAAAATAAAAGTGATGCGTTTGAAGCATTTGCTAATTTTGCTGCGATTGCGGAGAAGCAGACTGGCCGCCAAATCAAGGTTGTTAGAAGTGACAACGGAAGGGAGTTTATAAACTCCAAATTTAAAGATTTTTTTGCCAAAAGAGGAATAGTGCATCAAACAACTGTACCCTATTCGCCGCAACAGAATGGTATTGCAGAAAGGGCCAACAGAACTCTAGTCGAGATGGCGCGCAGTATGTTAGAGCAGTCAAAATTACCACAAAGTTTATGGGGTGAAGCAGTTAACACGGCTACGTATCTTAGAAATAGGTCACCCACAAAGGCTCTAGGAGATGTCACACCTTATGAAAGATGGACAGGTAAGCTACCATCAGTAATTCATTTCAAAGTATTTGGCTGTGATGCAGTAGTGTTAAACAAAGGCCTTAAGCCAAAAGGAAATAAATTTTTACCAAAAGGGTCAAAAATAAAATTTGTTGGATACCAATCGTATACAAAAGGTTATCGTTTGTATAATCCTGCAACAAAACAAATTGTTGTCGCTCGAGACGTTGTATTTTTTGAGAATTCTTTTGAAAACATGCCGTTACATGTTGAAGAAAAAGACAAATTTTATTGGGACTTTGATACACAAAATACAGAGATAAGAGATATAAATGTAGATAGTAAAGCTGACGAAGTATGTGTTGAGCCAGGTAATAATGAAGAAGAAGAAGAAAATGATGATTATCAGACAGGTTTATCAAGTAGTGGAACTGATAGAGAAGATGAAAAAGGCGAAATTCATGCTAATAAAAGAAGAAAGAGAGGAAGGCCTAAGACAGTAAAAACAGGTGGTAGAGGTAGACCTCGTAAAGTGTATATTACTGAAGATGGAGTTGAAATGCTAAATTTGTTAATCGAAAATCCAAGCAGCATTAACGAAGCGTTACATTCAGAAAATTGTGAAAAGTGGAAGGAGGCAATGTCAAAAGAGTATAACTCATTGATGAAGAATGAAACATGGCAATTGGTGGATAGGCCAAATGGTAAAAATATAATAGGATGTAAATGGGTTTTTGCTGTAAAGCGTTCTCCAGACGGTGTTATAGAGAAATATAAGGCCAGATTGGTGGCACATGGTTGCTCACAAAAATATAACATCGATTACCATGAAACGTTTGCACCTGTAGTTAGGCACTCTACCATAAGGTTATTTTTGGCTTTAGCAGCACGACACAAATTACTTTTAAATCATATCGACATTGAGGCAGCTTTCCTAAATGGGAAATTAAAAGATGATATTTACATGCTACAGCCTAAAATGTTTGAAGATAAGCAGCACCCAAACAAAGTATGTAAACTCAAAAAGGCATTATACGGTTTAAAGCAAGCTGGCAGAGAATGGAACGTCAAGGTGAACGAAATTTTACGCAAAATAGGTTTCAGTCGCTGTAAATCGGATCCTTGTGTATACGTTAAACGTAATGGTAGTCAAGTGTGTTTAATCGCTATTTATGTTGACGACATGTTACTGGCATGCTCTGATGAACTGGAAATGCACGATATACTTAAAGACCTAAATAAGCAAGTGAAAGCAGTAGATCGAGGTGCAATATCTTTCTATTTAGGAATGGAGGTAAATAGAGATGATCCACGAGGAGATATAACCATTCATCAAAAGCGCTACACGGAAGAATTGCTTGAATGATGGGGGATGTCAAATTGCAAACCTGCAGCCAATCCATGGCCAAGTGGTATGGTAGTGGAAAAATGTAAAAATCAGTGCGAAAACTTAGATACAAAAACTTATCAAAGCCTGATTGGAGCATTGATGTATTTGGCAGTGATATCAAGGCCTGACCTGATGCATGTGGTGTCTAAATTATCACAATTCAATACGCATCCGCATAAAGAGCATTTTACGACAGCAAAACATGTTCTTAGATACCTAAAAAAATATCCGATAGGTAAAATAACTTTTTCTAAAGATGTAAATAGTTTTGATTGCTTCACAGATTCTGATTGGGCCTGCGATACCAATGACAGGAAGTCCTACTCTGGTTTTGTTGCGTTCATGGCAGGTGGTGCGATTTCATGGGAGTCGCGAAAACAATCGGTCGTAGCCTTGAGTACGATGGAGGCAGAGTACATAGCTTTGTGCCAAGCTACAAAAGAAACAATTTTTCTTCGATGTTTGCTTCGTGAGATGGGTTTTGATGATTATGTCGATTCGCCCACATCAATTTTTTGTGATAACCAGAGTGCAGCATTTATGGTAAAAAATCCTATAGTACAAAAAAGGAGTAAGCACATAGACATCCGTTATCACTACATAAGGGATAAATATGACAATGGGGAGGTCGATGTAAAATATATTGCAAGTAACGAAAATGCGGCAGATATATTAACAAAAACTTTATGTAAACAAAAGCATATTAACTGTTGTCACTTATTAAAACTAAAATTGTAGATTTATTTATATAAAGATATAAAATTATGTAATTTTTAAAAAGAGATTTGGTTTGAAGGGGAGATTGTAAGAAAATATGCAACCTTACTTCACAAACCAAATGATTACAACTGTGCAACTCGATGACAGTTGTATAATGTAATTTTTTCTTTCACTTCCTTTTTAAACTCTACAGTAAGCTACACGTTTTTTCTTAATAAAATGAATTGTAATTTTGAAGTAACAAAATAATTACTTATTTAATTTGCAACCTCTGGGAATCACGTAAACTTTCACGTAAGGTATAATTGCAATTCCAAAAATAACCAACAATTATTATTATTATTATTATTATTATTATTATTATTACTATTATTACTATTATTATTATTACTATTATCATTATTTTTACTACTGCTATTATTATTATTAATATTATTTATTAATACTGTTATTATTACTATTATTATTACTATTATTATTATTATTATTATTATTATTATTATTACTATTATTATAATTATTATTATTATTATTACTATTTTTTATTTCAACGTTAATTTTTTTTAAATAATTAAACGTTAATTTGTTAAAAACAATTATATTTTAAGACCCTCCTTTTTAAAAACTTGTTAAAAATAAAATATTACTTACTATATATTAAATATAAAGAATTTCCAGGTACATATGTGATAAAAGTCTACATGAACGATAAATTATCCTTTTGAATATATTTGAAAAAAGGTTAGATTCATAAGAGTTCAACTTTTATCACAAATATACCTGATAAAAGTTTATTTATTACAATGAAAAAGGTATAGAATTGAACCTGTCAGTAGGAATGGTAAAATCGAACAGTTCTGAGTAGTCACCTGAGCTATCATGCATGTTCCTAATACTTATCAATACTGACTACTCAATTGAGTGTTCATTTGATTCTACAGTACTGAGCACTCAACTGATAAGTCATATGTGTATATATACTGATTACAAAATAGCACTAGAGTGAGAAGTTGAGCTATATTTTCTAATGTCGGCAGAATTAATAAGTACGACAGAGATGCAAGCTCACATGTATACAATTGTATACATCAGTTTTTTCATATTGGCCTTAAGAAAATGATAGCAACTTTTGTATAGGCAATGAGGTATTAAGCCCTCAGCACTATCAAACAAATGACTACTCAAATGTTCGGTAGTGTTCTTGTAGGGTATGCGACTCTTTTTCAAATCTATTGCAAGAAACCTTATCGTATTTGGCGTATTTGCCTGTCAAAAGCTGCCGTTAAGTTTTAAAACCACGACAGAATATATAAAATATATAGTTGAACATAAAATCTATTTAAAGTGCAGGAAAATAAACCGTAAGCTAAAAAACTTATAAATATAGCATGTTTTATTTCAAAATATTTTTGTTTTTCATTTTCTAGATTAAAAATTACGACGCCAGCACATTTTCAACGATGGTAGAATTCATAGAAAAGAGAGACGTATTTAGCAGGAGACTATAATAAAGAAATAAATAAAATAAACATAAGAATGAATGGAATGAAATATCACATGACCTTAATAGTATTGGTCCTCCATTTCGTACAGGTGAAGGTTGGTTGAAGGTATGGGGGATTTCAAATTAAAATTTAAAAAAAAAACTGGCGCACAACCGTCACCAGTGGAAGAGACTGCAGTAAATTTATTTGGAATGCACACTATAGTACAACATAAAGAACCTTTCGGTCTGAAGCAAACGATACATGTTTCTCCAAAGAATGGTGTATATACTGTCAACGTGTTAGACACAAGTTTGATTGAGGCAAATGATGAGATATCTACAAAAAGCAACGAAAACGAAGAAATTTCTAATATTAGTAAAAGTCGAAAAATAGGGAAAATGATAAATTGAAATTGTCAAAGTATATCAATATCAAGTAGTCGCAAGAGTACAACAACATAAAATTACAAAAACCACCGTACATTTTGTTTGTGTAAAATTAATATTTTATGTCAGAAATTTTCTTTTATTTTATTTTGTTTTGTTCACAATTATTTCCAAAAATTTAAATACTTTTCGCATAGAACTTTTTTAAAACAATTTCTTTTTGTTACTTTTCTTAAACAATACAATTTTTCACAAATATCTTTTCCACAACAATTCTTTTTTGCTACTATTGTTGAATTAATAATGTTTTTCACAATTTTACAAAATTATTTTTTCAACGAATAAACAAATATGGCTCGCTACAAAAGTAAACAAATTTTGACATACGTTCATGTTAAAACTGATAAAAATTTTAGTCAGCTGGGCTCTTGCATATACTTGATATAGATATACATACTTTGGAAATTGTTATGAAATTTTTATTTGACATATTGTTGTCACAATATTATTTTAAATGAAATTTATATGTTGGTGGTCAAGCAATATCTACATATATGTGGTTAAAGTCTACTGATGATTTGGTAAAGCACCAATGAAATGCATATAGAGATTGCTTGACCACCAACAAATAAATTTCATATAAATTGAAATTATTAGAAAAACAAGTAGAGCTTCAAAAAACCTTGTGTCAAGGCCTTGTGTCAATACCCGGAAAATTTATAAACTTAAAGAAGAAAAGTTGAAACTTTTTAAAGGTGAGTTAAAGAGAAAAGATAGTCATCGAAAAGAACTTTTAAAAATCAGAACAAAACTCGAAATTAAACAAAAACGTTTAGAAATTGGCTAATTAAAAAATGATTTATAAACATTTCATTCATTGTTATTTAAAACATTAAATAAATATTTTATTTCTAATGAGAATAAGTAATTGTTAAAGTTCTTGCATTATTCTTAGTCGGATATTTGACGAATCAATTTCGTCATTATACATCTATATCATCATCAATGTCTACATAAGGCCAATCGATATTAAAATAAATTCATATATTGTGCAAAGCAGCACAAACGGATGCGATTTTCCCTGCAAACTCGGGAGAATAATGGAGTTGTCTTGCTCCTATGGTTCTTTCAACAACATTTCGGGTTTTTGAATGTATATTGTTGAAGTTACTTTCCGGAGTGCCTTCGACTATTGACCTAAAAGTTGTTATCAAATAAGTATCCAAAGGATAACTAGCATCTCCTAAAAATAGAAAAACAACTTATTTAATTCAAAAAGCAAATACAGTATTGGTACATAGATACTTACCCACCAACCATGTATATCTTCCTCCATTCTGATGTTTTTCTTTCAAATGGTGTTTTAGGTCGCTTAAATTCCAGATATACATTATTTGAAGCTTGTGGTCACACACCTTTTAAAATCAAATAGCTATCATTGAATTGTCAATTATTGAATTAAACTATTTTTATGATAGTTAGAAGCTTTCCATACATACCACGATTACGTTTACGCTATAAAAACCCTTCTTGTTTAGGTAATTAAAGCGTTCATCAACTGATGGGGGTATTATTGCCACATGGGTCTCGTCAATACAGCCTATCACACCAGGAAATCCTGTTTTCTTAAAGAAATGTTTTTTAATTTCGTGTTTTTCCTTTTCATCCTCATAATCTGTTACAACATGACTCTCTTACAAAAGCTGGCGTACTCGAAAAATTTTTACGATACCATTAAATTTGAAAGACGCCTACAAATACGACAGTCGTCTAAATACGCCTACGCCAACCATGGTAAGGGTAAATATTTTTGTTGCTATTCTCATCGATTAATCGCATATTTTTATACCCTCAAAAACAGAATATGGAGGGTATATTCATTTTGTCATTCCGTTTGTAACGCAGCGAAATATTCATCTGAGACCCCATAAAGTATGTATATTCTTGATCAGTGATGCAATCTAAGACGATCTGAGCATGTCCGTCGGTTTGTGGAAATCATGATTCAGTCCAAACGAAAACAGCCAGACTCTTGAAATTTGCTATATATATATATATATATATATATATATGTCTTGAAGGATAGCACAAGTTAAGTTCGGAAATGGGCTGAATCGGGCGAGAGGACAAAAAGTTCCCCTAAGAAGAACTAAACCAACCTCTAAAAAACAACATAATTTTGAATTTTTTTTGTAATTTTGTTAAGCAAATGATATATTTTTATGTCAAAGAAGGTACAACGCGGTAAACTTGGATACATAAAAATAAATAATTTTTGGACCCCGCCTTTTTTAGTGGGCGTTATTATATGCAAAAATAGTTAAAAAACTTAACTAAGTGCATTATTTAAGCCTACATCTCTTAAAAATAACATTTTTAAACTTTAATCACTAAGCTGAGACGTAACCTGGTAGTCCTCTGCCCTAGCCCTTCCCCCCTTTACCCCCTAAATAACCCTATCAAAAAAAAAAAATTTAATTTTGTATGTAATTATCCCAAACATTTATTTTTAGAGTTTTATGATTAAGGTGAAAGTCTCCCCCCACAGCCCTTGCCAGAGCGACCCCTCTAAAACACAAAGAGAATTGGACCCCTTAAAGGATATATATTTTTGATTAGTGATAAAGTCTGAGACCATCTGCCCATACTTTCGTCTGTGGAAAACATGATATAGTCTATTTTTGGACCCCGCTCCTTTAGTGGGCGTTGACGTACGATATTATATGCAAAATAGTGTAGATATTGAAAAAATTTTATTCCTTAAGCCTGTAAGAAGCTGAGATGTTCTCTGATCTTGCAGAGGTGAAACGTCTCCTCCACGGCCCTTCCCGGAATGGGTCTGTTAAAATAGAGATTTAAAATTGGGTACAGAGATGTCTTAAAGGAACTCTGTCCCAGCAAATTAAACACTTTAAATTTACTTACTAAATATTTGAAGGGTATTTGAGATTCGACCCGGTCGAATATAACGTTTTTACTTGTTTTTATATTAATTTTTTAACAATATACAAATATATAATTTAAAGTAAATGTATGGAAATATACACGTATGTGTATGGAATAGTTAATTTAACGTTTTCCTTAGATATGTGCGCGTGATTGAAATTAAGTTCATTATCACGAAACTCAAATTTTTTCACGCATGGTATGTATGTATATAATACGTGGATGTACCTACAAATTTTCCTTAGTATTAAAATTTCAAAAGAAAAAACGTATCTTCTGTTTCGAGTTTTAAATTTTTTAATAATTTATAATCACGATTCACGTGATTCACTCGTGACACGAAAAAATCACGACATTTGCGCATCTCTAGGTTTCCGCAAAATAAGAAACACATTAATTTTGAAACACTTGAGTAAAGACTAAAGTATTAATTTATTTTTTGTTTTTAACATCTTTCATGTTTAATAAATAATCTGTTTTTTAAGAAATTTTATTTCGTGCAATGGAAATTAAAACCTGTACGGCCATACACATAAAAAGAAATGGTGAAACTAAGCACTTCAAAAGAAAATATTTGCTAAAAACAATAGTACATATTAAATTTTGGAACTATATTTTGCCACTTAATTTTTGTTAGAACTTTTTTGGTGTCAATTTAGCAATATTTTTAGAATATGGTTAGCAGCTCACATCGTCTTGTGTGGTCTCGGTTCCATTTCTATGAGAATTTCGTCGACGATTTGCACAGAGCTGTCTTCTGTGTTGTCTAGTGCCCATCATTAAAAATTTCTTAATAACTTAAAAACGTGGCTAACTGGATCTGTATGTACATACATACATGCGTACCCAAACTGTTGGCTTAATACTGTTCGCTTTGATTATATTTAAACATGCAGAAGAGACAAAATGATTAACATCAGTCGACCAAAATTTATACAGACTCCAACAATTTAATTGTTTACACTTGAGCACATAATAACAGAAACAAAATTAACTACAACAATGAGTTGAAAAGTGATAAGAGCGCAAATAAGAAGCATCCGAAGAAGAACATTGTTGTTCTTCGGTTGAAAATTAACTTTTGCTTGCTAAAAACTCACTTATTTGTGTACTACTTAATTTAAAAAAATGTATTTTTATTGTCAGTTAAGAAAATAAAACCGAAGAGTCATCATCATCACCGCTAACTCTCATTAATAGACTTACGTTTTTTTTTAAATAATTCCATTTGAAGTAGAAAATTGATTAAATTGAGTGCAAATAAAATATCAGTGCACTTAAAAGCATAAAAGAAACAACAAGTTAGGTATAAGAAATACCTAAACAAATACATATGTACATAGTATATAATTAAAATTTGTGTTGATATATAAACTAAAACAAATAAGCATAGGTACATCTTGGGTCTCACTAAAATTTATTCGTTTCAGTTCTTAATATGTCGGATTCCTGTGGTATAACAAATATTGATGATAACAGGTAAATTAGTTTTCTTATCAATGGATTGGGTCACAAATACATAAATGACTACTAGAACAGTTAATAATTGCATATAAACATACTCAAGAATACTTACAAATTTGATATCAAATTAACCTCAAATTGATCACATTTCTAGTGTCTTTCAATATTGGCCAAATACTTTTAAAAATTTTGTGGAAGATCGCATTCTTAAATGACAACTTTAAAGGTCTATTACAAGCTATGCCTTTTCAAAATGATTTGCCTGTAGATTGTTATCTTGTCTTATTATTACTGTTTAATTCTACAAATTTAATTTTTCCCTCAATAATGAATATCCTTTAAGAATTTTATCTTTTATCCGTTAATTGATAATAAGTTTTTGTATGGAATACGTAAGACCCACAGAATGTATCATTATAGCATCCCAGCTTATTCTGTCAGGCATATGCGTTATACAACTGGTTATTTAACCGATAGTGGTCGGATATATCGTTTAAAGTTTCTAGTAGTTTATTAAGAGCACAATGAAAAAACTGATTAAAACTCTTGTGTCCTTCTCTAACTAATTAATTTCCCCTACAACGTATAACATATACCTGTACTGTTTACTGTGCTGTTGTTTATTAGTCAATGATTACCTAAATACTGCTTATATATAACCCGCAAAGGTTACCTAAATATTGGTCATATATAAATAGTCAATTATAACTGAAATATTGCTTAGGACTGAGTAGCCACACCTTTATAAATAACATACTTTATTAAATTAAATTATAAGATTTATACTTACATATGTAAATACACACAAAGAGAAAAACTATGTTAAAAACTAGAGAATAACACATAAGCGCTACTTCGAGTAGATTTATTTTTTTGTTGCAAACGAATCGGAATTAAATAAGATATTAACTATAACAACTATTATCTATGTAATTAATTTATATTTGGGTCGATAGTTTCTTGATATCATAAAAACTTTAGGACCTAGGGATTGTGTTTTGTTCATCTTTGTGCTGAGCTTATCGCTGAATTCTTTCACCGAACCAAAAATTATTTTGGGTTTCTTTTGTTGCTTTAACTTGAAGCGAATTCTACCTGTTGTTGATATACACACCTTCAAAACTAAAAGTAGCTCTGAGTCGTTAGAAACTATTTCTTAGGTGCAGCCAGACAATTGATCATTTACCTTTTTCGAGAGTTTTGTGTTTCACTCGCACTAGTTAATTTCAACACTCCAGATAGCTGTGTGCATTGATATTTTGCAAAGTAGTTTACTAATCATAATATATAAAAGTCTGGTCTAATAATTTTTCGGACACATTTTGACATACATATGTATACCTATTTTAACAGGTCTTAAATATTTAAGGTCTAATTCAGAAAATATATGTTATGTTTATAAAATGCTTTTTGACAAATTTCTATGCAAAATTTGTCAAATAAAAAGGTTATAAGCACAATATACATATAAGTTATGTGGCAGGACTCTTCAATTTAAGATTTATAAGAGATAATTCGTACCCCCTTAATTCGAAATAAGCAGTTGGTCCCTTGAGAAAAACTCGAAAAAATTTCATGCATTTTGGCCCCCGTGCTAGTTTTTGTATAAAATTCTGGTGAGACCCTCTAATTGTACTTTTTCGTAAACTACCATATAATACGAAACACAAACCAAGACGTTTTTGGAAAAACATAGAAGCAAAATTCTGGTCATTCTCAGTCAGGAAATCTGTCCATAATTATGGTGAATTTTAATTTTACTAAAAAATATTCAGTTATTCATCAATTTTAAAGTGGCCCCTTTCGGATTTAATATACTTGTGCCAGAGTTTTCTTTTCAAATCTTCGTTTTGATTGAGTCTCTCGCAGCGGTTCAACTTTTATCTCTTCCATTGTCGCAATACGCCGACTTTTCATGGGTCTCTTCTGTCTTGGGAAGAGGAAAAAGTTAGGAGGCCGAATCCGATGGTATGATTATTGTGCTGTTTTTGGACAAAAAACTACGAACATGCAACGGTTTAGTTTTAATCAAATCCTTGGAAGCAACTTCGCTACTACATCAAATTCAGCAACAAGCTCGAATGTTGCCAAAAAATTTCAACTATGGGGATCTTCAATTCATTCTAATGTGCCGTAAATAGTAGAATTGTTATTATGAGTGATTTAATAACCTCGATTATTCGATGTAAAACTACGTGCTCTTTTATTATACGTTATTAAATATTTTGAATTACAATATTTTATATTTATGAAACCTTTTCCGCCCTCAACGGCCTTGGCGTAAATCCGCTCTTAATTGTTATGGAAAAATAACATAATTTTAATAACTGACAATGAAGCAAACAAAATTGAAGTTGTTTGAATTACAATATTTTATATTTATGAAACCTTTTCCGCCCTCAACGGCCTTGGCGTAAATCCGCTCTTAATTGTTATGGAAAAATAACATAATTTTAATAACTGACAATGAAGCAAACAAAATTGAAGTTGCTAAAAATTTAGTATCGTTTCTTCAAAGCCTTCATCAATTAAAAAAAAATTTGATGGTGTGAAGTAAAAACAAGAAAACGTCCTATATTCGGCTGTGCCGAATCTTAAATACCCTTCACAGATGCATTTGTTCTTTCTTTCTTTCTAAAGCAGAAATTAAGTTTAATTAAAACAAGTAAAAACGTTATATTCGACCGGGTCGAATTTTAAATACCCTCCAAATATTTAGTAAGTATATTTAAAATGTTCCTGTAAGACATCTCTGTACCCAATTTAAAATCTCCATTTTGACAGAGCCATTCCGGGAAGGCCCGACGTTTTGTCTCTGCATGATCAGGGAACATCTTAGCTTCTTATATGTTTAAAAAATTAAAATTGTTCAATATATACACGATTTTTCCATATAATATCGTATGTCAACGCCCACCAAAGGGGGTGGGGTCCAAAAATAGACTATATCATGTTTTCCACCGACGGACGTATGGGCATTGCAAGGTTGTCTTAGGCTTCATCACTGATCAATAATATATATACTTTAAGGGGTCCAATTCTTTTTGGAGGGTATTAACACTCGGTCAAATGTCTCTCGGTGGGAGAGACATTTCACCTTTGTCATAAAACTCTAATAATTAATGTTTGGGATAATTAAATACAAAATTAAAAAAAAATTTTTTTGATAGTGTCATTTAGGAGACAAAGGGGAGGAGGGAGTAGGGCAGAGTAGTACCAGGTTACGTCTCAGCTTCGTCATTAAAGCTTAAAAATTTTATTTTTAAGGAATGTAGGCTTAAGTAAAACAATTTGTTAAATTTTTACACTATTTTTGCATATAATAACGCCCACTAAAGGGGGCGGGGTCCAACATTTTTTTTTAATTTGATGGCTCCAAGTTTAACTCGTTGGACCTTCATTGACAAAAAATATATCATTTGCTTAACAATATTACAAAAAAACTTAAAAAAATATGTTGTTTTTTAGAGGTTGGTTTAGTTCTTCTTAGTGGAACTTTTGTCCCTCTTGCCTAATCCATCTCCGAACTTAACCTGTGCAATCCTTCAAGATATATTTACACCAAATTTCAAGAGTCTAGCTCTTTTCGTTTGGACTGAATCGTGATTTTCACAGACGAACGGACAGACATGCTCAAATCGTGCTAGATTCTATCACTGATCAAAAAAAAAAATAAAAAATAAAAAAAAAAAATATATATATATATATATATATATATATATATATATATATATATATATACTTTATGGGGTCTCAGATCGATATTTCGCTGCGTTACAACCGGAATGACAAAGTGAATATAGCCTCCATATTCTTTTTTGGAGGGTATAAGAATCCGTTTCATGTGCCACAGAAAGTTGTAATTTAACTCTTCCTGATATATGAAGTAGGTGCTGTTGGCTGAAGTAGTAGAACACGAGACTATGAAGCGGAGGATCCTGAGTTCGATCCCGCGCTGAGTCAGGAAATATTGTGTTGAATTATTCTGATCAGCATTAGTGCGTGGTTGTGTTAGTTGTTGCCAGCCTGTTTCCATGATGAAGTCACTGGTCACTGAACATAATTGGCAGCGACTGACACGATCATGTACTAAAAGCAGAGTAACAGCACCCACCTTCGTCGGCCCTGTTGCAAAAATTAGTCGGCGAAGTAAAAAGGTTGAAATAGCTACAAAAAAAAAAACTGTCTAAACTTAAATACCCTCCAAATATTTAGTAAGTAAATTTAAAATATTGAACTTGATGGGACAGAGTTCCTTTGAGACATCACTGCACCCAATTTTAAACCCCTATTTTGCCGTAGTCATTCCAGGAAGGGCCGTGGGAGAGACGTTTCACCTCTACAAGATCAGAGAACCTCTCAGCTTCTTATAGTCTCAAGGAACACAAATTGTTCAATATTTACAGTATTTTTGCATATAACATCGTACGTCAACGCCCACTAAACTCTATAACAAAATGTTTGGGATAATTAAATATAAAATTTATTTAATTTTTTTATAGGCTCTTTTGGGGGGCAAAGGGGGAGGGGGTAGTGCAGAGGAGTACCAGGTTACGTCTCAGATTTGTCATTAAAGCATAAAAATTTTATTTTTAAGGAATGTAGGCTTAAGTAAAACAATTTGTTAAATTTTTACACTATTTTTGCATATAATAACGCCCACTAAAAGGGGAGGGGTCCAAAAATTATTTTTTTCCAAGTTTAACGCGTTGGGCCATTTTTAATATAAAAATATATCATTTGCTTAACAATATTACAAAAAAAAAATTACAAATATAAAAATTATGGCGTTATTTAGAGGCTGGTTTAGTTCTTCTTAGCAGAACTTTTTTCCCTCTGGACCGATTCAGCCTATTTGCGAACTTGACCTGTGCTATCCTTTAAGATATATTTATACCAAATTTCAATAGTATGGCTTTTTTCGTTTGGACTGAATCGTTATTTCCACAGACAGACGACGGACGTATATGGCTAGATCGTCTATGATTTCATCACTGATCAAGAATATGGTGTCTTAGATGGATATTTTGCTGCGTAACAAACGGAATGACAAAGTAAATATACCCTCCAATTCTTTTTTAGAAGATATAAAAAGATTTAATTCACAAAAAAACAAAATTAGGAACTTATATGGCTACTCTTATGTACTTAAAAATTTCGATTTTCCAACCCTGGTACCGATTTTTTAATTTTTAAAATTTTAAATACCAATTTAATTCTCAGCGAAGTGTAAAATCGGTTTAATTCACAAAAAAAAAAAAAAATTTGGAATATATGTGGGTACTTTTGTGTACCAAAAAATTTCTATTTTCCAAACCTGGAACCGAATTTTTAATATTCTACCAATGCTTAGTGTGGTACAACATAGTTTTACTTGACAAAAAATTATAATTTTTAACGTTTTTGGACACTTTGATGTACCACAAAATATTTCATTTGTCCGACCCTGGAATCGAAATTTCGATTTTTTAAGATATTAATACCAATTTTTTTCTTCCTTATTTATGAAATAGTTTTGATTGGCAAATTTTAATGTTTTTTTTACCAATGAGGTATAAAATAGTTAAATTTAAGAAAAACTTAAAATTTGTAACCGTTTTATGTAAAAAGTCACCTTTGCAAAGCAGTCGAGTTAAATTTAAATCTCATTAAAATCAAACCTCTTTAAATCGCTTATTTTAACTGTTACCTCGTTAAATCGAAATCTCGTTATTTGTAAAACTCCTCTAATTTGTGACATGAAGTCCGTACCATCAATTAAGAATTATCGGGACTCTAGTGTATATACAATTTTCCCAAATATAGGAATAGTTATTAGAAAGTCATATATACATATCTACATACATATGTATGTAATGGCTGGAATTTTAAGAGCTTTCGCAATTGGTTAAAAAGCTAACTATTTTACTAACTACTAATTTAGAGAAATGTATGAAATCTCTATTTGAGTCGATAGATCGATCTTTGATTACAATTAAATGTTGACCATGGGTACGCCTCAAATGATTTATACGCTGGGCTCATACTCTTGGCTTACTCTTTCCAATATATTTGCCGGAATCTCACGAATAAATTCTTTAGCATCGGCTTCCAGTGCGTCAACCGTTGAGGGCTTCTCCCAATATACATGATCAAATAGCCCCTGCAAAAAATAGTCTAAAGTCGTTAAATCGCCTATATAGGAACTGTTAACCTTCTTAAGCCACATGTCAGTCAAACCAAGTCCTCCTTTTTGTACAAAACGCTCCTGTCCACAGGTCATAATCCACACCAAACAGTTAATTTTTTGGGATGCATTGGCAGTAATTTTCAGAACATAATAAAAATGCACTCACCAACTCACAAAAATATATCTTTCAGACTTTAATAATAGACTCCTATTCGAAGTGGCCAGAAATATATCAAGTGTCAAAAATCACATCTTCAACAATTATAGCAAAGCTTTCTGAAATGTTTTCCAGATATAGGAATTGTGATACAATAGTTAAAGACAATGGTAGCCAATTTGTTAGTGAACAGTTTAAACAATTTGTAAAATTACGTGGAATTAATCATATTAAAACTGCACCTTGCCATCCACAATCTAATGGACAAGCAGAAAGGTTTGTAAGAACTCTTAAACAAGCTTTACAAAAACTTAAATATGAGGGAAATAAACACGAAATCCTTGAAATATTCCTTCAAACTTATCGTTCAACTCCAAGGGACAATTTTAAATCTCCTGCAGAATTGTTTCTTTTATGTAAGATGAAAACAACATTAGACTTACTAAAACCTCAGCATTCAGGTTTGCCATTACAAAGAGATATAAAAATGGAAACACAATTCAATATTAAGCATAGAGCCAAAGATAGAGTTTTTGGACCAAAAGATCTAGTTTATGCTCAAGTCTACAAAAATAATAAAATGGCGTGGATTCCAGGTTCTGTAGTAGAGAAAGTTGGAAATATTAATTATAATGTCTACATTTTTGATAATAAAACCAAATTAATTAGGTCTCATGTTAATCAGCTTAGGGCCATTATTACAACTTGGCTTTAATGCAGCTGATAGTAAAAGGTAACCATAGCTAAAGTAGGGAATAAAGTGAACTTTAAAATTTTTCATTATCACAAGTTCCTTATAAAATAAAATTAATCTTTTCAAATATATGGCAGTACCACAGAAAAAACCGATTACTTTTGACAAGTTGACATTACACAGTGGCATCATTAAGTACATAGTGGCAACGACTGCCTTGTTTGTTTATGTATTTGAATGCTGAAGAGAAAATATGGCAGCTTCAACTTCTTAAATCTTAAGCGGCATGGCCACACATCAAACTGACGCTTCAAACTGTGCTTTTCTTTGATAGTGTTAGTGAAAAAATCTCACACGTATGGTTTGATGTGAGTTTGAAGAGTATCAAAACAATTTAGATTTTCACTGCCAAACAGAATTTTACCAACACATACACAGGTTTGATGTGTGGCCATGCCGCTTTACGTTAAGAAAAGTTCAAATCGGGTTCACTTTAGCTTGTTAGCTAAAAACGAATTATCTGTCGGATAGCACCTTAACTTCACCTATCGGTAAGTTGTAAAAGACGATACAATGGTAATAATGTACGTAACTCTGACTCAATACAACTGGTGTTAGAGTTATTTAGAATTGAGGCAAATATTAACAAGTAAAAACGTTATATTCGACCGGGTCGAATCTTAAATACCCTCCAAATATTTAGTAAGTGAATTTAAAATTTTTAACTTGGTGGCACAGAGTTCCTTCATATAATATCGTACGTCAACCTCTACTGAAGGGGGCGGGTTTAAAAATAGACAATATCATGTTTTCCACAGACGAACTTATGGGCATTGCTAGACCGTCTTAAACTTCATCACTAGTCAAGAATATACATATTTACTTTATAGGGTTCAATTCTCTTTGGAGGGTATAAAAACTGTATTTTGGCGGGGTAGCTCTGGCAAGGGATGTGGGGGAAATATTTCACCTTTGTCATAAAACTCTAAAAATAAATGCTTGGGATAATTATATACAAAATTAAAATTTCTTTTTTTTTGATAGGGTCATTTAGACCCAAAGGGGGAGAGGGGGTAGGGCAGAAACAGGTAGACATAAAACTCTAAAAATAAATGCTTGGGATGATTATACACAAAATTAAAAAATATTTTTATTTATTTTTAATAGGATCATTTAGCGGGCAAAGGGGGAGGAGGGGGTATGGCAGCAACAGGCAGTCATAAAACTCTAAAGATAAATGCTTGGGATGATTATATATAAAATTTAAAAAAAAAAATTTATTTGGTAGGGTCATTTAGGGGGCGAAGGGGAAGGAGGGCGTAGGGCAGAGTAGTACCAGGTTTCGTCTCAGCTTCGTCATTAAAGCTTAAAGTGGGCGGGGTCAAATAATATTTTTATTTTATGGCTCCAAGTTTAAGGCGTTGGACCGTATTTGACATAAAAATATATCATTTGCTTAACAAAATAACCAAAAAACTTTAAAAATTATGTTGTTTTTCCTGGGTTGGTTTAGTTCTTCTTAGAACTCTTGCCCAATTTAGCCCATCTTCGAACTTAACCTGCTCTAAGTTTCAAAATATATTTATGCCAAATTTCAAGAGTCTAGCTCTTTTCGTTTGGACTGAATCGTGATTTCCACAGACGGACGGACGGACGGACATGCTCAGTTCGTCTTAGATTTCATCACTGATCAAGAATATACTATATACTTTTTGGGGTCTGAGATGGATATTTCGATGCGTTACAAACGGAATGACAAAGTGAATACACCCTCCAAATTCTTTTTTGGAGGGTATAAAAATCAATTCTATCAGCATCAACCAGCTGAAAGAAATTTAGTTACGATAAATAATGAAAGAAGTGAAGCAAATACTCCATGTACTCATGAAAGAATAACTACAACAATCACTCCACAATGTAATCCAAATAACCAATCAAATAGTTCAGTTACATTTAGCACTCCTATGGTTGAATCTCTCATGTTGGATTTAAGACCAAAACGAAATCGTAAAGCCCCTATCAGATTGGAATATTAATTAAAGATTTAAAAGGAGATATATTGGAGACACTTGCAAATAAACCAATTTTATAAAAAATTATCTTCAATAATCAAGTTGGTATTGAATTGTTATTCCATGGTAAATAATTTTCATTTTTTTTATTGATTCTTGTTTTCAACTTTCCAATAAATTAAACTTAGCTTGACTTAACATTAATTTTAACATTTTATTTAATATAGTATTTCTTCTTATTTCCTACTTTGCATACCTATACATACATATGTATGTAGTCACCCCATCAGCTGTTGAATGAAAAGAATATTTTATTTACAGAAGAAAGTTTTTCAGTAACTAATTTCAAAAGCGAATTAAAAAGAATATTACACAAAATGAATGTCTGTACAATCTGTCATCAAAAGATTTCAAAAATGTTTACCAAATTTACAATTTGTTTTGTTAATTATTTTATTTATTTATTGGAAAAATACTTTAGAAAGTAAATTTTGCAAAGCATCGGTACATATTCGTTTTATGAGACTGTACACGTCCTATGCCTTTACATAGGAAGTAGCAAAGTAGTTATCCACGGAATAATTCCTCAGAAGAACCGTAAACCTATACGGTTATCTCAGCGGAATGAGACGCAAAACTCTATAAATAGGGTAAGCGATTAGTAGTCTGCCTGCACTTAAGAAATAATTACCAACGAGCTTTGATCACGTATTTTTGCATAAAATTTGTTCGTCGTTATTAGCTGTGTTCCAGATGCAGCACGAAACAACCCGAACTCGGCCAAATGAGTTATACACAAATAATAGTTTTTGTGCAATTTCGAGAGGGAGTGGGAGAGTGAGTATTTCCATTTCTTGTACAAAGTAGTCCCAACTATTTCGTTGGGTTAGTTAAGAATTATTAGCTGTTTTTTGTTTACATTTGAAAATAAAACAGTAATCAGAAAATTTACAGATATAGGGAAGAAGTTCTTAATTGAAAATTGATTAAAAGGAAAATGGAAGGTTTCTCAAAAAAACTTATATAAAACGCATATTTGTTCCTTTTGCTTTCCATTTCACATATATGTACATGAATATTCATAATTTTTTTGTACAGTGTCCGCCAAATAACTTTTTTTTTTTGAAAATGCTATAAAAAAAATACTGAATATATTCTCAAATTTCTTTTTTTATTTGAAAGTAAAATCCTTCCGGTTAATAATGGAAAATAATTTCATTCAAATGGCTGCCTCGGCTGTCCATGCAGTAGCCTACACGATCGGCACAATTTTTAAGCACATTATCGATTGTGTGCAGCTGTATTTCACCAGTGGTCAATTGTTTCTGATTTGTCGGCGTAACACTTATCTTTGACGGCACCCTACAAATAATAGTCCAACGGTGTCAAATCGCAGCTCCGAAGTGGCCAAACGACATCAGATCTGGGGGTGATAATGCGATCTTCAAAAACAGGGCGCAAAACATCGAGTGTAGCTTCGGCTGCGTGGCACGTAGAGCCGTCCTGTTGAAACCAAATGTTGCCAATATCCACCTCTTCAATTTTTGTGAACAAAAATTCGTTCAACATGGCCCGATAACGATCGCCATTGACTGTAACGGCACTCCTTGCTCATTTTCCAAACAGTGACTCGTTTTGGGTGCGTCGGCTTTTCAATGTATGCGTGCAAGTTTTCTGTGTCGCAAATGCGACAATTTTGCTTGTTGACATATCCGCCAAGATCAAAATGAGATTCATCTGAAAAGATAATTTTTTTGGCAAAATCGGCATCTTCTGTAAGTCGATCGCTGGCCCATATTTCCCAGCGTTGTTCAAGCGTATACACAACCATATTCGTTCAGCGGAAGGATAAAACTAATTATCTGTCAAACCAGACATGAGCTAAGTGTTACCATTCACGAAATAAGCACCAGTTAAAAAAGAACGTTAGATGCCGGACCCTTTATAAACATACATACTTAATTTCAGTTTATTTCTTATTAACTTTAGTAGGTATTGTCAATGTTGTTAAATTTTGATTTCATGATGTTGAGCCTTCATCACTTTATAAAACCACTGAAATAAATGGTAATTTAAAAAGTAAGCATTACTATTTTTTCAATATTTACAATTATGGTTCTTTGCGTTCCAGCAAATTTGGGCAATTTTTGTACTTTCAAAGAGTAATTTTCTTTTTACTCTCATTATCTAAAACTTTCCCAAAGTTACGTGGAACAGACCTATTGTGTTTATTCGACGAAACTTGTTGCCGTCCCAGTTGTGTTCCTGCCTTTTTTATTTTATGTTAACCACTTGTTTTGTTATTTCGTTTCTCATTCATTTTTCGTTTTCGGAAGACTGAAAAAACCGTTTTGCTACAAAACCTGTCGAAATTAGGCTGTGCAACACTGCATTACTCATAAAATTATGAATACAATCACAACCAATGATAATAAAGTAGCACATCCGGTTGCCATGTATCAAAATAATTTTTTAAAATATTCTAAAAGGTGATAATAAAATATTGTATTTATTTTGCAACTTTTAGACGAAAGCATTAACCCTTAAATGTACATTTTTTATGTTCGTACGTCGCTCTATCTGTCTCTTAAAAAAATTTTTCCGAAGCCGTCAAATGTCAAACATATGCATGTGATATATCATACTGTACGAGGTCGGTTCGGAAACTTCTTAGCCTATCAATGAAAGAGAATAGTTAGTTTTTCAAAAATATTTTTATTTTTCAATATAATCTCCTGAAACTTCAATACACTTAGTTCAACGCTTTTCTAGCAATTCTATCCCTTGATTAAAATAGCTTTCCTCAAGGTCTTCAAAATAGTGGTTTACAACTGTAATTGCATCTTCATTTGAGGTAAAACGCTTGCCAGCGTAAGGAATGCTCGTATGGAATGCTTTTTCTTCTAAAAATTCGACGTGTACCTATAGGTCCAGACTTGGCCTATATGGTTGAAAAAAGTGAAGAAAAATCAAAACAACATCTTTATAGAAAAATCCAGTTCCTTTGACAAAAATATAAATTTTTAGTTTCTAATTGTTTTTTTCGTGTTATTACTGTGTGTTTTAAATCAAAATTTTAACTTATTATATTTGTATGTATTTATAACTAAATTAAGAATCGACTCACATATAATGTCACTAAAATTAGATAAATTTCATTTAGATATGCAAATATACATATATGTACATACCTATATACATTATTATGATTCATTATCTAAAATTAAATTTTCATCTACAAATTCTTCTTCTGATTTTGATGATTGTTGTAGAAGCGAAGAATTTGTGATATCATTCTTGACAATATTTTAGCCTTGTGTGGCAAAATATACGAATCTTTCTCAATATGTCTTCATCAGAAATTTGAAGGTTATGGATTATTTGCCGCACATAGTTAAAAACTAATTGTTGCTTTTCTTCTTCTGTATTTCCATTGAGCTAGATTTGTGACCTGAAAAAGATATATCTCAAAAGATGCAGAAAAGTGCAACTTAAGACCTTAAAAAATGGGTCCATACTCCCATCTTTTAAAAACTATTAGTTTTATGATGACGGTAGCCAAAATTTAACTTTACATAAACTTAAAAATTTTTAAAGACACCAACATTTTCCAGACTAAATTTTTTAGCCAATTTTATTTAATCCACCAGTTTCTTTTTTTTAAGTTATTACCAAAAGATGAAAGTACTTACCGTAGGCTCTATTTTCCATATATAACTTATTTTAAAATCTTTTTTTTTAATTTAGGAAAAATAACTACAAAATGAAAAAACTATTGAAAATAATGCTTGTTAAATGTTAAATGTACAAAATCGTACACCTTCAAAGCCTCCTGCATAATGGTAAATTGTTATTATTAAAAACAAAATGTATTTGTTGTTGGTCTGAAGTGTTTACTATTAGAATAAAAAACAAAAACAGAATGTTGCCAGGTTGGAAGTTTGGCCAAGAAAAGTGGGCTGGGAGACCATACTGCTATGGCTCAAAAATAAAAATTGCATGCCATAAACACGACGTTTAAATGTCATTAGTTTTAAGACAGGTTTTTTCTTTGAAAATTGTTAAACCAAAGTTTACCCGTAACTAGGCTTATTACTTTAGTGCTAGATTTAGCATTTTTATACCCTCCAAAAGAGAATATGGGGGGTATATTCACTTTACCATTCCGTTTGTAACGCAGCAAAATATCCATCTGAGACCCCATAAAATATATATGTATATTCTTGAACAGTGATGAAATCTAAGACGATATGAGCATGCCCGCCCGTCTGTGGAAATCACGATTCAATCCAAACGAAAAGAGCTAGACTCTTGAAATTTGGTGTAAATATATCTTTAAGGATAACACAGGTGAAATTCGGAGATGGGCTAAATCGGGCAAGAGGGAAAAAAGTTCCCCTAAGAAGAACTAAACTAACCTCTAAAAAACAATATAATTTTCAAAGTTTTTTTGTAATATTGTTAGGCAAATGATATATTTTTATATTAAAGAAGGTCCAACGCGTTAAACTTGGAAAAAAATAATTTTTGGACCCCACCCCTATTAATGGGCGTTATTATTTGCAAAAATAGTGCAAAAATTTAACAAATTGTTTTACTTAAGCCTACATTCCTTAAAAATAACATTTTTAAACTTTAATGACGAAGCTGGGACGTAACCTGGTACTACTCTTCCCTACCCCGTCCTCCCCCTATGCCCCAATCTTAAGTACCCTCCAAATATTTAGTAAGTAAATTTAACATTTTTAACTTGGTGGGACAGAGTTGCTTTATATAATATCGTACGTCAAAAAATAGACAATATCATGTTTTCCACAGACGAACGTATGGGCATTGCTAGACCGTCTTAGACTTCATCACTGATCAAGAATATATATATACTTTATGGGGTCCAATTCTATTTGGAGGGTATTAAAACTGTATTTTGTCGGGGCCTCTCTGGCAAGGGCCGTAGGAGAGACATATCGCCTTTATCATAAAACTCTAAAAATAAATTTTTGGGATAATTATAACAAAATAATTTTTTTTTTATAGGGTCATTTAGGGGGAGGAGGGGTTAGGGCAGAGTAGTACCAGATTACTTCTCAGCTTCGACATTAAAGCTCGTTTTAGACAATTTCAAGTGCCGCTGTCGATATTTTTGTGCTCTTTCCTTTGCTTTTAAGCGATACGCTTGCAATTTTACGAGATCTTCCAACTTTTCCCTAAATTTCTTATCTTTGATTTTAATTTTTTCAAGAACGGTGTCCATCTACATAAAAACATTTTTTGCTGATTATAAAAATATTTGCAGCAAAAATTTTAAAATGTTTAACTTACACCTGTTGCGTTACGTGACAAACTTCAATATTAAATAGAAAGGGTCTGATATTAACTTCGGTCAAAGTAATTTATTTTTTAAGTTTTATATATAAAACTTGCTTTAATTTTAAATTTTTATTGAGTTCCGTCAAGGAAAACAAATTGAAAAATCACAGTTAGATTTCTTTCTCTTTGCTCTTTTCGATTTTTTTTTAGTTTATTGTTGTTGTAAGCAAACTATTTTGTAATTAGTGCAATCGTAAAAAATGCGCTTTAAAAAATTAACCATTAAAGAGAAAATTCGATTAAAAGTAATCGAAAGCAAGGGTGCTGTTGGCTGAAGTAGTAGAACACGAGACTATGAAGCGGAGGTCGTGAGTTCGAGCCCCCGCTCAGTCATGAAATATTGTGTTGAATTCTTCTGACCAGCATTAGAGCGTGGTTGTGTTAGTTGTTGCCAGCCTGTTTCAACGATGAATACATAATCACTGGTCACTGAACATAATTAGCAGCGACCGACACTATCATGTACTAAAAAGCAGAGTAACAGCACCCACCTTCGTCGGCCCTGTAGCAAAAATTAGCCGGCGAAGTAAAAAGTTAAAATAGCTACAAAAACAACTGTCTATCTTCTCATCTTTCCTAATCTGTCCCCTCAATACTATCCCCTCGTTTTTAGTTCCGCCGCAATGCATTGCATATGTATATAGGGGTCATCCCCTGATTGCTGGTCCAAGATAAAAATAAAAAAGTAACATATTATTTTGAATTTTACTAACATTTTTCTCACATGGGTGTTAAGTTAAGGTATAAATTCTTTAAAATAACAAAATTTGAATATTTTTCTCTCATAATATTGGATAAAAATAACTGTTTAATAACTTGTAATATTTTGACGGCGGTAGACCTTTCTGGGGAAATACCCATACAACGTTTTTAATTGGTTATTCTACTTTAGCATTGAGAATTTCAGAAATTGTGCTGAATGCTAACTTAGCACGTCCTTATAGTTATTTAGCATATTTGGCACTATTTATTTAGTTCGTAACATTATTTCAAATCAAATAACACTACTTTACACCGAAAATTTACATCTGATGAGAGGTGATTTTCCTTATGTATTTTGTCCGGCTGAATTCGAAAATCAAGGTTGATTTGATTGATAGTCTCGAAATGATGAAAATTTTTAAAATAAGTACTCGTATAGGTTTTTAAAAAGTAACAAGCAATATTACTAAAACTAGCACTTTTTTCTCACCTATAGCCCGTTTTAGCACTTTTTTTGGTCGATCTAGCACTTTTAATCTGTCTTCTTCTGGCAAGCTTGCCCATAACATCTGGTAACTTGTGGACTTTATTCACTTCTCGATAAGAATTAAAAGAAATATTTGTATAAAATTTAACCGTTTCCTTTTATTTGGTACGTTATAGATTACTATCGAAATATATCTTATAGATTACTATGGAAATACGTTTTTTATGTACGAGGGCTGTTCAAAAAACAAAATGAATCGTAGATTTTCTCAAAATTACGCCGTTGCTTTTGGCCGTCAAGCGATAATTTTTGGAAACAATTAAGAAATGTTTCACGAACGTGTCCCAACATTTTATCGATTGTTAATGTACGTTGTTAATGCCCGTCTTCGTTAACATCTTCTCGATGTAAACATGTTTCTGACTCAGAGTACAATCACCGTAAGCCACTGTCAACATTTTTATTTGCTTTATGTTTTCACAACGATGTTCTTTTTATCAATATTAGTTTTAAGGTAAAACCAACTGTAGTTTTACTGTATAAATAGCAGAGAACTTCACTTGTTGATTAAAAAACCGTTCAACAATAACAAAGGCACAAAAAACTTGTCTTTTATTTGCAAATGATCAAACTTGCCCCCACACTCTCTATTGTTGTTGATTTTACAGCAACCGAACATATGCCTTTTTGTTGATTCTGATGCTATACACAGCGGCTGACGCACAACAATAATCTTTTTTAAGCTAGGAATAAAGGAATTAATCAAACTTGCTCAAACTTTTATATGCGTTGTTAATTTTAAGGCAATCGAACCACATGTAGGTTGAACACTTGCTTATTTTTATCATAGGTCGAATCAAACTTGTCAACTTTTGTACCTGCCTTTTCCATTCAACGCAAAAAAATTTGATCAACATTAAAGTACAAAAAGCAAGAAATCATTGTGTATGAATTTGTTCATTCCTATCACCAAAGGCACGCTTGTTTCTATACCCTCCAAAAAAGAATTTGGAGGGTATATTCACTCTGTCATTCCGTTTGTAACGCATCGAAATATCCATCTCAGACCCCATAAAGTATACATATATGTATATCCTTGATCAGTGATGAAATCTAAGACGAACTGAGCATGTCCGTCCGTCCGTCCGTCTGTGGAAATCACGATTCAGTCCAAACGAAAAGAATTTTTAAAGTTTTTTGGTTACTTTGTTAAGCAAATGATATATTTTTATGTCAAATACGGTCCAACGCCTTAAACTTGGAGCCATAAAATAAAATTAAAATATCATTTGACGCCGCCCACTTTAGTGGGCGTTATTATAGGCAAAAATAGCATAAAAATTCAACAAATTGTTTTACTTAAGCCTACATTCCTTAAAAATACCACTTTTAAGCTTTAATGACGAAGCTGAGACGAAACCTGGTACTACTCTGCCCTACGCCCTCCTTCCCCTTCGCCCCCTAAA
Source organism: Linnaemya tessellans (assembly GCA_951800035.1). Lineage (NCBI taxonomy): Eukaryota > Metazoa > Arthropoda > Insecta > Diptera > Tachinidae > Linnaemya > Linnaemya tessellans. The sequence goes on along the minus strand of OX637532.1, from coordinate 102,318,656 downwards.
TGACCCTACCAAAAAAAAAATTTTTTTTTTTATTTTGTATATAATCATCCCAAGCATTTATCTTTAAAGTTTTATGACTGCCGATTTCTGCCCAACCCCCCCCTTTTCCTTTGCCCCCCAAATGACCCTACCAAAAAAAAAATTTTTTTTTAAATTTTGTATATAATCATCCCAAGCATTTATCTTTAGAGTTTTATGACTGCCTGTTGCTGCCCTACCCCCTCCTCCCCCTTTTGCCCGCTAAATGATCCTATTAAAAATAAATAAAATTTTTTTTTAATTTTGTGTATAATCATCCCAAGCATTTATTTTTAGAGTTTTATGTCTACCTGTTTCTGCCCTACCCCCTCTCCCATTTTGGGTCTAAATGACCCTATCAAAAAAAAGAAATTTTAATTTTGTATATAATTATCCCAAGCATTTATTTTTAGAGTTTTATGACAAAGGTGAAATATTTCCCCCACATCCCTTGCCAGAGCTACCCCGCCAAAATACAGTTTTTATACCCTCCAAAGAGAATTGGACCCTATAAAGTAAATATCTATATTCTTGACTAGTGATGAAGTTTAAGACGGTCTAGCAATGCCCATACGTTCGTCTGTGGAAAACATGATATTGTCTATTTTTAAACCCGCCCCCTTCAGTAGGGGTTGACGTACCATATTATATAAAGGAACTCTGTGCCACCAAGTTAAACATTTTAAATTCACTTACTAAATATTTGGAGGGTATTTAAGATTCGACCCGGTCGAATATAACGTTTTTACTTGTTTATTTTAATTTACAGTGGTTTATGATGTCTATTCGTGTTGTTTATGAGAAAATAGAAAATTTTTGTAAGAAAATATTAATTTTATTTGCAGTTCGATATTGCACATAATAATTATTATTATTTTTGTTTATTTTTATTTGTTCTCCTTTACAACGGTGTGAAAAATAAAATCTAAATTAAACTGTTATGAAATCTTTTTATTTGACACATTTAATAACAGTTTAATTTAGGTTTTATTTTTCATTTTGCCTTATAAATAATTTTCTTGTTATCCAATGGATTTCTGATTGTATAAAGGTGTAGAAAAATAAAATAGATTCATATCGAACATACTTTATTTGTTGGTTTAGTTTTGTATGAGTTGCAAGCCTATGTTCTTGTTCTGTTGTTATTTTTGAAAATAGTTTGTAATTTACAAGTTGTGAATTCTCAGATGGTTTTCGGAAGTATATGCATAAGATAAGAGGTTTTTAACTTTTCAAAACTGTGGTTAAAGTCTACTGACGATTTGGTAAAGCACCAATGAAATGCATATAGACATTGCTTAACCACCAACAAATAAATTTCATTTATATATATAGTAGTATTGTGACAACAATGTGTCAAATAAAAAGATTTCATAATATATTTTATTAAGTTAAAATTGTGAAATACAAATTGAAATTAAGGAATTTAAATTAAAAAAAACCCCACAAGCAAGATTTGCAAGATTTTTGGACCGCTTGTAAGATTTTAAGAGTTAAGAAAATTAGAGCTAAAAAGCGGTTGGCACCTGGGTCTCCTGCTTGTTGGTTAAAGTGTCAAATTCGAGAACAGTATAATTAGTGCATCATGATACAAAAACAGTACTATTAATAAAAAATAGAACATTTATTTTTAAGTAAAAACAAAAGACAACCGTTTTTTTGCAAATGATCAAACTTGTCCACACACTCTCATTTGTTTCTATTTTGTAAAAAAAATGTCATAAACCACCGTGCATTTGCCCATGTGTATTCCCTTTAACTTTGTTTTTGATGAACAAATTCAAATAAAGACTAAACCTGTACCTCCACTCATATACATATCAATGTTGAATTGGTTATGTTGTTTGCATTGTTCGTATATCATATTGCTCAAGTCACACAGACGGTCGGTTCAAACATGTTGTGTGAATTAATGAGAATAAGAGCGTTTGGACACGATGAATTTACTACAAGCCCTTCTCTTGCCTGTGCGATCTTGTTCATAAAATGCTTTTGTTAATTCTACTCATAATCAGAATTTGATGTATACAGCAGAATGAAATGATTTTTAATCATCATTGAATTATTCTTTAATCTTTAAAATGAACAAACATTTCTGTGCTGAACAAAATCAAGAAAAATCGTGATTTTGAAGTACTCTGATAAGTAATTCCACATTTTTAAAATATTCAGTTCTATATTCTTGTACGGTTTGTGAGTTTGTGAGTCAAGTATTATAAAATTTATATAAAACTACAGTAATAAGTACAACTATTTCTATGACGAATTTAATTTATTTTGATCACATTTATTAGAAAACCTGTATATTAAAATCTGACTTTATTAAAATTGCAATGTGAAGGCAAAATCACATGTTTATGGTTTTAATGTTACAACCACATTTTAACTTCGTATGTGAAAACAGTACATTATGAAGTCAGGAAACGAAACCTATGTAAAGAGTTTGACAACAATTTGTTCCCAAATTGTTCTCGTATGAAGTGAATTTTCCTAAGGTGTTGAAATCAATTTGTTATAGAAATTTTTACTTTATATATTTCTTAAATGTAAATTTTTAGATAGCTTTTATGTGTTTCATTGTATGCAATATTCTTCGAATATTGTTTCTGATATGCATATACTTGCGAAAATCAAAAAAAAAAAAATTGGCAAATTCAAGAAAAATTTAAATAATAGTGAAGACAAAGCAAAATTAAAACTTATAAATTAAATAAGGAAATACTAATGGCATCGGAAATATGATGACAATTTAATAAAATATACCAAAGTTTCCAAAAAATAAAATGTCGAAAGTGGCAAATATATGTACACGAATATTTACATTTGTATTTGCCACACATTGGAATCGATGAAAGTTCGCAAAAAGCAACATTTGTCGCGAAAAAGTGTACATTTGCGAATAATAGGAAAGACACATCAAATTTAACAATAATTGTTTATTATCGTCCATTCAACATATTGCCTCAGTTAATTTGTTAAATATTAGTGCTTTTTGTTTGTTATGTGGTCAAGTGTGTCTACATGCCTGCATTATACACATACTTGACCACATAACAAACAAAAACCACTAATTAAAGAAGTTACTTTATTTCAATTCGAAGAACAAAATAATATTAAATCGTTATAACATTCATTGATCAGAAATATTCCACACCTTATGCATCACTAAGCGCGGAGTCGAACTACGGACTTACGGATTCATTGTCTCGCGTTAACTACTTCAACCAAATGCAGCCTCAAAAACAAAAGCACACTTTTAATGCAATTATCATTTACATAAATATGACAGAAATATTTCAAATTCATTTAAATTACTTTGGTTTGATAGTGAATCAGTTCGAACCAAGTTTAACTACAAATTATATCTAGATTACTTAGTATAATGTGACTTTTACACAATTTTTTTTTTACTAATTTAATTAAGACAATATGTCGAATAAACGATTTTAAAATGTAACTTCTTTAATTTTTACAATTAACTTTTTTGCCATTTATCTAAAATTTCTTTTACACCTTATGCACTCATTATAATTTTTTTGCTTCTAAAATATTCGCGTAATGGCAAACATGAATACGAATATCTAAAAGTGTCCAAATATTCGCCAATTCGAATATGAATATTCACACATCACTGGTATGTAGCAAAGCGGCACGCTTGCTGAAACCAAACTTACGATAATTAGCCCATTTTGTTTCATATTGGATAAAATAATTTTGAATAAGTTTGTCGAATACAATCATATTTTTTTAAGTTAATTTGAAATCATCCCAACCTTTTAGTTAATTTACTTCCATTACTTTAAAATATTTTTTAAACATTTGCATTTATCATTCCATTTCAGTTCTTTATATGAAATTTTAAAAAATTGTGCCACCTTCCAATCTTACGAGAGTTTGCCGGTTGAGGATTTTAACGACGTATGTTTCACTGCTGATTACAATCGCAGTGGTTGCTGTATTTACCTTGAAAATTGTGCAAAAATGATATCGAGCAATCAATATTCCATCAGTGGAAACATTTCGACAAGTAGTTATAACAGTGATGAATCGTTAGGTGACAACATTTTAGAAGAAAATGGCAGAATATCATTAGCATATGAAAACTTGAGAACGATACCCAGGAGAATAGCCGAAAATTTTGCTATACAAACAAAGTTTTTAGACTTAAGCTACAATAATTTTCAAAATCTATCATTTCTATCATTCTTTGAAGATTTACACACTTTAATATTGGATCGCAATACAAATTTGGATGTAAGGACTTTGCCCTTTTTACAAAATTTAAAAATACTGTGGTAAGTTTTTTTTTTATTTAAAAAAAGTCCTACTTTTAGTTCTGTATTGTAATTAATTTCTCATTCAAAGGATTAACAACTGCGAAATTAAAAATGTAATTGACTGGATTCACCGTATACGGGTCCAATGTCCCAGTTTAGAGCATTTATCCATCATGGGTAATACAGGTAGTAAAGAACCGTACAGTTATTGTCCTTTAAATAAGTTAAGCAATTTGTCCAACATGGAATCTACGACAACGCCAACAAGTACCCTAGCCGATTACAGAGAATATATTTTACAAATGCTACCTCATCTTCAGTATTTGGATGGGGTACATCGTAGCACTCTCCTGAAGGTATTCCAGCGCACATCGAATGGTTTAACACCATCAACAACCTCTTCATCAATATCTGCGGGAAATTCAATCGAAAATGGTTCTTCATCTTCGGCTCAAGTTTATAAAAATAATGATCAACTAAAAATTTCACCTTGTCTAAGTTTCAAAGATTTGTTTTTGTTGAAACGCCGCAAAAAATCATACCCCAGCTCTTCAACCAATTGATCTTGCATAAAAACATCAACTATATGAATGCAATGGAAAATTTTATTAAAGTTTATTGACACAAACAGAACCAATTTGTTATCTTTCCTATATTGGTGATGCTGAAGTTGCTTGTTTTTAAAAAGTTCATACAAAAATATCGGAAATGAGCAAACAACCCATCCTCCATAACTACCGAAGTAACACCGATACATTAAACATTACTTTTGTCATTGTTGCTATCTTCTTTTTACATACTTTATTTTTATAATTATCATTCATACATATTACTATTTAATTATTAATAATATAGTTAATTAAACATAAAACCCATTCTTATCATGCTTATTATAAATAAATACTTCTTATTAATAAAAAAAAGTTGGAACATGAACAATGTAATAATTTGTATGTATGTAAGCAAATGTTTTATGTGTTTAATAATGTGTATGTAGGGTTAAATTTAAATACATGAATATTCAGTTATTAACTCAATTGCATGTAGGTTTGAAACCAAGAAGTAAGCAGCAGTGAAAACTTCGACTCAATTGCAAAAAACAAAGATCCATCTGATAATAATGCAAACTTGAACTATAATTAAACATTTGTACTTAGTTGACAAACAATTCAAAAAATAAATAACTTTTTGATACTGCAAATCTTTTTATGGTTCAATATAATTTTGCTTTTTTTCAAGTCTAGTTTCCTTCACACACATCAGGTTTACTTGATCTTTCAATTATCTTTTAAATCTGCATTCACATTGATACACGAAATTTTAGTTTAATAAATTTAAATTTTCTTTGCTTTTAACTTTAAATCAGTTCTGGCATTTCTGTCTATGAATAATAGAAGCTTTGTATAGAAAGAGGCCATCGTTACCCCATTTCTTTTGGAAGCCTCCATATAAGCTAATCTTCAAAATGTGATTGAGCTGAAAGAACAACAGATTCGAACTCAGAGCGTTAAAATACATATAGGTTGGTGGATCTGGTCAAATGTACAGACCACTTTTTGCAACTTTAAGTGGCCAAAATCATCTTTATTTGTATTGCACAATTTATGGAAAAAATGCACTTGATAGCACCTAATTTTATTTTTAAACTAAAGACAACTTAATGTTTTGGTAGCAGTATGAAAGCTGAAAGCTAGTTCTATCTTTTTAGACGAGTTTTATTTCTCTTGTATTTGCATCCCTGTAAAATTTAGCTGAGCATACATTTAACTAGGCATAAGTCAAAATGTAAAGTTGAGGCATTTGTGATTAATGTAATAAAGGTCAGCTCCAACACAGATTTTGCCTAAATTATATATAATGTTATTCAAAAACCAATCATACTAATAATATTATAAAGCCGAATGTTTGTGAGTGTGGATGTTTGTTCCTCATTCATGCAAAAACTACTGAATGGATTTTTATGAAACTTTACGATAATTTAGCTTATACATCAGAATAACACATACGCTATAACTTATAAAGATATTGTGTAAATTGTCCAAAATATAACGATAAGTGTCAAGTAAGTAGGAACAAATTCTACAATCGGCAAGATGTTTTGGCGTGCGCCGCAAATATCGTTTAAGTTACACATACATAATTTTGACAGTACATTACGGGATATCTTGGGGTAAAATAGGCTAATTTTATTTTTGATATCTAAAGTGGGTGTGGCACATAGTGGGATCTTGTCATACATCCCTTGGAATTTCATGGAAAAAAGTATAACGAGAGGTTGTAGAACGCTGAAATTTTGCACAGATGCTTTGATCAACTCAGTCAAGAAATATTTTAAGTTTTATCAGAGATGACCACACCCACGGCATGCGCAAATATAACCTGAAAATATTTTTCCTCCCCAAATGTTTGTTTCTTCACCAAAAGTTACGAAACTTGACACAAGTTATCAGTATTATGAAGTTAACATATCATATATCTAACTAATGGAGTATTATATCCTTAATTATACAACTACTCACCTTATGAATAACATGGTGTCAGGTGTGTAGAAGCAGAAAGAAAAAAAAAAATTATTAAGTTGAAAAAAAACTGTTATAGTGAGAAAAAAAGTCAAAGTCAAGGTCAGAAAGGTCAAAGTCAAAAAGATTAAAAGGTCAAAAGCTAAAATATAAAAGCAGTCAGTAATAAAACAAATTCTAAAACAAGAAATTAAACAATATAATAAAATGATTAAAAATAACGACAGCCTCGTCGAGTCCGCCGATATCAGTTTCTACGTCTGTGGCACCTTTAAATGCCAACGTAACAAACCTTTCTCAGGAGTGGAAGAATTGGAGCAACGCCTTTAAGATCTATATGAGAGCGTCAGCGCTAGAGGATGAAACAGATTCCCGTAAAGTCGCTTTGATGTTACATCACATGGGTAGTGATGCACTACAAATTGTAAGTTATTTTAATGTCAATCAAATACGACGAATTGTGGAAGAAGTTTGAAGCTCATTTCGTTCCAAAAGTCAATACCGCCATGGATCGCCATAAGTTTTTTCTAAGAGGACAAAAAGATGGTGAATCTATAACCCAATATGCTACTGATTTGCAAAGTCTAAGCATGTCTTGTGAACTTGTTCACTTAGAGAAAGTATCATCAGAGATATGTATATATGTAGGTTATCCCAGAGTTTTATTAAAATAAAAGAAAGACTGCTTAACGAAGGTTACCTTAAATGGGATAAAGCACTGGATATGGCGAAGGGAATTGAGGCAGTCCGAGAAAATGCTTCTGCAATTCAACAAGTGTCAACCAGCAACAACAACGCAAATATTTGTGGATTAAATAAATACAAGAAGTCAAAATTCAACAACAACAACTCCAACAACAATCATTATAAAACTAAACAAAATGTTCCGTCTCAACATCAACAAAAATGTTATAAGTGTGGTCAGCAAACTCATCATTATAAATGCCCAGCAGAGGGGGTGAAGTATCATGTCTGTGGAAAACTTAACCATTTTGCCAAAATGTGTTTTTCCAGAAACGGCAACAACAACAAAAATAACAACAAATTCGTGAAAGTGGTCGAGAATAATTGCGATGAAGAACTGTTCATTTTTACTATTAACAACAGCTTTAGTGGGTCAACAGCAGCTAGTGAGTGGTGTATTGAAGCTCAAGTCAACAATGACAAGATGATAACTTTTCAGGTGGACACGGGCGCACAAGCCAATCTGTTGTCAGAGAAAACCATAAGTATTGTACAAATAGCTAAATTTAATACTAACAATTGTTCTAACATACTTACTTTTAGTGGGGAAAAACTTCCAGTGTTAGGAAAGATTGATTTAGATATTATATATAATAACAAAAATTGTTTAACAACATTTTATATTTTGAAAATTAATTGTAAAAATGTGATAGGGCTGGATTTAGCTATTCAATTAAACTTAGTCAGAACAGTCAATGCTATTAATTTAGATGTTGTTTTGAAAGAATACAAGGAAGTATTTGAAGGTTTAGGTCAATTACAAAAAGAATGTCATCAACAGTTTGCCTATAGTCGAGGTACCACGTAGAGTTCCAATTGGTCTTTTAGAACCTTTAAGAGGCGAACTCGATAGAATGGAGAATTTAAAGGTCATAGTTAAGGAAGATGGACCCAGAAAATGGGTAAATTCAATCGTTTTAGTGACCAAACCGAATGGAAACCTCCGCTTATGTCTTGACCCCAGGATCTTAAATAAAGTTAAAGTTAGACCAAGATTCACGTTTCCGAATATTGACGAGTGTAAGGCACAAGTTACTGGATCTAAATTTTTTAGTAGCCTTGACGCCAATTCGGGTTTCTGGATGATCCCATTAGATAAGAGCTCATCAAAGTTGTGCACTTTTAACACCCCTATGGGTCGTTACCGTTTTCTTCGTTTGCCATTTGGTATTAATGCAGCGCCGGAAATCTTCCATTCGGAAATGATTCGTCTTTTTGGTGACATAAATGGTCTGATCATTTATATGGACGATTTTCTCATTCATGCAACCAGCGTCGATAAGCATAATGGAATACTTGTAAAAGTTTTAGATAGAGCAAAAGTAGTTGGTCTTAAATTTAACAAGTCTAAATCGAAAATTTTAAGAACTGAAATTAAATTGATTGGTTATATTTTTACCGGCAATGGCGTCAAACCGGATAATGAAAAAGAACGGGCAATTCTGGATATGCCAACGCCAACCAACGTCGCAGAATTGCAAAGATTTTTAGGGATAGTAAACTATCTAGGATCATTCATACAAAACCTGTCTGCAAAGACTAAATATTTGAGAGATATGTTGAAAAATGATGTTTTATGGCAATGGAACCAAGAGAAAAATAACAAGTTTCTAAATTTAAAAAAGGAAATTCTCCGGTCTTAGTCTATTTTGATCCGAAAAAACAATTAAAATTATCAGTGGATGCATCTAAATTTGCAGTAGGTGCGACCCGATAACAAGAAATCTTTAAGTGAAGCGTTTCTCCCATATCATTCTATAAAATACGAAATTAATGGAATTTTGTTAATGAATAACCGCATTTTAATTCGAAAAAATCTTAGGCGTGAGATGTTGTCATATTTACATGAGGGGCATATGGAGGTACAACGTTGCCAAAATCTTGCGAAACAGACAATGTTTTGGCCAAATATTAATAATGATATTGACATTATGGTATCAAAGTGCGAAACCTGTAAAAAGTTCAAGAGGTCCAATTCTAAGGAAGAATTATTACCACATGAAATTCCTACCATTCAATGGTACAAGCTTGGTTGTGACCTTTTTGAATGTAATAGAAACATATATTTGTTGGTAGTTCACTACTATTATAACAATAACGAGAATGTCAATGAAGATGCAGACACAAGTGAAAATGTACAAGAAAAAGTTAAGCAAAAGGTAAATGAAGATGCCAATGTAAATAATAATGAAAATCGAACTAATCAAAATGTAAATGAAAAAACTAATGTGAATTCATATCATAATGAAAATGAATCAAATAAAAGAGTTACTAGAAGTGGAAGAGTTTGTAAATCACCTCAAAAGTATATGAGTTGAATTTGGCTGAAGTAGTAGAACACGAGACTATGAAGCGGAGGGTCCTGAGTTCGAGCCCGCGCTGAGTCATGAAATATTGTGTTGAATTCTTCTGATCAGCATTAGTGCGTGGCTGTGTTAGTTGTTCCTAGCCTGTTTCAATGATGAAGGCATAGTCACTGGTCACTGAACATAATTGGCAGCGACTGACACTATCGTGTACTAAAAGCAGAGTAACAGCACCCACCTTCGTTGGCCCTGTAACAAAAATTAGCCGACGAAGTAAAAAAGGTTGAAATAGCTACAAAAAAACTATCTATCTTCTCATCTTTCCTAGTCTGTCCCCTTAATACTATCTCCTCATTTTCATTTCCAGCGCAATGCATTGCGTATATAGGGGTCATCCCCTGAGTGCTGGTCCAAGATAAAAAAAGGAGATGTTATGATATGAATCCACTTATTTATGACTCTGCTAACCAATGGAGTATTATATTTTTAATTATACAACTATTCATCTTAATCTATTACATTGCTATACTTGAGCTATATTTAAAAGTTAGTTGTAAAGCACATTCAATAAAGAGACCAAGAATGAATAACAGAAAGTATCATAGAAATAGGCCACGTCCTTCGCACCGCGTCCATATAATCCGAAAATATTTAAGTAAAGATATAAAAATATTTATACTGGAAATACATCAAAACAGTTTTTAATTTTCTAGAAGGTAGATGCAAAGCACTAAATGAAAACCTTTTGTACAAAGTCGAATAGTTGGGGAAGCCGGGCAACGTCGGGTCCAAGTAGCTGGTACTATATAAAATGAACTCAATATATTTAAAATGAACCCAATTTTAATTATTAATAAGAATATAAATAAATGATAACATGCATACAAAAACTTAACAACAATAAAATCACTAAAATTTCTCACTGACAATTTCTGTTTTTCAGCTTCTCTTCAATTTCTTCTCTATGTGATGACCTTTACACATGCCAGTATAAGAAAACTCAATTCACCCACATGTTTCACTAACACACACATATTTTTCGTACTTGGAGATCAACTTACAACAGATTTTTGAAGACAGTGATTTTTTGACACTTGCAACAAGACAATACCAAAAATATAAGCAATGTTAACAAATTGTGGAAACAATAACTACAATTTTATCTTATTTTACATAAAGTAGGTGATATTCACAAAGATTAAGTTCTTACATTTTTCCTCTTGTCTTTTCCTTAAATGGTAGAAAGCTTTTCTGCGGAAAATTTAAGAAGGCGAACACTGAACCTTTATTTTAATTTTTGGGGCCATCTGTCATTTGGCGTTAAAACCACGATCATTTTCTTTAATCGTGAATTCCTATAAATTTGTCTTTTAACATCAGTCCACTTACCGGGATTTGTGTTTTCGCATGTGATGGAATCATTTATAAAGACATTTTTCCATTCTCGGAAGTGCAGAAATATGTACTATTTTACGATTTTCATTGCCATAAAGTGTATTATTTACACGATTAGTAATTTCCCGTTTTTTATTTTTAATGGAAGAAACTGTTGCTTTTGCAAATCCATAAACTGCTCCAGATAGAGAGACACAGGTTTTTCAGTCCAATTCCTGATATCTCCAATGAAGTGTGTTCTACCCTTTACCTTTTGTAAAATTCAAAAGACCCTTTGTCCTGTTAGTGTCTAGAGGGGCCATAAAACCCACGCTTTCTCGCAAGTGGATTCTCGAAACCACCCGTCCTGAGCTAATTAAAGTAGTGTAGCATCAATGCGCCTCCAGGAATATTAGAGCGGAATCCCACTTGGTCAATGTCGGCCTCCTGAAATGAAGCTCCCCTTCTAGCTAGTTTAACCGCTTTAACGTTGCCTACATTGGTCCCATGCCCTCGCACTCAAGGTGATACGTGAATGCCCTGAAACTCCATCAGGTTCTCTGCGGCATTCTTGGACAAGCTGGGATAGTCTGTACACCACCGTAAGGGACCTAGTTGCCTGTCGGCAATGATTTGGATGTTGCGTTTTGATAGCCGATAGAACCTTAGCCACAGAGCTGCTCTTTTAATGGCAGATATTTCTGCCTGTAATATGTTACATTCGTCCGGGAGTCTGAAGGACATATCGATTCTGAAATTCAGACACCCGCACCGAATTTCCCTCCCCGTTTAGAGCAGTCTGTGAAAATCTGTACGGACCCGTGCAATGGGGAGAACCCTTCTGCCAAAGAAAACCTAGCAAGCCACTAATACTAAAACCCTTTTGCAAATAATTCAATAATATCAACTTTATCTTTTAAATTTAACACTCTAGGGTTTTAATGACATTTTTCACTTCCACGAGTTAAAATGTTTTAATCACTTGCACCATCTATGTAGCAATTAGACGTCTGCACAAATATATTTGTTAGAGTTGTACAAAACAGTTCTTTTGAGTGAACGCTCTTTTCCGCTCCGCTCACTTTACTGAATTAATTCATTCATTTCATTCACTAGCTCAGTTGATTCCTTAGCTGAGCCATAATTCATGATATGAAAATGTCATGGAAGAAAATGGAAGAATCAGACTAGCTAATACAACAACCACTTATGCCTTTTTATTTTTTCGTCAATTTATGTATAAGTATAGATATATATATATGTTTATATATATATATATATATATATATATATATATATATAAATATATATATATATATATATATATATATATATATACGTATATATATATATATATATATATATATATATATATACGTATATATATACGTATATATAGATATATATATATATATATATATATATATATATATATATATATATAAATATATATATATATATATACACTCCGTTAACATAGGATAGCCTCACATATAAATTTAATAAATTTGTAGAAATTTTAAGCATGTTACAAGATTTGTTTCCAATATGAATATGTAGAAAGCAGCTTTATTGCAAATGTTATTAAAAATAGTTGCTTTTTATTGTTAACTTAGATTAGCTTCAACTTACTAAAAACAAATAAAACAAAAATTTAATATTTGGTTTTAACTATTTTTATTAATATTTAAATTTCTATAGTTGTTTAATATTTTGTATGCCCTCCCTTTGTTGAAATAACGTCGAAAATTCGGGTTTGCATTGAGTCGTACAGAGATTTTAAGTAATTTAATGAAATTTCAGACCAAGCCAATTTTATAGCTTCTTTTAACTCTTCTTTTGTGCTGAATTGCCTTCCTCCTTCATGAATTTTAAGTGTTAGCCATCCCCAAACATTTTCGATAATGTTTAAGTCAGGAGAATATGGTGGCCATGATAATATTTCAACTGCCTGCTCCTGAAGCCAGCTTTTTACAATGCGAACGGTATGAATGGGGGCGTTGTCGTGTAGAAAAATTAAAGAAAGGGGGCCAAAAATATCCTTAAACTCCACAAACGCAGTTTGAAGCAAGTTTTTGTAACCATCTCCAGTCATTCGCTCATTTACAAAAACTAAACCTGCAGCCCCATAATACGTTATAGCGCCCCAGACGATTACGCCACCCTCTCTGCTATGGTGACGACTTAAAATCTTTTCCTCCTACCTGATATCGTGGAAATAATAATTATATCCATCTGGGCCATCAATATTAAAACGCTTTTCGTCTGAAAAAATTAATCTTTTCCAGTAGTTCTCTCGATGACATTTTTGAACCACAAACGACATGTGGTCTTTCGCAAAGTTTAATCTCTGTTGCTTATGTACGTCTTTCAGTGGTGGCTTTTTTTGAAGTTTTCGTCGCTTCAGGTGTTGCGAGCTTTTTATCACATTATAAATTGTTGTTTTACTCACTTGGACATCGGCAGCATCTCCAATTTTACTTAAAATCATTGTTGAATTCGAGGCAACCTGAAGTATTTTGCGTTTATCTCGAGCTGAGACCTTTTTGTACGTCTTCCTTTTATACTGTTTACCGTACTCCGATGGATTCTTTAGATAATTGTTCACAACTTTTGGACTTCGGTTAAGTTTTCTGGCAATAGCACGATTAGAAAGCCCTTAATCGTGGCACGCGTCAATTTTTGCGATTCCCGTGGAACTAAGCGACGGCTGTTTTCCCATACTTATTTTTTTTAAACAAATAACACGTCTATCTAACGAAACTAAACGCTATTTAAAAAAAATTTCGTAGAAATGCAACAAAAATTTAAAATTTTGCACTGAGGCTAATCTAAGTTGACACTGAAATATTCAAATATTTTCTGCTGCTAACGAAAACAAATGAAAAAGTCCCGTTAACTTTTACTGACCCATTCGGAATTTCTATCAATATAACAACAGAGTACCCTCTTGCCAACGACTTTAATAAATGTTTTCTAATTATTAAAGAAACACCAACATTTTTACAATTTTTTGTAACTATGAAGTGAGGCTATTCTATGTTAACGTAGTGTATACATATGTATATATATATATATATATATATATATATATATATATATATATATAAATATATATATATATATATATATATATATATATATATATATAAATAAATATATATATATATATATATATATATATATATATATATATATTTATATATATATATATATATATATATATATATATATATTTATATATTATGAAATTTTTTTATTTGACACATTGTTGTCATAATACTATTATATATAAATGAAATTTATTTGTTGGTGGTTAAGCAATGCCTATATGCATTTCATTGGTGCTTTACCAAATCGTCAGTAGACTTTAACCACAGTTTTGAAAAGTTAAAAACCTCTTATCTTATGCATATACTTCCGAAAACCATCTGAGAATTCATAACTTGTAAATTACAAATTATTTTTAAAAATAACAACAGAACAAGAATAGTAGGCATATAGGCATTGCTTAACCACCAACAAATAAATTTCATTTATATATAATAGTATTGTGACAACAATGTGTCAAATAAAAAAATTTCATAACAGTTTGATTTAGATTTTATTTTTCATTTTGCCTTATAAATACTTTTCTTCTTATCCAATGGATTTCTGATTGTATAAAGGTGTAGAAAAATAAAATAGATTCATATCAAATATACTTTATTTGTTGGTTTAGTTTTGTATGAGTTTCAAGGCCTACTATTCTTGTTCTGTTGTTATATTTGAAAATAATTTGTAATTTACAAGTTGTGAATTCTCAGATGGTTTTCGGAAGTATATGCATAAGATAAGAGGTTTTTAACTTTTCAAAACTGTGGTTAAAGTCTACTGACGATTTGGTAAAGCACCAATGAAATGCATATAGGCATTGCTTAACCACCAACAAATAAATTTCATTTACATACTATATAAAATATATACATATAAATAGTGCACCAAGGCAATAAGTACTGAAATATGTATCATGGCAGTGCTGTTTAAAAATTTTCATCTGGCAGCTTTAATAATATAAAGCACCACACCATGTGTGTATCTGCACTGAGTGAATTAATTCCTTTTCTTCATACAGATTTTGACATACAAGCATTGAAAAGAGCTACTGAAAGAGACAGGTTCAATGAAGCAATTAAAACAACTGAATCAACTGAAAGAAGTGAAATAAAAGAGCTACTGAAACAATTGAAAGAAAAGAGCTACTGAAACAACTGAAATAAGTAAAAGATAAGAGCTAAAAACGCTCAGTAAAGTAAAAGATTCACCTCGCTCAATTGAATGAATGATTCAATTGAATTAATTCATTCATGAACAGTACAACTCTAATATTTGTATACGTGAAGTACTCGTGTAGTGCCAAAGCTTGAACACATATTCAAAGTAGCATACAACGAAAGCGAACATATTTCTGAGAACAACAAACTTGTCGATTACAACCAAACCCATTTAAATTACATAGGCTAGATTAAAGGTTGTTGTCAAAAACGAGCTAATGAAAAAGTTCGGTACAAGTCTAGTTGTTGGTACTCTTCGTGCTTACTGCTTTTAAATATATGTACGATCGTGTCATGTGTAGGTTAGACTTGGGTCCAACTAGCTCATTCGCTCAGTTTTGACAAGAACCTCTGATCAAACCTATGTAATTTAAATGGGTTTGATCAGAGGTTCTTGTCAAAACTGAGCGAATGAGCTAGTTGGACCCAAGTCTAGTGTAGGTTGTCATGTTGTGTTGATGTTGATATGTGCCATCTGTTCTGGGCCTGTACCTTCGCCGCAAAATTTGGCAACAGACAAAAACGATGTTAGGTTACCAGACTGCTGGCTGCGCTGGTTTTATGGCGTTTGCTCCGGCTAGAGCTCGCCGTCTTGGAGTGGTCCCTGCCAGTCAGCCTATTAAAACCACAACACAAACATATATATATATATATATATATATATATATATATATAAACAGTTTTGTTGTACAAGCTGTTCAGCACAAAATAATAATTCCTTTTTTAAGAAATAGAGCCCGAGACAAACACATGTTTACTCCCTTTCAGTACATTTACACATACAAAACAAATGAAACCCTCTGGCGGCTGGACTGCCAGGAATCTACCCTCCCCTTAGGAACCTTACGGCTCCTCCGTGACATCACATAGGTCCATATTGGATGTCCCAACGACAATTCCTTGGTATCTTTCCTTCCCCTTACTTACCGCATAAAATTAGATTAAAATGCCATACTAAAACACTAACTGCCGTATTCATAAAAAATGTTTTAGGTTTATTACAGGTTTATTTGACAAATTTCCCATTGAAATACGTCAAATAACCGCTTAATAAACCTAAAATATTTTTTATGAATACGGCAGTAAAAATTTAAACCAAATATGCAATACATTTTTTATTATAAAAAAATTAATTAATGAAAATTTCAAATTAAAATGAAAAACAAAATATATGGAATTATAATAAAATTAGTTAATGAAAAATTTAGACTAGAATGCAAAATATGAAAAAAAATTAAACAAAATTATTAAAATTAAATTAAACCAAAAGGGATTACTAACAAGAATTCTTCAAATTTAGTTCAAGCAAAATTATTAAATTTAAAAAAAGAAAATTACAAAAACAAAAATTTAATCTTTAAACATCCCCAAAATGGAGACAACAAAAGGGTAAAACAACTGAATTTATTCAGGTTACGGCCGTCCGTAGGTGGCGTGTCCTAAATACACGGTCTGTCGTCTCAGGTGCAAATCTCAACAAAACTATATACATATATATATAATGCCGAAACAATATTGCTCAAGGATTACGGAACCCCGGAAACTTCTCACGACCGCGCCCGTTATGATGAGCTCAACCAACTTATGCGCCCTTTTTGCTTAAGATCGCGGCAAAAAGGCAAAGCCCCGCGGAAACTATTCCCTCCACAAAAAAACTCTACTGAAACTATATACATATACGTATAAACCCGTCTGTCACCGTTTCTGTCCTGTACGGGTAAAAAAAAACAAAGTGGCACGATACCTGGTATAACAATATATACTTTCTTGGCTGCTGTCTCTTCTTCTTTATAGCTATTAGCTGTTGAGCCACTACCCCTCTGCTTGGCTTGCTGGTACCCACGGCTGCGGCTTCGAGGATCTATCGTTTTTCTCGACGTTCCTTTGTCTTAGTATTTGTAATGGCCTTGTTTATTATTAATTAATTTTTTGTATATTATTCGACCTTATTTTTGACTAAAATTCTTAATTCTTATCTTCAGGCTCTAGGTCTAAGAATTGAAAATAAAACTCCGTTTTTTATATTTTATTTTCTTATTCGTTTATATATTTTCTATCAATATTTCAAACACCTTCGGTGTTCTTCTTCAATAAAAAACTTGGAAAAACAAATTGGTTATCACAACATTTAGTATCACAAAAATAATATAATTTACTGCCTATTTCTCATTGTCGAATGAATTCTTTCTTTCGTATAAATATATTTAAAACAAAAACAATTTACAAAATTTTGTTTTTGTTTTAAATATATTTGTACGAAAGAAAGAATTCAGTCGACAATGAGAAATAGGCAGTTAATTTAAGTAACAAAAATTATTTTCTTTATGTTTAACAATTATAAAAGTCAAAAAATATAAACAAGTATCTTTGCCTTACTTTCGAGTAAAGTCGTCCACTTAGCAATTTGTTTTGGTTTATTGTGTTTTGTTATTATATGTCTATACGTATGCGCGCAATTTTCCGTGTCTGTTTTGTAGTTCATCCTAATTTCGGCGGGAGTGTTAATTATATGTAGCATTTCTACTGTGAACCTTTTTTTATAATTATGTTCTTGTTGTAATATTTTTGTATTGTCTATGTCTGGCGAGTGACCATGCAATGCACAGTGGGCTGCTAATGCGGTTTTTTGTTCCAAATTATTGTTTCTTTTTTTATAGATTTGTGTACCGCCATAAATAACATAAATTTGTGCCATCTCCATTACACGGCATTTTGTAGATAACATTATATATATCTTATTTGTGTAGTTTTGTTTTGGTGTTCGAAAATAGGGATTTTAGAGTATTCGTGGTTTTTAGAGCAATGCTAACATCACCAGTGTTGTAGATGTTGGACTGTGTGATTCTTTCTGAGAAACCTGACACATGTGCTAAGGACTTGTATATCTTTTCCGCCTTTGTCGTTTGTGGTCTATTTAGATTCCTTATAGTGTTTCGTATAATGTGCATTGTTAATGGATATGAAAAGCTGTTTCTTTGCAATATTTTTCTTATCTTTTTATAATTTTCCTTGTGAAATTTTTCATCACTTATTTTTAGAACTCTTCTGACAAAGTTTTTATCTTTACGTGTTTTGGGTGATTTGAATGAAAATTTATAATTCGCCCCGACGCAGTTGGTTTTTGATACCAATCTGTTATTAAAATATTCTGTTGCCTAATAATTAAGGCATCTAAAAACGGTAGCTTGTTTATTATTTTTAATTTTATAGGTTTTATTCTCGAGTTATTATACCCTCCAAAAAAGAATTTGGAGGGTATATTCACTTTGTCATTCCGTTTGTAACGCATCGAAATATCCATCTCAGACCCCATAAAGTATATATATTCTTGATCAGTGATGAAATCTAAGACCAACTGAGCATGTCCGTCCGTCCGTCCGTCTGTGGAAATCACGATACAGTCCAAACGAAAAGAGCTAGACTCTTGAAATTTGGCATAAATATATTTTAAAACTTAGAGCAGGTTAAGTTCGAAGATGGGCTAAATCGGGCAAGAGGGAAAAAAGTTCCCCTAAGAAGAACTAAACCAACCCAGAAAAAACAACATAATTTTTAAAGTTTTTTGGTTATTTTGTTAAGCAAACGATATATTTTTATGTCAAATACGGTCCAACGCCTTAAACTTGGAGCCATTAAATAAAATAAAAATATTTTTTGACCCCGCCCACTTCAGTGGGCGTTATTATAGGCAAAAATAGCATAAAAATTTAACAAATTGTTTTACTTAAGCCTAAATTCCTTTAAAATAACACTTTTAAGCTTCAATGACGAAGCTGAGACGAATCCTGGTACTACTCTGCCCTACACCCTCCTTCCCCTTCGTCCCCTAAATGACCCTACCAAAAAAAAAAAAATTTTTTTTAAATTTTGTATATAATCATTCCAAACATTTATCTTTAGAGTTTTATGACTGCCGATTTCTGCCCTACCCCCCCCCCCCCCTCTTCCTTTGCCCCCTAAATGACCCTACCAAAAAAAATTTTTTTTTTTAAATTTTGTATATAATCATCCCAAGCATTTATCTTTAGAGTTTTATGAATGCCAATTTCTGCCCTACCCCCCCCCCCCCTCTTCCCTTGCCCCCAACATGACCCTACCAAAAAAAAAATGTTTTATTAAATTTTGTATATAATCATCCCAAGCATTTATCTTTAGAGTTTTATGACTGCCTGTTGCTGCCCTACCCCCTCCTCCCCCTTTGCCCGCTAAATGACCCTATTAAAAATAAATAAAAATTTATTTTAATTTTGTGCATAATCATCCCAAGCATTTATTTTTAGAGTTTTATGTCTACCTGTTTCTGCCTTACCCCCTCTCCCCCTTTGCCCTCTAAATGACCCTATCAAATAAAACAAATTTTAATTTTGTATATAATTATCCCAAGCATTTATTTTTAGAGTTTTATGACAAAGGTGAAATGTTTCCCCCACAGCCCTTGCTAGAGCGACCCCGCCAAAATACAGTTTTTATACCCTCCAAAGAGAATTGTGATGAAGTCTAAGACGGTCTAGCAATGCCCATACGTTCGTCTGTGGAAAACATGATATTGTATATATTTGAACCCCGCCCCCTTTAGTGGGCGTTGACGTACGATATTATATAAAGGAACTCTGTCCCACCAAGTTAAACATTTCAAATTCACTTACTAAATATTTGGAGGGTATTTAAGATTCGACCCGGTCGAATATAACGTTTTTACTTGTTTTTTTTCTTTTTGTTCGCTTCTGACGGCTTTTGTGTTTCTCGTTTGTTTTAATTTGTATGATATAAAAGGTTTAAGTTCCTTTCTTGTTTTTCTTTTGTAAATTTTTTTTTCGTTTCAAACTATTTCCTTTTTTTCTTTCTTTTATACCCTCCAAAAAAGAATTTCGAGGGTACATTCACTTTGTCATTCCGTTTGTAACGCATCGAAATATCCATTTCAGACCCCATAAAGTATATATATTCTTGATCAGTGATGAAATCTAAGACGAACTGAGCATGTCCGCCCGTGCGTCTGTGGAAATCACGATTCAGTCCAAACGAAAAGAGCTAGACTCTTGAAATTTGGCATAAATATATTTTGAAACTTAGAGCAGGTTAAGTTCGAAGATGGGCTAAATTGGGCAAGAGTTCTAAGAAGAACTAAACCAACCCAAGAAAAACAACATAATTTTTAAAGTTTTTTGGTTATTTTGTTAAGCAAATGATATATTTTTATGTCAAATACGGTCCAACGCCTTAAACTTGGAGCCATAAACTAAAATAAAATTATTATTTGACGCCGCCCACTTTAGTGGGCGTTATTATAGGCAAAAATAGCATAAAAATTTAACAAATTGTTTTACTTAAACCTACATTCCTTAAAAATAAAATTTTTAAGCTTTAATGACGAATCTGGTACTACTCTGCCCTACGCCCTCCTTCCCCTTCGCCCCCTAAATGACCCTACCAAAAAAAATTTTTTTTTTAAATTTTGTATATAATCATTTCAAGCATTTATCTTTAAAGTTTTATGACTGCCGATTTCTGCCCTACCCCCTCCTCTTCCTTTGCCCCCCAAATGACCCTACCAAAAAAAAATTTTTTTTTTGAATTTTGTATATAATCATCCCAAGCATTTATCTTTAGAGTTTTATGACTGCCTGTTGCTGCCCTACCCCCTCCTCCCCCTTTGCCAGCTAAATGATCCTGTTAAAAATAAATAAAATTTTTTTTAACTTCGTGTATAATCTTCCCAAGCATTTATTTTTAGAGTTTTATGTCTACCTGTTTCTGCCCTACCCCCTCTCCCCCTTTGGGTCTAAATGACCCTATCAAAAAAAAAGAAATTTTAATTTTGTATATAATTATCCCAAGCATTTATTTTTAGAGTTTTATGACAAAGGTGAAATATTTCCCCCACAGCCCTTGCCAGAACTACCCCGCCAAAATACAGTTTTTATACCCTCCAAAGAGAATTGGACCCTATAAAGTAAATATCTATATTCTTGACTAGTGATGAAGTTTAAGACGGTCTAGCAATGCCCATACGTTCGTCTGTGGAAAACATGATATTGTCTATTTTTAAACCCGCCCCCTTCAGTAGGGGTTGACGTACGATATTATATAAAGGAACTCTGTGCCACCAAGTTAAATATTTTAAATGCACTTACTAAATATTTGGAGGGTATTTAAGATTCGACCCGGTCGAATATAACGTTTTTACTTGTTTTAACTTAACTTGTTCACCTTATCTGCTTTTCATTTATTATAATTATTATTTTTTTCTTCTCATAATTATTATTTTTCTCTATAATTATTATTTTCTGACTATAACAGAAATCTTCATACACCAAAACGAATCCAAAAACGACTATATTCAAAAATCTTGAAATCGAAATGGGCCCCTTCCATGTAAACAAAATTCCTTTTATAGCCATTCCTACCTATTTACATTTCTTTCCAAACATATAAACAAAAACTCCCGCCTTCTCATTTTCGTAAACAAAAGAGACAACAAAACAAACAAACCCTTTACCTATTCAACTCAACCAAAACAGCTGATAGCCACTGCATTACAACTCATAGGGTGCACACGACAAACCCAACCACTCCTGGAATCCCACGTCTGGTCCAGGATGGGAGGGCTAATAGCTTCCCGGTGTCTGGGATTTTGTGGAAAGCCCACCTCGCAATAATAAGTAACAACAAAAAGAAAAAAAAAACTCAGACAAATTTGTGTTCAAGGTAAGTACTTCCCTTTTACAAAATTTAAATATTCATCCTACCATGACTTCTCATGTAGGTTGCTGTATTATTGAACGGCAAATCGCATGCATACGCCGATATGCATGTCTGCATGCACATCCCGACATCACTGCTAGGATTCCTGGACAGCCAAGCATCACGATGAAATGCCCTCATCATCACCGGTGGATGTCAGGTAAGTCCATAGATTCAGTGTGTTAATAAGAAAAATCTAAAATGAAAAACATTTTGTACCAATTTCGTGTCTTCAACACCGTGCCGATCATCCAACGGCGGCAATTGGCCGTCGGTATTTACGAGACAAAATTGGCCAAAAGTGTCCGTTTGAACAGCCTCCTGCGCCTCGGAATGTAGGGACTAAGTCCAACCGAGATTCCTATAGCTGGTGCCATAAATCCCGGCCGAGAGGTATCCCCTACAAACCTACCACGGAAAAAAAATTGCAACGAAAAAGAAACCAAAATACGAATAAAAAAAACAAGCAAGTGAACAAATACGCAAAAAAAATAGAAGAAACTTGATTGTCTATATGGCAGCGCGGTATTAAACGGCCAACCAACCGTAAGGCATATCTGCTGAGTGGGTCAGAACCTAACATACTATATAATCTACGATTGTTTACTATAAATACTAAAGTCCTATTCTCTCTTCCAGACATTCTATATCAATTCACAACCAACCACATTCATTCGTTCTACCACTCATCTAACCATTCACACTTAAAACTACCCAACACAACAGCAACAACCTCAACTATAATGTAACCTAGTAAGTGATAACTCTAAACTATAAGAAAAAAAGTAACCATATTTTAATTAATAAACTAATTACTAATTAGATATATATAGTAGTTAAAGCCATTCACACACTGATTCCCCCTTAAATTCACATACATATATACATATATATATATATATATATATATATATATATATATATATATATATATACATATATATATATATACATGTATATACTTATATATATATATATATATATATATATATATATATATATATATATATATATATACAAGTTAAATTAATTAACGTCTTTTTAAGTAAAAAAAGACTTATTTATTTTTATATAATTATTTCATTATTTTATTTAGCCTTCACAGGGACCCGCTTTTTAGGCTGGTGTATGATCCGGCTTTGGTGGTTATAATTAACTAACTTAAACTTAATCTTTTACCTGGCAAGAAGCATAATTTTGTATATTCATCACATTGCATTTTTTAATAAAAAATGCAATCACATTGTCAGAGTTAAAAACAACGGTTTAATGTTACAATTCAAAATAAATGAAATTATTTTTGCAGACACTACGTCAGCATAAAATAAGTTGCGCGTGTGACTTAGTTTTGTGGGAAAATAAATAATTTTTGAAAATAAAATTCTAAGGGATGTAACGTCATACCTTAACTCCTCCCCCCGTAAGATCAATCGTCCCGATTGTTAAAATGTTGGTAACTCATTAGCGCTACAGAATCTTTTGTTAGATTCTTGAAAACTGGACGTTTCATTCGTTGAAGTCTTTTGTTCGACTTCTTTTTCAACCATTGTTATGACACTTATATCAGAATTTGATTTTGATTTCAGTTTGATATATATTAAGCAGATTGCAATAATTAATAACCCGATATTTGTGGAAAACATTAAGTATCCCTTAGTTGATATTGAATTTATTTCGTCTATGTTATTTACTTGAAGGTTTTTCATCATTTCTAAAGACAGGACTTCTTCAACCATCGATTTATTAGATGATAGCTGTAGTACAGCTGGAAGTGGTTTCAAGTGTGAAACTTCTTTTGAAGTGAATGTTCGATTTTCAATACTTATTGTTTCATTATGAAACTGAATCAAGTATGTTCCCGATAATTGATATGTTTTATTCTCAAATATTTCTAAAACTCCGTTAAATTGATTTAAAAGTATTGTTCCTTCATTTATTTCTTGTACAGTAGGAACGTGTTGATTGTTTATAAATGTGCAATTATGATTCTTGCTTTTTAAAAGTAATGGTATACAATTGGTTTTACTTATATCTATTAAATCTTCATTATTGCAAATACATAAATTGTTAAATTGATTACAATTATTTTTTACTTCAAAAATTTTATCCTTACATCTAATTACATATTCGGAATTAATTTTTATAATTTTTTCATTTTGTTTTATTGGTTTAATTAATATTTTTTCACAATTTATTTTATTAATTGAAGGTAGATTTATTATATAAATTAATGAAGAATAGTCTGTAGCTATCTTAACTGTAGCAAAGCCCAAAGCTTCTTCCAAATTATTGTAAGGAAATTCTTCAAGATCTAAAAACTGTTTGGCTTCATTGATTTCTTTTTCCGAAAGTATAAATGAATTAATTACTCCTACTTTTGCCCATTGTAAGGCGTATTCTATATTAATAACATCCGTTTTGACGATATCTATTCTATTTCTAATGGAGTCTTCTATAGTTCTTTGAGTTTCTTCTAACGACTGAATTGTTTTTAAAATTTTGTTAGTAGTATTCGTCAATAAGTTGATCCTGTCAATGAATTTTTCATTAATAATTTTCTGTCGTTCGGTATTCGTAAGTAGTCCATTTATTTTGTTCACTACAATGTTGTGATCCTCGTGATCGGGTGAACCAGCTATCCATTTCCAAGCTGTGCCAATAATGTCAATTGAGCGTTTAACTCTTGGTTTCATTCTTTTAATTTGACTTCTTATTTGGTCGATATCATGAAGTAAAAAAGGTAGCGATGTGCTGTTTCCTAATAGTTTCTTCTGAATTTCATTGTTCAGATCATTAATGGTTTGTTCATATATGTCAAGTTCTAAAATATGAATAAGTTTAAAGTTTCCGTTCTGTAGTCTTGCTTGTCCTTGGTGTATTGAAATTAATTGTGAGTTCGTATAGTCTAGTATCTGGACTTCTGTCTTGTAAGCCTCAAATAATGTAAAAAGTATTATTAACAACTTCATTTTCTAGAAAATAAAAAATATATAAAAATAAAACAGATAAGGTTCATTTCAGATGCTTTAAGTTCTAATATTATCTTTATGTATTATCCTATCGCGAAACTTAATTTTTACTTTATTTCCTAAGTCTTCTTTTACTTTTTGCTTTTTGAATCGTGGCAATAGTTTATTTCTTTGTCCTACAATCTTCTCATATATTATATCGCCTGGTTTATAAGTTTTTACTTGGTTTGGATTATTTCTTAATATCATTTCACCCTGAGCCTTTTTTAAAATTTCTACCAAATTATGCGTGACCCTGTTGAAAAGTATGTCTACAGGTTTGTTTTGTGTAACTGAATGTATTGTGTGATTATATTGCTGAGCTGCTCTGTAAAAAACTTCGGTGTCTTCTAAGAGATTAAATTCCTCTTTGATACATCTTGCTATTTCAATTAAAGTAGAATGGACTCTTTCGACTTGGCCATTGGTTGTGCTATGCCGCGGTGTACAATAATAAAGTTCAATACCTAAGCGTTGCATTAAAGATTTAAATTGAGCAGTTAAAAAACCTGGTTCGTTATCAAGTGTTATTTTTTTTGCATTAGGAAAATTTTGAAGGACATCTAAAACTTTTTCCCCGATGTTAGTCTTATTTTCAATATTTTTGATAACTAAAAATTTGGAATAAGCATCAATGCATGTTATGAATTTAAGACCTTCAGCGTAAAAAATATCTATGTTAAGGAACTCCCCCTCTACGTTAGGAATTGGAGCCTCTCCAATTGGAACTTTTTGTGGATGTCTATTATATTTATTTCGATTGCAAATTGTACAATGTCTGATATACTCTTTAAAGTGTTTTATCATTTTTGGCCAATAGTACTGCTTATAGATTTGTTTGCAATTCTCTTTACAGCTTCGATGAGCTCGAGTATGAGTACTTTGAATAATGTTTTGTTGGTCATCAACAATTGTGATGTCTATTGGAAATATTTTGCTATATACAAACTTGTTTGTGAAAACTCCTTTCACTGTTTCTTTAAAATCGTAAAGATCCTCTGGTGTACAATGAATACATGTAACTAAATTTGGTTTAATGAATTCCAAAAGAATGGTTTTGAGATTTTCCTTTGTGTCGTATTCTATAATATGTCTTGTTCTTCCAAAAGCTATGACCATTTCATGAATTGTAAGATTTGCTTTGCATAAAAGTATTTGTTGCTTGAATTCATTTAAGGGTTTTGAAATCTCTGGAATGTTGAAATCGTCACTACTTTCAGTGGAATGTTGAGTACTATGCAAAGATTCTTCGTCTGATATGTTGTTTAAGTATTGACGTGAAAGAGCATCTGCTACGATATTGTTAACACCTGGTTTGTAAATCATTTTTGGTGAAAATTCTTCTATAAATGATCGCCATCTTTTAATTTTTGCATTAGGGTTTCGTGTAGAAACTGCGAACGTTAGTGGTTGATGATCTGTATGAATTTCAAGATTCGAACTACCATATAAATAATTTCTTAAATTTTTTAAGGCCCATACGATAGCAAAAAGTTCTTTTTCATTTGTTGCGTAGTTTTTTTCTGTAGAATTTAATGTTTTGGATATGAATATTATGGGCTTACCATCCTGACTAAGGACAGCACCTACCGCATCATTAGAAGCATCAGTAGTAAGGACGAATTTTTTATTGAAATCAGGTTGAGTTAGCTCGATTTGCTCAGATAATAATTTTTTTAACTTATCAAAGGTGAGTATACCCTGTTCATCTAATTCTATTTCTATTTTCTTTGACATATATTGTGATACTTTACCGTTTTCTCCTGCTAGATATTTCGACAGTGGTTTCGCTATTTGAGCGTAACCTTTTATAAATTTTCGGTAGTATCCTACCATTCCAAGAAAACTCCTTAGTTGTCTTAAAGTTTTGGGTAAAGGATAATTATTTATAGTCTCCAATTTATTTGGATCAGTTTTGATTACATTATGACCCACTACGTAACCAAGAAATTCTACTTCTTTGGCGTAAAACTTAGATTTTTCCAATGAAATTTTCATGTTTGATTCTTTTAACTTATCAATTATTATTCTTAAATGTTTATAATGTTCTTCTAGAGTTTTTGAGTAGACAATTATATCGTCTATATAAACATGACATATTTTACCGATAAATTCGCGTAAAATGTCATCCATGGCCCGTTGAAAAATACTAGGACTGTTTTTAAGGCCAAAGGGTAATCTTATAAACTCGTATTTCCCGTTGTTAACGGAAAATGCAGTTTTCTCAACATCTTCTTCCTTCATAAGGATTTGGTGGAAACCGGACTCCAAATCGATCGTTGAAAAATATTTTGCTGTTCCTAGATTGGACAGTATTACATTGCAATCCGGAATGGGATATTTATCACACACCGTGTTCTCGTTTAATTTCTTATAGTCTACAACCATACGCAATTTTTGCGAACCATCTTCATTTATTCCTTTTTTTGGAACTACCCAGATTGGGGAGTTGTAAGGACTTTTACTAGGGCGAATTATTTTGTCCTCTAGTAGTCTTCTTATTTCATTATTTACAAAGCTATTTGCAGAAAGTGGGTAAGGATATTGCTTGCTCCATATAGGGGCTTCAGCAATTGTTCGAATTTCTGCTCTGATATCCGTCCTAAACGGTAAATTCATATTTATACTTGAATGAACTTTTGCAATATTTTTTATAACATTTTTCCTTAAAATGTTCAAAGATTCTTCACTTTCATCCGCAAAATTAAATATTTCTTGATTATTCATTTTATTTAAAGCATTTTCTTTTAAATGCTCGTTTTTTATTTGTGTATTTTCACTTGAATCATCTGACCCAATATTTATTATTTTCTCGCAGTGTTCACCGCAAGTTAGTATTCCTTCTTTAAAGTTTAAAACAATATTAGCTTTTTTCATAAAATGGTAACCTATAAGGAGGTCCGTCTCCAGATTTTCAATTTCGTAAAATCTTTCATTAAAGCCAAAAATACTGGCTTCATAAAAATATTTAATGATGGTAAAACCATTAATGGTTTTTACCCTCTTCTTAATAACTAATTCCTGTCTGTTCGTTAAAACTCCAGGACTACAATAACAGCTTGTTGCACCGCTGTCAATTAGAATTTTATATTTTCTTCCTGTTGAGGACGCCTTGATGATGTAGGGCAGTCCGTTTCTTGACCTAAAAAAGAATCTTCATTCAAATTGTTTATTCGCTGAAATTTGTGCTGTGGCTGGTGGCTCACTTGGCCACTATTATTTGATTGTCGTTTAAGACCGTGTTGAAAATTGTTGAAAGGTTTTGTATGTTGAAAATTGTTGAAGGGTCTTGTTTGTTGATAATTGTTGTTATTATAATTTTGTGGTCTTTCCTGTCTAAAATTAAATGTTGGCTTAGCAACTGCGTATGCCGAACTTCCCAGTTCCATTGGTTCTGGTTTTGTTTGATAGTGTCTATTATAATTTTCATTAGGGCGTGAGTCCCTATGACTGCGATTAGGGAAACGTAAAATATTATTTCCTTTATTCATGTGATTAATCAGTGGTTTATTAAAATGCAAAGCGAAATTAGCACGAACTCTGTTCGCTTCTAATTCCTGAGCTTTTGCCAGTGCATCTGGCAAACTATTAGGTGAAATCGAGAATAGGATATCCGCCAAAGGAGGATTCAATCCCGTCATAAAAACCCTAAGTGCGTATTGCCTATTTCTATTGTTTAGTTCTTTTGTAATGTCCGAGTTCGTTCCGTGAGTCATTATGGTTTTGTTTATCAAGTCGGTCAGTTTTTTATTAACCTCGTTGTAGTATGTCATTATTGATTGTGATCCCTGACGCATCACACTAAGTTCTTGTTCTATAAGATGTAGAGGACGTTTGTCAGCATATGCAAAGTCTAGACGACTGATTATTGCGTCGAAATTTAAAACTGTGCCTGACTAATCGTCAAGGTGTCGTTGGTCTCATTAACAACTTTATTCCTTAAAATGGTCAAAGCAGAAAAATAACGCTTGCTGCCTTTCGCGTATATTTTCATAGAATTGGTAGCGGCTTCACGCCAACTAACGTATGAATTTTTGCCGTCAAAAGTTGGCAAGGATTTTATCACGTCCAAAGGTTCGTCACAACGTACTGTAATGTTAATTTTTTCTTCCTCAAATTCTCCTACCGTATTGCAAGCTGTTAACGCGCCTAAATTCCTGGTCAGTTCCTCTATCCTAGCTATCAATGGAGCTGTCTGTGCTTCTATTAGAATTCTTACCTGATCTGTACTAGCCATTTCGTTTTCAATATTAGTTCCTAAACCTCTAAACAGATTTGATAAATGATCTATTTCTGAATCCAGTTTGAATCCAGTTTCTTTTAAATAAAGCAAGAAAAAAAATTTTGATTTGGTGTTCTCAATAATTGGGAAAAAGAAACAATTATGTAATTGTTTTTCCGTTTAACTTTGGGTTTAATTCAAGATAGCCCCAGAAAATTTATGTTTTTTTTTATTTATATCTAATCCAGTTTATACTTAAGGGTAATCTATTTTTGATAATATATTAAACTAAATTTGAAACAAAATTTTTAATAAATTTCTTACAACTATTGCTGATGGTTGTTGCCTTCAATGGTGTTTCCAACTTCCTGGATAATATGCTGTTGTTTATATTTTGTTGTATTTTTTAGCTTCTCCAGTTGATGTGATGGTGATGTGGAATATTCAATTAGTTTTCAAATTTTTTTATATCTAATTGGTCTCATTTATCATTAATTGATTTTTATTTGAAATTGTTATTGTAAATATTATACTCGTACTTTGTATTTCAAAACTAAGTTGCTACTTAATATTTTCTTATTTATAAGGAACAGTATGATATTATTTTTAAGTCACTTGATAAAAAACTTTCAAACATAACACACATTTTCTTTGTCTATTTTAACGTCAATAAATTAGTTCGTTTTTATTAATTGATTTTGTGCTTCACTTAACACAGAAAATTCTTTCTCCTTTAGCCCGATAGTCAGTTTTTAAGTTCATCACTTTATCCTTTAAAAGGATATCTTTATTTTTGCCACTTGGTTTGTTTATATTTTTTCACTCTCGCGAAAAAGTTTTGTTTTCTTTTCTCCTTTTTTTTTAGGATACTTGTTTGTTTTTTTTTTTTTTTTTTTTTTTTTTGCCACTTGGTTTGTTTTTCTTTTCTCCTTTTTTTTAAGGATACTTGTTTGTTTTTTTTTTTTTTTTTTTTTTTTTTTTTGCCACTTGGTTTGTTTTTCTTTTCTCCTTTTTTTTAAGGATACTTGTTTGTTTTTTTTTTTTTTGGCTACCGTTTCCCGAAAATCCTTACTTTTTAGTTTTCAGGATATTTTATTCAAGAAACATCCCGGTTCGAGCCCCCAGTTAAATTAATTAACGTCTTTTTAAGTAAAAAAAAGACTTATTTATTTTTATATAATTATTTCATTATTTTATTATTTTATTTAGCCTTCACAGGGACCCGCTTTTTAGGCTGGTGTATGATCCGGCTTTGGTGGTTATAATTAACTAACTTAAACTTAATCTTTTACCTGGCAAGAAGCATAATTTTGTATATTCATCACATTGCATTTTTTAATAAAAAATGCAATCACATTGTCAGAGTTAAAAACAACGGTTTAATGTTACAATTCAAAATAAATGAAATTATTTTTGCAGACACTACGTCAGCATAAAATAAGTTGCGCGTGTGACTTAGTTTTGTGGGAAAATAAATAATTTTTGAAAATAAAATTCTAAGGGATGTAACGTCATACCTTAACTTACATACATTCATGTGGTTTTCTTTTCTGTAAACGAGTGTGACATTGTGTGAATATTTTTATGGGAAAAATGGCACTATTATATAATTCCAAAATAGTGAATTTATTAGAAAATAAACTGCCATTCCTTAGGAATATTAATTTGTGTCTTCTACTGCAAGTTTTAAGAAATACAGTGAAACAATGTTACCTGTTTCCCAGAAAAGAAAACGCCATTAGTGTTTCGATCCCCTGACACCTACCACGCTCGATTGGAACATGTTCAGCCACAGAACATAATTGACCACTTGTGAAATGGTCGATTCTAGATCAATTATAATTTTGCCTTAACTCGCTGTAAGACCAGACTCAGATGCAAATTGTTACTCTAGGTGCCTAAGAACCTTTAGTCCTTAATGGCATAGTTCCCCAGGATCACGATAAGGTTCCACCAATATAGTAATAATAATTACAAATGTAATTGGCTTAGAAACGTAAGCTCAAAGTTATTGGCAAATATAATCACTACTACTATACTAATCTGAAAGAAAAACGTTTAAAACTATTATTTAGTATCGGTGTTAGGCAATAAAAAAATTTAAAACGATTTTAGAAAAAAATAATTATTTGCGTGTGTTGCGCGAAAGTGCGTGGCCCATAGCTTATGGGAATCATTGGGACTAAGCCTACCATGAACATTAAAGCCTATGGCTTCAAGTCGTTGGCATGAAATACCCCCAACGATTTCCCCTGAAGGTTTTCTACCTCATATAAGCGAGCTTCGCGTTAAAATTATTTTTGAAATCGCTCTGCTGGAAGATTCTGCGATATACTTCTTGCCCCGGAATAAATTTGACCTGTCGACTACGCGTATTATAAATTTTTTCATTCCTTAAATAGGCTCGATGTAGATTCTCTCGCATCTTTTTTCTGGTGAGGGACATTGACTCTGTCTTCGTGAGTACATTCAACTCAGGATCATTCAGGCTCTTTAATTTTCTGGCTAATTTATAAATACTACCATGTCCTATCATATTCATGCCAAATAAGGCAAAATATGGTGTAACCCCAATTGAGGACTGCACAGACGATCTGAGGGAAAACTCAACTTTAGACAAATGTCTATCCCATTCAGACTGATCGTCTTGTAGATACGAGCGTATAGCCGCCAAAATTGATTGGTTGACTCGCTCAGACGCATTTGCCTGCGGTGCGTGAATTGCCGTCCGAACATGTTTGATACCAAAATTCTGCACGACATCTGCAAACTCTTTACTTATGATTTGTTTGCCATTGTCCGATACTATAGTTTCAGGTGTACCGAATTTATGAAACACCTCGGCAATCAAAAACTTAATGATGTTCTTGCTATTGGCATTCGGCAATGCTTTAAGCAGAACGATTTTCGTCAAATGGTCTAACACTATATAAATGTAGCAGTTACCATTTTTCGAACGAGTATAAGGTCCTAAAAAATCTACAAATATACGCTGAAAAGGGTGTTTTGAAATTATTTCAGCCCCCATCGGTGGCCTTAGAATTCTGTTCGTGGGTTTGGCCTCCTTGCAAATCTGGCAATTCAAAACGAAATCACGTACTTGAGCGTTCTGGTTTGGCCAATAAAAGTACTCTTTTATGCGTCGAAGAGTCTTACCAACGCCTCAATGAGATGTCTGCGGTGAGTTATGTGCCTTTTCTATGATGTTGTTGGTCAATTCTTGAGGAACCCATAGCTTCCATGAGAAATCCTCATTTAAGTCCACTCCATTTTGATTTGAAAGTAATTGAAGGCATCGCCTATAAACTAGTTCGACCCTATGGAACTAGTTTATAGGCGATGCCTTCAATTACTTTCAAATCTGGCAGTTGCTCTGAATTTGCTTCAATTGTGGAGACAAGTTCAGAATAATCACTCGACTTGAAAGCAATTGAAATGAGATCGATCATACCTTCTACATTTGCTGAAACTTCATCCATTTCGTAGCATGATAGGGTATCGGTTACCACATTTTGTTTTCCCTGCCTATGTTCAATGGTGAAGTTAAATGATTGCAAATGTAGGCTCCACCGGGCTAACCGGCCACTTAGGTCCTTATGTGACATAAGCCACTTTAGACTGCTGTGATCAGTTATCACAGAGAAGGGCATAAGTTCTATGTAGGGCCTAAACTTCTTAATCGCCAAGACCACAGCCAGACATTCACGTTCAGTAACAGAATAATTCTTCTGCGCCGATGTTAATTTATGGGAAAAATATGCAATTGGATGCTCATTATCAGATTCGTCTTTCTGAAACAGCACTGCGCCAATGCCTACATCTGACGCGTCACACTGAACATAAAAATGTCTGCTGAAGTGCTGGTGACTAAGCAGCGGACTTGAAATTAAAGCGTTCTTGAGGCGATCCAAATCTACCTTAGCTTCATCTGAAAACTTGAATTGCTTACCCTTTTTCAGCGTGTCAAAGATTGGAGCCGCAATGGTAGCATAGTCAGGTATAAATTATCTATACCATCCTGCTGCTCCCATGAAACTCCGCACATGCTTGGCCGTTTTAGGATAGGCAACACGAGTAATCGTTTCCACTTTGGCAGGATCATGCTTAATTTTACCACCTCCGATTATGTACCTTAGATATCTTAACTCCTTGAAACAGAATTTAGATTGTGCTACATTGATCGTCAGCCCTGCTTTTACCAAACTATTACATACTTCGATCAGCAACTCCAGGTGTGTATCAAAATATGGAGATACTATCAAAAGGTCATCTAAGTAGACAAAAACTCTATCACGTAGTGCTGCGGGATCACTTTATCCATTAACCGATATAACCTTTGGGCTGCATTACACAACCCAAAAGGCATGACAGTAAATTGATACAGTGGTCGCCCAGGCACCGTGAATGCAGTTTTTTCTACTAGACAGCTCTAGTGGTATCTGCCAGAAAGCGTCTTTTAAATCGACACTATA
This sequence comes from Linnaemya tessellans, assembly GCA_951800035.1. Lineage (NCBI taxonomy): Eukaryota > Metazoa > Arthropoda > Insecta > Diptera > Tachinidae > Linnaemya > Linnaemya tessellans. Next base: position 102,284,659 of record OX637532.1, on the reverse strand, counting down.
TATATATATATATATATATATATATATATATATATATATAAATATATATATATATACATATATATATATATATATATATATATATATATATATATATATATTTATATATTTAATGTGTGGCAAAGGATAGGCATCCTTGAAAGTCAGTGCATTGAGCTTTCGAGCGTCCAAACATAAACGATTCTTTTCGCCCTTACGGACTAAGGTCACCGGATGATTCCAAGGACTCTCGCTAAGCTGAATGACACCGAGATCAAGCATCCTATCTAGCTCTGCAAACATAAGTGTTTGTACCGCCGGAGAGACAGGATAATGTCTATCTTTCACTGGGGTAGCATCTCCCGTATCTATAGAATGCGTTTCTAAATGGGTTTTACCTAAGCCTTTCTTTGTATAGCAGGGGAACTCGATATGACAAAATCTAAATTCTGACGCTGTTCAGGTGTCAAAGTATGCGATAAGATCTCTACGGTACTATCTGTTTCTTCACTGAGATTTATTGCCATTCGTCGTAAGGCTATCTATATTGGCAAATAATTTAAAAGCCTTCATAAAATCGACCCCCAAGAACAACTCGTGACTAAATAAAAACTTAGCTCCGCGTTGACTGGCCAAGCTTAACACTGGCTCGTACACGGCCCACAATGGCTTGCCGAGTACCGTCCGGTGTTTTGATCACTGTAGAAAAGTCGTAGATTTTAAGTCCAGCCCTTTCTACAAAATCTATACAGTCACGGCCCAGACATGTCACTGTAGCGCCACTGTGCAGTAGCCCCTCAATCTCATATCCATTTAAATTAATTCTTGTATACAAGCGCGCATCCCTACCCTCATACAGAGAGGCGGTCGAAATCTCGTGCCTAAGTTGCCTCCGTTTCTTATACCTCTCACGCGCTTTCCTAATTCTATTCGATACTAACCCTAATCTAATCTTAGCCTCATTATACTCACGCATCCTTATATGCAGAGGCTTAAGTGCCTTAAGCTGTGGTTCCCTAACTACACTAACTCTATCCTTATTTTTTAAATCTTAATTAAACCTAAACTATGTTGCTGCTGTGGCCTATCGACTGGGTCTAGAACGCACCTACCCAGTTCGAGACGTGTTCCGGGCCCTGTTTTCCGCACACCTGGGACACTTCGGAGCAACCGCGTTGTCTAACCCACACCTAAAGCAAAAAATTCGTGTGACCGGTTCAGGACAATCCATAAACGCATGACCCAATGCTCTACAGTTCTAACTTGTACTGACCTGTAGTCCGCAGAGCATCCACCTCCAACTCTTTCGGCACACCAACATTTTCCTCCCAGTTTACTTCATTCACTCTGTAAGTGAAGTTAGACCGCTGGGGGTAAAGCTGTCGCTATGTCATTAGCAAATTCTCAGCCCTTCTCACTTCCCGACAGAATTCTGATATGGTGCGCAGATGAACAGAAAAGATCATCTGGGCCAAAGCTGGTTTGAGATTGCCTCTCATTATCACTACCAGTTGCTCTTCATCATATGGCGTTTGTTGCTGATTTCTGAGCTTAATCACCGCATTATAAAAATCATCCAACGGTTCTTGTGGTAGTTGCCTGCGATTCAAAATCTTCATCTGTACCTGGTACGCCTTCTCATAACGCCTGTGCCAACAGTGCCTTTTCTAGATCTTGCCAGGTATCGATTCGGGCTATTTTGCGGTAGTCCCAATACCACTCCAATGCTTGTCCTTCTAATAGCAAATGGAAACTGCGCAAAATTTCGCCATCCGGACAGTTATTATCCGCTCTCAAAGCGCTACCCGAAAAATGAACTCCTTCACGTTCATCGATTTAGACGTACCATCGAATTTCAAGCCCACTTGAATTTATGCAATGCCTCGGCATGGACATAGCCGTATTATAGCTTTGCGGCTGATTGCTTGGCTGCTGATAATTTGGTTGCTGGACATTTGCTGACCACACGTTTGACGTGTAATCAGCGGACGGATTACCTGAGACTGGCCGGTACTGCGGTGGTGGATTTGGCTGCATTGTATTATAAATATGATTAGGAAAATAGTTCATGCTCGCTCCTATAGGTGTGACGAAGATTGCCCTTGTGCCGTTGCATTAGAATGTGGCAAATTGTACCAGTGGTATGCCGTCGGTTGTTGCTGGCGTATACCATTTGAATACATATTTGCCTGTTGTCCTATATACTGTTGTTCATTTGGCCGACGATGAGTTATCTGTACTGGCTCTGACTCTAAATGTAAATTACGTGGTGCTGGCATTAATGGTGGCATCGCTGCTTGCTGCTGTAAGCAAGTGTCCTGCCTGTGCGGTGGTATATATTCATTTAATTGTTGTTGCTGGTACGTGCGTTCTTGGACAGTCACAGCAGAAGGCCGGAAACCAACTGGTGGCTGGGGTAAAAATGCCTGTTCTTGCTCAGAGCGCAATTGGAAATTTGTGTTAGCCGTAAATCCTACAGTTCGGGATGTTCCTGGTTTATCTGCTGCTGCTGCTACTACGGCCTGTCGCACTTCCTCTTTTGAGGTCTTTCTGTATTTTGAGGTCGATTTCACGTGACCATTTCGGTTGACTTAAGTCAACAGCTGCCTCTACCATTTGTTGCAGACCGCTGGGGTCTGTTGACAGTTCATCCATCGGGCTAAAAACTACTTCTTCGTGATCTCCTCGGTTTCCTGCCGTAGTGCTGTGAAGAAATGAAGAATCTCTGATATGGCGTTCTTGAGCAGTAGTAGTCGTGATTATGGTGTTGCTCATCGTAGCGAATGTTGTAGTGGTGTACACGTGAGCTGACTGGTTTGCCATCGTAGACATAGAGCTTGTGGTGGTTATGACCACGCTACAGGTAGTATCAGCGCTTGTTGTAGGCATATTATCTGCGTCGGTCATCATGCTGCTGGCGCTACGTGTCCACACTATCGAATCTATAAAATTTTCCTATGAACCTTTAACTCTCCTAATAAGCAAACAAACCAAAAGTTCAAGACTAAAATAATTGAAACGCTGCTTAACTAACAACGGAAATAATAAAAAAAGATTATGTATATATATATTGTATATAGTTAAATATCGAAATAACTAATTCTGTCTAAAATAGACCACTAATTCAATTCAATATGTTTTAGTTAATTTGCTATTCTATACGACTGGAACAAATTTAAATAAAAGTAAAGTAGTTGGTTATAAAATAAAAGAAAAATATGTATGACTAAAACTAGATATATAAAAAAGAAAAAAAAAGAAATAAACAAATAAAGTATTGTTAATTTATAGAAATTTAGCTTTTACCAAACTCAAAAGACTTTATTTCGTCAACAACAAAACTTATAATGTAACCACCAAACTCCTTCTAACTACTAAACCAAAGAGATTATAATGACGGTTATCTAAGTATATCTATAAAAAAATATATGCATTTAAAATTCCACAAAAAATGCTATATACGAATAATAAAAATTATACCCGAAACAATTAGATGTCTTTCGGCTAATTTAAATATAACAGGTATGAAACTAGACTTGTATAAATAAAACTTTAGAATAAGACAAAATTCTATAATATGGAAAAATAAAAAAACTGAAATAAAATTATATATAAAAAAAATCAAAAACTGCTATTCTTGTGTCACCAGAAGAAAAATCAAAAGGTAACAATAAAAATGGACACCAAAATAATTGCTGGTAATCAATTTAACCCAGCAATATACATATATGTATGTAGATGAAAAAACTTTTCCCCTACACTGAAAATTTTAGTTCAACTCTATAAAATAAATTGTTGTTATGCGGTATTTTCAGGATAACAGAAAGATAGCCAAGGTATTTGTTATATTTATTAGGTTTCATATTGATATGTATGTGTGTGTACCCTCATTAATATGTTACGTTTGCTATTTGTTTCAGGAGTAAACTGATAAGAAGATGAACTAATCATTCACTAATTGTTGTGCCGCGGCTGGAGTAAAACCAAACAGAGATAGTACTACCAGGACTAGCTATCAACAATTGTGGACATCTGACCAAGTAAGACAATGTTTAACCTTACCTAAAAGTTCCCGTTCCCCTTTTAACACAATTTTTCTTTTAAATCAACCCTTTTCTTAACAACTTGCGCAATTAAAATTCTATTATGAATTACTAATTTATTCTAAGTCTCAAGCTGTGAAGAAAAAGGTAGACTGCTGATTCATTAAAACTCCATGACAGCATTACAGTCAACCTATGTCGCAACGCGTTCCAAGCTACTATGTGTTGCCAATCGGGACTTACATAGGTGATTGTAATGTATGTCATAGACGTTTATATGAATCACCTAAAATCAAAATGTGTTGAACAGAAATCAACTGGTTTTCCCCAGAATTTTTTTTATTTATTTATTTTTTCCAAAACATTATAAACTAGAGATAGCCTAAACTTCAAACATTAATAAAAATTCCTTTCGTTCTAAAACCTTTCAAGGATTTCTCCATTATAACAAAAATTAAGTATAGTTTTAGTATACAGCAATTAGAGATATTTATATATATAAAAAATTTGAATAAAGTCCGAAAAAAGAGGAAACAAAAAAAAGAATTAAACTTACAAAATAACTTAAAAACTAACTACAAACTAAAGACTATTACTAAAAAGGCAAAAAAAAATCCAATTCGTTCTTAACAAAAAGAAGAATTATATACAATTAAATTATTGGGAAGTGTTATATACAATGTTATTAATATCTAAAGTTCGTATTCTCCTATGGTAAAATAAAAGATCTACACCCTGAAAAAGTAGACCACCATCCCTAAGGGTCAATAGGTCTAAGGGAGAAAAATAATGTTTGGACCGAACGGTCTCCAGATTGGCAGATGAAGAAGCATTGGCGAACTAATGAATTATCAGAAGACTGCGGACAATCCAGGAACGTAATTGAATTCCCTACCATAAAACATCAATACGTCCAAAGTCTATTCCGTTATAAATCGATCTGCAAGATGGTCTGCGAAGTTCTCCATTTGGTCCATAGTAGGGTCTTAGGCCAAGACAATATACCAAAATCATGCTCTCCCATCTCCTAAGCCTCTCCATCTGGCTTGAAGAAATCCCAAACCAGACTGGAAAAACGTAAGAGATGACAGGTCGAATTATCTGCCGATATACCAAGAGGCGTACTTTTTTGTTAAGTTCAACCCTGCGTTTAAAAACTTCCTGATAGGAAGAGTAAATCCTTTTTGTCCTTTCTAGTATGTCGTCATTGTGTCGATAGTACTCGAAATTTTCATGAAATGTGACACCCAAATATTTAATCCTGTCCGAAAACCTAATCATTTGCTGTGCAATAAGTAAACATGGTATGTACGTCCGACAATTTTTATAAATGTATTTACGTCGTCCCTTTATCATGACTGCCACTGTCTTTTGTATGTTCAAATTGAGTCTCCATTTTGTAAAATAATCTGTCAGTACTGCTAGATAAGAGTTATTTCTGGCGTTAATAATCCTTGCTCTATCACCCGATGAAGCAATTAAAATGTCATCGGCATACATTAAGAGAAGATTATCAGCAGAAGGTCCAGGTATATCTGACACAAAAAGATTATAAAGCACAGGTCCTAGCAAAGACCCTGTGGAACACCAGCACAGATTTAGCCCTCGTGAGACAGGGTGTCGCTAATGCGAACCCTAAACAATCGATCGTTTAAAAAGCTATTCACCATTCGGCAGATGCCCAAACAAAATCCCATGTTAATCATTTTATATATAAGCCCTTCATGCCAAACTGAATCGAAAGACTTAGCAACATCCAGACTGACCGCTATTGTTGGGCATCGCCTGTTCAATCCTCTAGAAACGTAGTCGGTAAAAACTGCAAGTGCATGTGTTGTCGAGAGTCCAGTCCTAAATCCAAAATGAAAGTCCCTCAAAATATTCCTGTCATTTATAACGTCGTTTATTTTTTCCAGAAGAAAGAACTCAAACAGCTTTCCAAAGGCCGAAAGCAAAGAAATCGGTCGATAACTCCCAATCTCACGAGCATCCAATCTGGGCTTAGGAATTGGTACAACAAGCGCCATCCGCCATGCTTTTGGAAAATAGCCTATGTTGTAGCAATGGTTAAATAAAATGGCCAAGAATCGACAAGCTACTATGGTAGTCTTCTTAAGAGCAAAGTCAGGTATTCCGTCCACCCCACTAGACTTTTTGTTTGATCTTGCTCTTAATGCTTTGCCGATAGACATTGGATTGATAAATCCAAGGTGATCAATGTTTTCACCTAAAATTTCCCCATCTGCTATAACGTTCATACCAAATGTTGTCAATGGTGTTGTATTGTCCAAAGTTGAAACAGTATCCCGTACATTGATACCTAAAGCATCAGTATGACCTAATTGTTCGGAATTAATCTGAAAGAAATTATTTGCTAATAAAGCTGCCATTCTAGGTGCATCCATAACCATTGTTCCTTCAGGAGTTGCCAAGCCACTTAAAATTTGGCGAGAATTAAGTCCTGCAGCATTTCAAAATGTTCGATTATTGATCCGAATGTCCTGTAAAAAATTTGTCCAGTGATCCCGTTCAAAATAGTCTATGGCACCCTGTATTATTCTGTCTAAGTTACGTAAGTCAGCCTTAAAAATATTTCGTCTTTCAGGGTCTTGACTTCTGTGGATCCTTCGTCTAAACCGTTTCTTTTCTTCAATGAAATTCAGAACATGCTGTGGAAGCCTCATCAAACCTCGGCCTCCAACAGAGACTTTCGGAATGGAGTGCTCCATAGCATCCCGAATTGCATTGTTCAAATAAACAACGCATTCGTCAGTTTCAGTCACATTTCTGTCAATTGGTAGTCCAAATGCTTCAAGATTGAATGATAGTCTGTTCGTAAATCTGCTCTTGTTCATGTGGTCATAGTCGTATTTTGTAGAATGTTCTCTCGTCAAGCAATCGCTAGTGCAGAAAACGATTTCAACTGCTTTATGGTCCGATTCATAGTCCAATGTCCTAAGCAAATTAGAGTCCACAGAAGTGATGTCAATAGTTGCAACAAAAAAGTCAAGGTAAGAATTCCCCCTCGTTGGTCCGTCCGTTGGCCTAATCTCAAAGTCCGGGTTTGAAAGAAAAAATTCCCGAAGATTACGTCCCTTTGTATTCGTGTAATTATCTCCCCAGTAGGGATGCCTTGCATTGAAATCAGCACCAATCAATAAACTGCAATTTTGCACAAAACTCTGAACCGCATCCAAATCCAGTGATGATTCACTTGGTTTCAAATACATAGCCATAACAACTAAGTCTATCGAATTTAACTTTCGTATGCGTACAGCAGTATTCTCTATCTGGCCAGTATCGAGAACAATCTCTTCACAATGCAAAACATCCCTAATGAGAACAGCAGTACCACCTCCACGTCCCTGTCTATCACGTCTAAATGTCCTGCACCCTGTTATGTCTAATTTGTGTCTAGGGTTGAGGTGGTGCTCAGCCACAAGAAGTATGTCGGGCTTATGTCTTCCTAAAAACAAGTCCAAATAATGTCTCCTGTGCCTTGAGACAATAGAGTTTGTATTAATAAACGTTTTCTTGAGTGTCCTAGCCATCCTGTCTTAATGTCATTAGCATGCCAAGCAAGGCACGGGACCTCACCTCATCATTGTCTAGTTCCTGATATTTAGCAGCAAATCCACCAATTCTGTCCAAGCTTTTCAAAAGTCCTCCAACAAAGAATCGTCGACAGTCTTTGTCTATTTGGTCAAACTGTCCAATAGACAATCCCAACGAGACCTGATTCCCATTTGGTCTTCCCCTTCCTGTTAAAGTATACACCTGTCCGGAAGTCGTAATATCACGTGAAGCAACATCTCCTTTAGAGGCCGCCTCTTCTTCATCATTCATCCCGATGAACACAAATTTATTTTATTTTTTATTATTTAAAATAATTTAATTGTAAATTGTTATAATTTTAATAAAATTTTCTTTTGGTTGACGTTTTAATTTATATTTGATTTATTTTTTTAAATTTTCAAGTTTTAAATTAATTTTTCCCGTCGATGTTGTTGCTTCAATATTCAACAGTCAATTTACTCTGGGTTTCCCCAGAAAGCGTCGCCACTGTCTAGGGACTCTTGAATGACCTAGCAGGTCATACGCTCCTGATGGACCACTGTTGCTGAGGAACCAACTTCTTATGTACTGTCTGCTCCGGGCCCCACGTTGGCGCCTTTTTATAATATATATTATATGTGTAGGTTGTCATGTTGTGTTGATGTTGATATGTGCCATCTGTTTTGGGCCTGTAACTTCGCCGCAAAACTTGCCAACAGATAAAAACGATTATGTATGAATTTTTATTAGTCGAACTTTCTTATGTAAATTGTTAATTTTTTCAACGGGCTTAAGTTCGAATCTGCATGACTGCAAATAATTTTTTTATATTTTTTTAATAAATGAATATGTTCAATTTCTATTTATCATTTTTATACCCTCCAAAAAAGAATTTGGAGGGTATATTCACTTTGTCATTCCGTTTGTAACGCATCGAAATATCCATCTCAGACCCCATAAAGTATATATATTCTTGATCAGTGATGAAATCTAAGACGAACTGAGCATGTCCGTCCGTCCGTCCGTCTGTGGAAATCACGATTCAGTCCAAACGAAAAGAGCTAGACTCTTGAAATTTGGCATAAATATATTTTAAAACTTAGAGCAGGTTAAGTTCGAAGATGGGCTAAATCGGGCAAGAGGGAAAAAAGTTCCCCTAAGAAGAACTAAACCAACCCAGAAAAAACAACATAATTTTTATAGTTTTTTGGTTATTTTGTTAAGCAAATGATATATTTTTATGTCAAATACGGTCCAACGCCTTAAACTTGGAGCCATTAAATAAAATAAAAATATTTTTGACCCCGCCCACTTCAGTGGGCGTTATTATAGGCAAAAATAGCATAAACATTTAACAAATTGTTTTACTTAAGCCTACATTCCTTAAAAATAACACTTTTAAGCTTTAATGACGAAGTTGAGACGAAACCTGGTACTACTCTGCCCTACCCCCTACTTCCCCTTCGCCCCCTAAATGACCCTACCAAAAAAAAAATTGTTTTTTAAATTTTGTATATAATCATCCCAAGCATTTATCTTTACAGTTTTATGACTGCCGATTTCTGCCCTACCCCCCACCTCCTCTTTCTTTGCCCCCTAAATGACCCTACCAAAAAAAAAATTTTTTTTTTACATTTTGTATATAATCATCTCTTTAGAGTTTTATGACTGCCTGTTGCTGCCCTACCCCCTCCTCCCCCTTTGCCCGCTAAATGACTCTATTAAAAATATATATACATTTTTTTTTATTTTGTGTATAATCATCCCAAGCATTTATTTTTACAGTTTTATGTATATCTGTTTCTGCCTTACCCCCTCTCCCCCTTTGCCCTCTAAATGACCCTACCAAAAAAAAGAAATTTTAATTTTGTATATAATTATCCCAAGCATTTATTTTTAGAGTTTTATGACAAAGGTGAAATGTTTCGCCCACAGCCCTTGCCAGAGCGACCCCGCCAAAATACAGTTTTTATAGCTTCCAAAGAGAATTCTGATGAAGTCTAAGACGGTCTAGCAATGCCCATACGTTCGTCTGTGGAAAACATGATATTGTATATTTTTGAACCCCGCCCCCTTTAGTGGGCGTTGACGTACGATATTATATAAAGGAACTCTGTCCCACCAAGTTAAACATTTCAAATTCACTTACTAAATATTTGGAGGGTATTTAAGATTCGACCCGGTCGAATATAACGTTTTTACTTGTTTTATATTAAGATTGGAATATTAAGAATATTTTCAATAATCATCAAACCAGCAGAACGGATCAGTACTGATTTCGAGACCGTTACGCCATTTCATCAGCGTTCTTTGTTCAATTTTACCACTTTTGCAAGTGGTGCTAGTTAGTAGGAATATCAACTATTTAACCAATGTTATTAACGAAAATTGAATATGAGAAGTTTCCACATTCATATTTTTAAGTTATTACATTTTGGTTAGTACGAAATTCCCCAACCCTGACGATTAATAATCCCAATATTCCATGTATCTCTTTCGCTTTTTCCAGAGCCATCGTTTGCGTCTTTGTTGTTTATGTTCAAGTAATTGAACAACATTGTCAATTTACAATGAACAAGTGCGCGTGCCCCCGCATTGTTTTAAATTATGTATGAATTTTTATTAGTCGAACTTTCTTATGTAAATTGGTAATTTTTTCAACGGGCTTAAGTTCGAATCTGCATGACTGTAAATAATTTTTTATTATTTTATTAATAAATGAATTTGTTCAAATTCTATTTATTATTTTTTTATATTAAGATTGGAATATTAAGAATATTTTCAATAATCATCAAACCAGCAGAACGGATCAGTACGATGCTAGGTTACCAGATTGCTGGCTGCGCTGGTTTTATGGCGTTTGCTCCGGCTAGAGCTCTCCGTCTTGGAGTGGTCCTTGCCAGTCAGCCTAGTAAAACCACAACACAAACATATATATATATATATATATATATATATATATATATATATATATATATATATATATATATATATATATATATATATATATATATATATATAAAACCAGCTTTGTTGTGCAAGCTGTTCAGCACAAAATAATAATTCCTTTTTTAAGAAATAGAGCCCGAAACAAACACATGTTTACTCAATTTCAGTACACTTACACATACAAGCCTAATGAAACCCTCTGGCCGCTGGACTACCAGGAATCTACCCTCCCCTTAGGAACCTTACGGCTCCTCCGTGAAATCACATAGGTCCTTATTGGATATCCCAACGACAATTCCTTGGTATCTTTCCTTCCCCTTACTTACCGCATAAAATTAGATTAAAATGCCATGCCATTTAAACCAAATATGCAATACATTTTTTATTAAAAAAAAAATAATTAATGAAAATTTCAAATTAAAATGAAAAACAAAATATATGGAATTATAATAAAATTAGTTAATGAAAAGTTAAAACTAGAATGCAAAATATGAAAAAAAATTATTAAAATTAAATTAAACCAAAACCAAAAGGGATTACTAACAAGGATTCTTCAAATTCTCATACAAAACTAAACCAACAAATAAATCATATTCGATATGAATCTATTTTATTTTTCTACACCTTTATACAATCAGAAATCCATTGGATTTTGTATGAGTTTCAAGGCCTACTATGCTTATTCTGTTGTGATTTTTGAAAATAGTTTGTTATTTACAAATTGTGAATTCTCAGATGGTTTTCAGAAGTATATGTATAAGATAAGAGGTTTTTAACTTTTCAGAACTGTGGTTAAAGTCTACTGATGATATGGTAAAGCACCAAAGAAATGCATGTCGACATTGTTTAACCACCAACAAATAAATTTCATTTATATAAAAAAATTTAAAATAAATAAACAAAACCAAGAGGGTAAAAAACTGAATTTATTCAGGTTACGGCCGACCGTAAGTGGCGTGTTCTAGATACACGTCCTGTCGTCTCAGATGCAAAACTTAACAAAACTATATGTATATATATATATATATGTATATATAAATATATGTATATATATATATATATATATATATATATATATATATATATATATATATATATATACATATATATATATATATATATATATATATATATATATATATATATTTAATGCCGAAACAATATTGCTAAAGGGATTACGGAATCCCGGAAACTTTTCACGACCGCGCCCGTTATGATGAGCTCACCCAACTTAAGCTCCCTTTCTGCGTAAAATCGCGGCAATTCTCGAGTTTTTTTTCTTTTTGTTCACTTCTGACGGCTTTTGTGTTTCTCGTTTGTTTTAATTTGTATGATATAAAAGGTTTAAGTTCCTTTCTTGTTTTTCTTTTGTAAATTTTTTTTCGTTTCAAACTATTTCCTTTTTTTTTAAACTTAACTTGTTCACCTTATCTGCTTTTCATTTATTATAATTATTATTTTTTTCTTCTCTCATAATTATTATTTTTCTCTATAATTATTATTTTCTGACTATAACAGAAATCTTCATACACCAAAACGAATCCAATAACGACTATATTCAAAAATCTTGAAATCAAAATGGGCCCCTTCTATGTAAACAAAATTCCTTTTATAGCCCTTCCTACCTATTTACATTTCTTTCCAAACATATAAACAAAAACTCCCGCCTTCCCATTTTCGTAAACAAAAGAGACAACAAAACAAAAAAACCCTTTACCTATTCAACACAACCAAAACAGCTGATAGCCACTGCATTACCACTCATAGGGTGCACGCGAAATACTTGTAACAAATTGGTTAGATTACATAAAGCGTGCTCAAAAATTCACATGCACAACAAGTACTACTTGCCTGCATGCAGAACATGTTCATGTATCAGTTCTTACAAATAAGAAGAATTACATATTTTCATATTCTGTGCATGTGTAATTAATTATGTGAAGATAATATCATATTTATGTGAATTAATTATTAAAAAATCATTATTTTGGAACTGAAACAAATCCGCATGAATGCGTTCAAATGGAAAATAATTTGGAGACCACGTGAAATTTGTGCAATCTTTTGTCTTGTTTTGAGTCTTTTGACACGACGGACAATTTGAAACATAATCCTCAATACTTTTATCAATGGAAGGCCACCAAACCGAAACACGACCTAACAACTTCATGCGCACGATCCCAACATGAGTATCGTGTAGCAACGACAGAAATTTATCCCTTAAAATTTTAGGTATATCTAAACGATCTCCATAAAATAAACAATTCTCCTTTACTTCTAAGGACATCTTTATATTATTATATGGAACTAGTAGACTAATTGATTTCAATTCATTTGACCAACTATTAATTCCATAACCTTCCTAATTGTAGGGTCTTTTTCCGAATATTGAACATCCTCCAGGGAAATTGACGCTTCATTAACGAGGTTGAAAAAATTTAGATTTGAATTACTAACATTAGTTTCACTTTCTATACAACGCAACGAAATATTTTTGTTTTGAACCAGGGCGATATATAATTTTACAATTATAATTTGATAAAAATAAAATCCATCTATGAAAACGAACTGAGACAATATCAGATAAAGCATTTGATCACCTAAAAGTTTTTCAAGTGGTTGGTGGTCGTTGTTTGTCGTAAAATTATAACCATAAACAAACTTATGAAATTTACGAATTGCAAATACCACCGCTAATGCCTTTCTCTGCTTTACTTAAAGTAGATGAAACCATGTAGCACGGCCTCTCCTGACCATCAACAAGTACACTTAGAGTGGCACGAACACCGTATGGAGACGCGTCACACACAATTTTATTTGAATCGAAATGAACCAATATATTGTTATTGCATAATAACTTTTTACAGCTTTGAAAAACAAGGATGCATTCTTCATTCCAACTCCATTTTACGTCTTTACGCAATAATTTATACAAAGGTGCTAAAACTGTAGCACCATTTGGCAAAAATTTGGAATAATAATTAATTAATCCTAAAAATCGTTGAAGTTGGTCAATAGTACTTGGTTCAGGTGCCCGTATTAATGCCTCCATTTTAGAATTTGAAGGTTTTATACCTTCAGGGGTAATGGTATGACCCAAATACTCAATGGTATTTACCAAAAGTTTAAATTTACTCCAATTGATTCTAACATTGTATTCTTGCAATATACCTAAAACCCACAATTATTCAATTAAAATACACAAAAATACAATTTAGATTTACAATCTTGTTCACCATTACCAGAAACTCAAATATCATCTAGATATACAGCAACGCCATCTATGCCCTGCATAATTTGATCCATCACCTTTTGAAAAATCAAAGTTGCAGTTGAAACACCAAATTGTAAACGGCAAAATTTAAACAATCCCATATGAGTATTGATCGCTGTGAATAAGCCTTACACAAATCAAGAATACAAAAGCACGTTTTACCCCTCAAACTTGGGAGAATATCGTCAATTAACGGTAATGGATATACATCAATTTCAATAACTGGGTTTATGGTTACTTTAAAATTCCCACAGATTCTTACATTTTAATCTTTCTCTATGACACAAACAATCGGAGTTGCCGAAATACTTTTTTGGACGGGCTCTATTATTTTAAATCATTAAAATAAAATTCAAAGTCTACGGACACGACGGCTCCGGTATCTATTTCTATTTCCAAGGTTTTACCATTTACGATGAAACTTTTTACCAGTAGTGACGACTCCGCTTTATTTACCCAGTTCAACGATCCCAGCTTAAACTTTTGGGTTGATTTATTCTTTTTTGAAAAACACGCCTCTGCCGAATGTGAAGTATGTAATCACTCATGGGCTCATCGGGCTTCTGGGAATAACTATAGAAATTAAACCGCTGAAATGTGGTAAAATTATTTTTAACAAATCCTTAAACGCTTTACTTCTTGCCTTTTCTGGTAACAAGACCGATTTTATTCTTTTATAAAGCCACTTTGTTTTTGTTCCACATTGTTCAACCCGTTCCAAATACTCAGCAAAATTCTCTCAGAAATCAAATTGCACAAATGACCCAAATTTTTACTTGAACTTCTTATAAAAACGTTTGAATTCCTTGATAATTTATTTTAGCTGCTGGATGCTCCCCATGTAGGTTTTTCTCAACTACAACAGTCTTGTTAATAACAAAATTTTTATATAAATTTTACTTTTCTTTTAACTTTTAAATTGTTGCTTTTATAATGCCGGGATCCACACTACTTGTCGCCAAATATGATGTTTATTCTTCACAAGTTCTTTATTGAATCAGCCAAAGCAATTTCACAATAATCTTAAGAGCTAATTATAGCTCTTTAAGAATTTAAGTACCGTTATAAATCTGTATGTATTAACAAAGTGGTTTTTTTAACATGTACCAATGACGTACATACATATGTTTATTTGTTTAGTTATAGCGATACATTTTATAATGATTCAACATAGGTTGATTTATATATAATTATTTATACTTTACACTAGTCTACATTACAGGTATATGTAGGTTTGTCATTCCGTGTGTAATTTCTTCGATATCAATATGGGATATATATTCTGGATACTTATGAATAGCGATGACGATTGAGCGATGTCCGCCTGTCTGTACGTGAAATCGGCTTTCCCAAACCCCCAGAGGAGCTAGAGACTTCGTTCTGGGACCGTTGGATTGAAGATGAACTTAAATAGTGTGGTATTGAAAAATCCGAAATACGCTTCCAGAGCTGGGAAGCTCACACCTATTTGTCGACGCAAAGTTAATACCAAAAACCAAGTATTTTTTTGGTTGTTTGTAAATTAAACTTTCGCTTCCAGGGGTAAGAAATTGAATTTTTTTTATACTTAAAGGTAAGCAAAAAGGCAACTGACGTTGTTTTCTTTTGCTAACTAAAACTATTTTATAATTTAAAAGGAACAAAATTGGTATCAAAAATTCAAAAATAAAAAATAAAATTTCGAATCCAGGTTTGGACAAGTGCAATATTTTATAGTACATGAAAGTGACCAAAATGGTTAAAAATTTAAAATTTTTCCTAAATAAATCTACTTTATATCTCATAAAGCGTTGCAATGATAAAAAAAATAAATTTTTTAGTACATGCAATGTTTTGCAGTACATGTAATAACCTAAATGGTTACAAAATTTGAGGTTTTCCTTAACTATATACTTCTTGAAGATTTGCATTGATGAAAAAGTTAAACAAAAATTAAAATTTCGCTTCCAGGGCTGGCAAACCCAATTGACATTGTTTTTTCTTTTGCTAACTAAAACTATTTTATATTTTAGGAACAACAAAATTGGTATTAAAAATTTAAAAAACAGAATCAAAATTTCGAATCCAGATTTGGACAAGTGCAATAGTTTATACTTCATGAAAATTACCAAAATGGTACAAAATTGTAAATTTTTTTTCAATAATGCATTGGTAAAAAAAATCAAACAAAAAAATTAAAATTTCACTTCCAGGGCTGGGGAATTCACATTTTTTTTTGGTACATGCAGTGTATTGTAGTACATGAAAGTGACGAAAATGGTTGCAAATTTTAAAGTTTTCTTAAATAAAACGACTTTATACCTAATGAAGACCAGCATAGATAAAAAAATAATAAAAATTTAAATTTCGCTTCCAGGGATGGGAAAGTAACCAAAAAGGCAACTAACTTCGGTTTTTTTTACTGATTAAAAGTATTTTTTAGTTCCGGAAAAACAAAATTGGTATCGCAAATTAAAAAAAATCAAAATTGAGATTCCATAGTTAGGTAGCTGCAATATTTTGTAGTACATGAAAGTGACCAAAATGGTTAAAAATTTTAATTTTTTCTTAAATAAAACTTTTTCATGTCCCGTTAAGAGTTGCATTGGTAAAAAAAATTAAAATTTCGTTTCCAGGGTTGGGAAATTGAAATCTTTTTTATGCATAAAAGTAACCAAAAAGGCAATTGACGTTGTTGTTTTTGCTAATTAAAACTATTTTATAATTCAGGAAGAACAAAATTGGTATTGAAATCTTAAAACATCAAATTTTCGACTCCAGTGTTGGACAAATGAAATATTTTATGATACATGAAAGTGACCAAAAAGTTTTAAAACTAAAATTTGTTTGTCAAGTAAGACTATGTTACACCTCACTAAGAATTGCATTGGTAAAACAATAAAATTCGCTTTCAGAGTTGGAAAATCGAAATATATTTGGTACATAAATGTACCCACATAAATTCCAAATTTTGTGTTTTTAGTGAATTAAACCTATTTTATATTTCAGGAAAAATTAAATTGGTATTATAAATTTTAAAATTACAAATTCGGTTCCAGGGTTGGAAAATCAAAATTTTTTGGAGCATAAAAGTACCCACATAAATTCCAAATTTTATTTTCTTAATGAATTAAAGTATCAAATACTTCGCTAAGAATTAAATTCGTATTAAAAACCAAAAAAAAAATTAAAATCCAATTTCAGGGTTGGAATATCGACATTTTTTGATTCAGAAAAGTAACTATATAATTTGCCATTTTTGATTTTTATGATGAACTATATTTACTTTATATATCAGGAAGAAATAAATTGAAATCAAAACATGAAACAGATTTTTTCTTTTTGTTTCTAAATTAAACATATTTAAACGGTAACACGGGTATTATAACAATAACATGTTAACATCAGGTTGATACAGTTCTCGTATTCTTTTCCACAATAAAATTTGTGTAAATAGGAACTGTTATCACATTCAACTAAGCCACCTAATAAGTGGTGACAAACACAATACACATGAGCACTGATGATGAAAGGGTTGCGTCTTTCGAAAACAGCTGTTCTGCTCTGCTGTGTAAGTTGAATAACAAAAACTGATGTTGACTTGCCTTTGTGCCTTGGAATATTTATCATGTCTTTCTGAGATTTAAATTAAAAATTTCGAACAATTAGCCTATAGAATCTTAATTCAATTTAATATAGCATATTTAATACTTTTGAAAGGCGTTCAGAGGTATTAGAAATAAGAGGAGCCAAACATTTAGCTTCCTAGCAGAAAAATTTAAAAGTTTTCTTAACTATATAAAAGTAACCGATAACATTTTGTTTTTGATGTGTTAACATCTATACGCGCGCCTCTAGGGCAGTAAACTATCAGTTTCAATACATACGCAAGTTTAAGTGTAAGAGTTTGTTCGTTCGTTGCTTGGCAGTCGGTATTGAAAGTTATTATTGGGCGATTTTCATATAATTTTCCCACTGCGATTTTCTCCGGAAATTCATTACCGATTTTATTAATTTTTGGATTAAACCGCTAGTGCGGGTTTCGACGAAGAGTTTAGGCCAAAAATTAAGACGATCCGATATCGGCGAGCGGAGATTTAAGTGTTTTAATTCGGAGTATTAATTTTGAGTTATATTAAAAAAGTGTTTTATGTTGATCTTCAGTTTTGTTTTATGCATAGCAAAGAGAATAGTGACGTGGTTATACGTACATATATAAAAATCAGATAGCAAGACAGCAACGTATGTAGCTTATGTACAAACATAACACTGTATGTATGTACATTTGTCTGTTGCTTTGCATTCTCTTTGTTTTTTGTGGGTTTAATATAAAATAATAAACAAAAAGGTGTTAAGACATCGCCCGTGAGTTCGAACACTCATTGATTTTTTTAATTAAACCTACTTTCTGTTTTTGCAAGAAAGAAATAAAGAAGAATTACACCTGTGAATGGTATTTAAGATTCGGCACAGCCGAATATAGCACTTTTACTTGTTTGTTGTTGTATATACCCTTTCATTGATTTTCATGACAATCAGGTACGAATTTGCAATTTTCCTGTTTTTATTATTGGTACCCAATTGTGTTAAACAGGCATGAGGAAAATTACCATTTGTAACAAACGGTTTTTCACGGAAGACTTTAAAATCTTTTTTAACCATTAAATGACAAGCTACACATATATACATAGATATCGATGGCTTAATATAGAAAGGGCGTAACTCGTATTTTCAGTACTTTACAGGAGAAGGAAAAACCTTAATAAATTCCAAAATATAACAGTTGTAAAAAAAGTTTAAATGCAATTTTTATTAAAAATACATAAGGAATTAAATGTTAAAAATAATTTTTCATTTTCGGTTCATATTAAGTAGTAATTTGCTGAAAATTATTGTAGAGTTAGGGATTTTTTTCCTCAAGCCAAGCTTCAAACTCCTCTAAACGAGGACCCGCGGATGGCAAAGCGGATTCTGTAGGTTCTAGTGGCAAACGGCAAAGGTCAGGTGAAACGCAAATGCCTGAGGGCAAGCTGTTGAAACTATCAACTAGCTTGACATCAGCACCTGAGCTACAAGTAGCCATTATTGATTGCAGACACCCAGGGCGCAAAATGATTAACGATGAATGGCTGGCTACTTCTGGAAGAACGAATCCTGCGCAGACTAGTGGACGTACTCGCCACTTGTGACGATGACTCGTTCACTGCGTTTGATGGGGCAAAGTGGTCTAGAGGCTTTAAAATAATTGGATGCGATAATGAGAAGGCTCTCGGCTTTCTCAAAAACAGCATCCAAGAAGATGTCGAGCTTTGGTCAGGAGCCAAAATTGAACTCGTTCCCTTGGGCTAAGTTCCTTTTCAGGAGACGGTGCGAGAGTGCATTCCTACTCCTATTCTGGAGGATGAGGCCACACTTACACTTATTAAGCACCAAAATAAGGACCTTTGTACTGAGAACTGGACGATTGAACGTAGACTCGCCAAGTACAAGGGCGATGGCAAAGATCTCTAGATCAAAACTGACTCGGAATCCCTCCATTTCCTGCGCCCCAAAAAGGGTGTTATCAAATATGGGCTAAATCAGCTTACACTGATTTTGCACACAAAGAAAGACCCGCAAAATGGCAACTTCGAGCGGCTTAAAAGTGGTGCCAACTGACTTGCATCACTCCGAGACAGCATCGGACGAGCTGTTACGATTTATGGAGAGAGAGTGCATATATGTGGTCTTGATCCAGGAGCCTTGGCTAGTTGCGAATAAGGTTCGAGGCCTTCACTCACTCTTGTTTACTCTTCTCCCTGCTACCATGGAAGTTAAGATTA
Organism: Linnaemya tessellans; assembly: GCA_951800035.1. NCBI lineage: Eukaryota > Metazoa > Arthropoda > Insecta > Diptera > Tachinidae > Linnaemya > Linnaemya tessellans. Next base: position 102,265,058 of record OX637532.1, on the reverse strand, counting down.
GAAGCTGTACCTGATTAGGAAAAATATCAATATGTTTCTTTTATGTCATTGCAGCTCTGCTGATCTAACGGTAGCTGCGCTTAAACGCAAGGATCTACCAATGGTAATCCTGGCATCGGCGTCTCTGCCGTATGAAGTGGATGACCCTCCTCCGGGTGCGGTGCGCACATGCATTGACTGGCGCGGGACACAGGGACACGACTTTGTACTGGGCTGTGATGTAGACGCGCATCACACACTCTGAGGCAGCAAGGATATAAATAAACGAGGTAAGGATTTATTACAATTTCTCTTGTTAACCAATCTTTAGGATTTAGGGCAATAGGCAACGTTTTTCAATAGGATTAGGGAACAGCTCATTGATTTAACTTGGGTTAGTGATAAAGACTCCATTAGAATTTATGACTGGGTTTTAAGCCTTGATTACTTATTCTCTGATTATAACAGAATTATTTCTACAATCGATCTTACTCCGAGTAGGGGCAAGCCTTACAGGAACCCCAGGGAAACGTATTGTGGAAGCTTCAGAAAACTCGTGGAGGCCCTACCACATCGAGAAACGAAGCGGGTGGGCAGCATTCGGGAGCTGGAGGATTCTTCAATCCTTTTGTCAAGGACACTGAGAGACGCATGCATCTTGTCGGGAGCGGCAACAGTCGGCGAGGGTCCATCAAAAGTGGTGGAATTGTAGACTCAAGCAGCAAAGGACAGTTTGCCGGAGACTTTTTAATAAAGCGAAGCGTGATAGAAATCTCATGGACTGGGATAATTATGGTAGAAACTTCAATATCTTCAAGAGAGCAACCAGAGAAGGAAAGAGGGATTCGTGGAGCTACTAATCGAAACTCACTTTCCGGATTGAAAGGACGGGGCAAACGTACTTGGTGCGGTTGTCCCCGTGCAAACAGCCATCCAAAGGAGTATCGGGGTAGGCTCCATTGTACAGCCAGCCAAGGTAAGATGGACAGTAACATCTTTCAAGCCCTTTAAGTCAGCACGGCCAGATGGTATATTCCCAGAGCTAATGTAACATGCTATAGAGGCGATTTTGCCATGGCTGCTAACCATCTTTAAAGGAAGTCTCGTTTACTGGTACATTCCTATGGAATGGAGAGGTTACTGTGGTGTTCATTCCAAAAGCGGAGATGATAAACCACGGTACCGCCAGGGATTAGAGACCAATCATTCTGTCATCTTTTCTACTGAAAACGCTGGAGAGACTGGTTGATTTGCATGTCATGGAACTTCTATCGCCAGAAAATTTCTGCGGTGCACAGCATGCCTACCAGAGGGGTAGGTCGGTGGTGACAGTGCTGTATGATGTTGTCGGCACTATTGACAAAAAGGAATTTGTAATGGTATTCTTTCTAGACATAGAAGGCCCTTTTAACAATGTTCTCAGGAACCAGTACTTCTCTTTGAAAAGATTGTGTAGGGTGTAATACTCTGGGCATTACAATGGGCCTTCTATGGCCTCCGAATGTTTATCGCTTACTGCGGGCAGCCCTTCAAACCTAACCTTACCTAGAGCTTTTTAATACTAGTTCAAATTAGGAGAACCAAAGATAATAATAAATATTAAGTGTAAAAATGTTAATCTATGTAACAACCAAGCTTCAGGCAATTGTTTTAGTGTGAGTTATAATTAAAAATTAGTCTTTATATGGAAAATTATGGTAAAAATGGTGACAATCTGTTGGCAAGAATTTTTTTTAAATCTTTTTACAGATTCCACTTTTTTTGGATAATGCAATTTTTTCCTTATAGAGACATTCGGGGGACATGTTTTTTGAAGTTGATTACTGTATATGGGGAAGTAGTTGATGCTCATCTGCTATGTTAATTTTAAAATATATAAATCCTGTCGGATCATATGCCAAAGCACGTAACATGTTAACCGTGGGATCCCCAATGCGCTTTCCTAAATAAATAAATAAAAAATGATTAAGTACATATATGCAGCACCCTCACCTGGTCGAATGGAGGTGTAAATCTGATCAACACTCTCTAAATTTAAAAAAATAATCATAATTAAATGATGTGCTTGTAGTGCAAAGGATTCTTTCTTGCATCCTTAATAAGTTGAATAAATTGAGATAGTGTGGCCACTAAGTAAAAACTCTTGCTCAATTGTGATATTGGTCTCCGTTGAAAAAATTAATAAAGCGTTAGCAAAACCCGTACTACGCTTCTGATGCAAACAGCGATCTGAATAAATAATTATGTTGTTGCGGGCCACATCAGGATCAAACAGGCAATGACATCTGTGGTACTCACCAGGAAGGCATAGGAACTTGCTTTCCTGTATTTAATAAATTTTTAATAAAGTTATAATTACTTTTTTTTTGGTTATAATAAATCTTGTTATACCCTTCACAAAGAAATGAAAGGGTATATATAGGTTTGTTATTCCGTGTGCAATTTCTTCAATATGAATATAGGACCCCATAAAGTATATATATTCTGGATCCTTATGAATAGCGATGACGATTGACCGATGTCCGTCTGTTCGTCTGTCTGTACGTGAAATCGTGTTTCCCAACCCCCCCAGAAGAGCTAGAGACTTTGTTCTTGAACCGTTGGATTGGAAATGAACTTAGATAGCGTGGTATTGAATTTCAGAAAGATCCGATGTACGGTTCCAGAGCTGGGAAGCTTACACCTATTTCTCGACGCAAAATTTATAATTTTTTAATGTTTGTAAATTAAACCTATTTCGTTCTTTGGGTAGCCTCATTGGTCTATTAAAAACTAAAAACATTAAAACTTTTTTCCAGGGATGGGAAATAAAATTTTTTTTTTTCGGCCCATTCCGTATTTTGTAGTACATGTAGTAACTAAAATTGTTAACACTTTAAGGTTTTCTTTAACAAAAGGTCATAAAGATTTGCATTGGCCAAAAAATAATTTTAAATTAAAATTTTGCTTCCAGGGGTGGGAAATTGCTTTTTTTTATACGTGAAAGTAATCAAACAGGCAATTGATGTTGTTTTTATTTTGCTAACTAAACCTGTCTTATAATTTAGGAAGAACAAAATTTGTATCAAAACTTCAAAAATACAAAATAAAATTTCGAATCCAGGGATGGACAAGTGCAATATTTCATAGTACATGAAAGTGACCTAAATGGTTAAAAATTTTAAATTTTTCTTAAGAAAAAATTACTTTATACCTCATGAAGCGTTGCACTGATGAAAAAAACAAAAAATTATAATTTCGCTTCCAGGGTTGGCAAAATTAAGGTTTTTTTTTGGTACATGCAATATTTTGTAGTACATGTAATAACCAAACTGGTTACAAAATTTTAATTTTTCTTAAACAAAACTACCTTATAGCTCATGAAGATTTGCATTGATAAAAAATATTTAAAAAATTAAAATTTCGCTTCCAGGGTTGGAAAATTGAAATTTTTTTATACATAAGATAGCTAAAAAGGCAATTGACGTTGTTTTTCCCCCTAACTAAAACTATTTTATATTTCAGGAAGAACAAAATTGGTATCAAAAATTTCCCAAAAAATCAAAATTTCGACTCCAGGGTTGAACAAATAACATATTTTATGGTACATGAAATGTTACATCTTTTAATTAAACCTACTTCCTGTTTTAGCAAGAAAGAAAGAAGAATTACATCTGTGAAGGGTATTTAAGATTCGGCACAGCCGAATATAGCACATTTACTTGTTTTTTTTTTTTTTGTTTGTCAGGTAGGAAATTGGTCAGCCTCCATATGCTTTGCATTTTTGTTATTGAGTGACATCAAGTATGCCAGGACATTACAGTTGCAATAATTGAATAGTGGAGTAATGTGAATACGCAACTTGGCATATAGCGAGGTTAAAAACAGGGATGTCATTTTCATTGATGGATGAGGCAGTTAAGCTCAAACAGAAAATGTAGACGGAGCTTACTATTATTTATGAAAACTGGGTAGAATTAATTCGCAATAATGGTAAGAAAAGGGTTAATTACTATTAGGAGATTGGGAGGTTAGGCAGAAAGGAAACGACATGTTGGATGCGATATCGAAGATAGAAAGATGTATAATATGGTTAGATTGTTTAAGGTGTAGAGACAAATCTAGGAATCCCACGAATGTGATATAAAAGAAAGATGGAGTAAGCGCGGGAGAATTTGTTTTCGTGGAAAAACAATGTTGTGGGAAAATTGGAAATAATTTTAAGTAAACCAGTAGGTAGCATTTTTGTGTTTGAGCATTTATAAATATACGCTTGGTCCGAAAGGAAGGCCAGAAAAGTAACAAAAAAGGAAAGCTGTGACAAGAAGTTAGATTCCGAGATTTGTGGGAGGTATAATTCCGAAGGAAAACGGTATAGAACCATTCTGTGCAGTGAAACAAAAAACAATAAAATAAAATTAATAAAATAAAAGGTAGGAAAGTGTAAATTATGTGTGTGGTAGTGATTGTTACTCCAGTAAAATATGACATATTTTGTTTGTGTAGAACAGAGCAATATCATCACGACCGATACGTATGTTAAAAGCGGAAGCTTGAGCTGCTTAATCCGTAGACAGGAGAGTACCTGTAAGGCTACGGAAGTGGAAAAAGAAAATAGCTACAGTTGGAAAAAAACTTACAGGCAAAAAAAACAAAAGAAAAAGGCAGCCAGGTAACCCATATCTTAATATTATCTATGCCAGATCAGAGGACAACAGAAAATATTGTTTTTGAGTGGATAAAAGAAAATATTAATGTCCTGCTGTGATAAGAAACAAAAAGAGAGATAAGAAAAAAAAATTTAAAACCAAAAGAGAAATTCGTGTTAAAGAAAGGTCTATCTGAATATTCTTTAATATTATTGTAAATATATATATTGTGTAATTAGTTTTGTTTGCCAGTGTTAGGTTTTAGTATAAGATAGATATAGATATTTCAGACAAAAAGTCTAAAAGTAGAGTAGGTACTGTGCGCTGTTTGATTTATGCCCAGTTTTTAACTTCAAAATTAAGTACTATTTAAACTTAAAGTGTATTTAAATACAAAATTTTGTTTTTCACTTCGAATTTAAATAAGATTTAAATGGCCCACATTGTACATTTAAATTCAATTTAAGTTTTTCATACAACCATGTGTTTTTCATTGTTTGTTTACATTCAACAACCTGAAAATTGGTACAGCAGCTGTTCATTGGAACAAAACTTCGGTAAAAAGGTTCTTGTATTGGATCATTTTCAGTATTTTTCTTACTATTTATTTGTGCTACCATACTTCTATCACAATTAAATACCAAAATTAATTTTAGACTGAAAAACTGAAAGTGTATTTAAACACAACTTAAGTTTATGGAAAAATTAACTAATTTTGTACTTAAATACGAAGTCAAAAACTGGGGGTTAGTCTGGTTGTAGAAACCAACGCGCAAAAGAGGGTGCTGCCAGATAACATCCGTATTTGTTATTTTGGTTATCTTGTTGGGCAAAATTAAAAAAAGCGCACAGCAGATATCGATAGCGAAAGTTTGAATTTATTTAACTTAAACAAATTGTGTCTAGCCTCAGGGAGCTCCTTTAGGTCAGGAATTGGATAGGAAACGCGAGTAAGGATTAAGAGGAAAATTTATTTTATATCAATACAATAATACTATATGTAATAGAGCAGGATTAGGGTAAGGAATAAATGTTAGATTAAGAAAATTATATATGTGACGCGCAAAATAGAAAGGCACCTAAGGGCAAAGCACGGTTATGTTCAGGAGAGCCATTTTAAAGATTTAAATACGTGTATCTTTGGTATACTTCAATTTCATAAAACGCGCATATCTTTGGGAGGGAACACTTTTGGTGCATAAGATCGGTCTCACTCGATGCTCAGATGTTGTCCACATCAAAAAAAAAGTGAAAATTGATTTTTTTTACCCTTAGGTCCCTTTCTCTATGCACTGCCACATATATATGTATATACATATACATATATATATATATATATATATATATATATATATATATATGTATATATATATATATATATATATATATATATATATATATATATGTATATATATATATATATATATATATATATATACATATATATATATATATATATATATATATATATATATATATATATACATATATATATGATATATATATATATATATATATATATATATGTGTGTGTGTGTGTGTGTTAATATATATAAGAATAGAAAAAAAATTAATAGTAACCAAGTAAAAGTGCCGAATCTTAAATACCCTTCACAGATGTCATTCCTTGCCTTTAAATTTTGTGGTTAGGAAGCTAAATGTTTGGAATTTCTTATTTCTAATACCTCTGAACGTCTTTCAAAAATATTAAATATGTTTAATTTACAAACGAAAAGAAAAAGTCCGTTTCTTGTACCCCAAAAAGTTCTAATTGTCCAACCGAAGAATCGTCTTTTAGATTTTTTTTTGGTTTTTAATACCAATTTATTTCTTCCTGTTATATAAAGAAGGTATAATTCATCATAAATATCAAAAATAACAAATAATATGGTTACTTTTATGAATCAGAAAATGCCGATATTCCAACCCTGACATTGGATTTTTAATTTTTTTTGGTTTTTAATACCAATATAACTCTTCCCGAAGCAAAAAAAGGATTTCATCCATAAAAACCAAAATTAGGAACTTATATGGATAATTTTATGTACTAAAAAATTTCGATTTTCCAACCCTGGAATCGAGTTTTTTTATTTAAAAATGTTTAATACCAATTTACTTCTTAGCGAAGTATAAAATATGTTTAATTCACTGAAAAAAAATACAAAATTGGGAATTTATGTGGGTACTTTTATGTACCAAATATATTTCGATTTTCCAACTCTGGAAATGAATTTTTATTTTTTTACCAATGCAACTCTTAATGAGGCATGAAATAGTTTCATTTAAGAAAAACTTAATATTTGTAACCATTTTAGTCACTTTCATGTACTACACAATATTTCAGTTATCCACCTCTGTAGTGCGATTCATTAACTTTTAACACTTTAGCAAATGTTAACTGCAACCACAGATTTTGATGTTTGCACTAACCACCATGTGATTCAGTAACTTATTTGTAACCTGTTATGATGATTAAGATCAATGCACTGTGAATATGTGCGTGAATCCCAGACTTATCTTCTCCAATAATTTAAAAGACTGTGCAGTTAAATTCAATACAATTTATTTGACTATAAATATGTGTCAGAGAGAAAACACAAGTTCTTGTTCAAATGAGAATAGAAACAGGAATAACACGTAAAAAGTGTAAAGCTAATAATTTAAGTTTGACAATTTCAAAGATATGTAATAAAACAGTGTTATATACGCATTTGAATTGTAGTGGAGTTGCAACAGTTTTCCAGATAACCATTCTAAGCAGTTTTTTATTTCTATGTACTCCAATTGATATTACGTTGCAGCTCAGCCAATTAAAATGTCAAAATATCTGAAAAGAACAAAGAAAATAAAAAAACAAATCATTTTTGTACAAAAGTTCATTTTTGGTGCAAAGTAAACATATTTTATTTTTATAATATATTATAATATTGATGTATTACACTGGTTTACAGCCAAAAAATACCAAGAACGCCACATGTCTAGATAAGTTAATTAGGACCTCCTGAACACGAAAATCGCTGTAATTTTTTTCCTAAGTACCGTTTTTTAGATAACGGTACTTTTGTGTTTTTCGGTGCATGGTCCCACTCAAACCCTTGTGGAGCCCAACCAAAAAGTCCGATCAAAATAAATGGCATATCGTTGGAAAGGTACTTGCATGTCTTTTCCGTCGATATGCTGGAAATTTCTATCTGACATGAAATGGCTGAGTTATGGCACCTCAAAGTTCAAAATTTGCCTATTTTTTACGTTTGTTTCAAAATTTTTCATTTTTATTTCGTTTTTTTTCTACGTTATAGTAAAGATCTGGAAAGTTTTATTGTTTTACCAAATAGTTTATTTAATTACCAACATTTTAAGCGTAATTTAAAAAAAAATTTATGAAAAATAAAGTTTTTATTAAGGATTTTGTGGAACGAAAATATTTTCATTTTCATTGCTCACACACTATATTCGGCGTCCAACAGTAAAAATTTAAATTAAAATGTCGAGCGACTTGAACTTTTGGTTTTTTTTCTGATGGATCTTCGCGAATGAGGAACCAACAATAGTCCGCCATCATTTGTTTATCCAGTTGTTAGCTCGGTGACGCTGCCAGTGCCGCACTCAGTATCGTGCCCCAAACCGCAGCTGATTGAAGCGGGTCCCACAGAAATACGAAAAAGAACAATAAAAAATGATTCATCAGATGAGTGCAGAGAACCAGAAATGCAATCAAATATGGGGATATTGTGCTCCTGAGACACGTGTTACATATTACCGTGATCTCAGGTATATTTGATGGACCTTAAATTCGGGCTCTGTATGGTGACCAAGCATTTAATGAGTGTTTAGGTCCAGCTAATTTGGAGGCATGGGAAGCATTCCAGGACATCGTTCACAACTTTTTGGGAAATTACAGATGTCCTGATTACGCTGAGAAGATCGATATATTACTGCAAAAATTCAATGCCATTGGTAAGCGTTGAGTGAAAGCATGTATATCCATCTTATCATTTGAAAATTTATTCTTTTTAACTTTTAGGTTCAAATATGACACCTAAATTACACTTCTTATTCAGTCATTTGGATATTTTCCCCACGAACTTGGGCTCCGAAAGTGATGAACAAGGTGAAAGATTTCACCAGAAAATGGCCGAAATCGAGAGACGTTACAAAGGCTGGTGGGATGAACAAATGATGGCGGACTATTGTTGGTTCCTCATTCGCGAAGATCCATCAGAAAAAAAAACCAAAAGTTCAAGTCGCTCGACATTTTAATTTAAATTTTTACTGTTGGACGCCGAATATAGTGTGTGAGCAATGAAAATGAAAATATTGTCGTTCCACAAAATCCTTAATAAAAACTTTATTTTTCATCAATTTTTTTTTTAAATTACGCTTAAAATGTTGGTAATTAAATAAACTATTTGGTAAAAAAATAAAACATTCCAGATCTTTACTATAACGTAGAAAAAAACGAAATAAAAATGAAAAATTTTGAAACAAACGTAAAAAATCGGCAAAAATTTTGAAATTTGAAGTGCCATAACTCAGCCATTTCATGTTAGATAGAAATTTCCAGCATATCGACGGAAAAGACATGCAAGTACCTTTCCAACGATATGCCATTTAATCTGATCGGACTTTTTGGTTGGGCTCCACAAGGGTTTGAGTGGGACCATGCACCGAAAAACACGTTTTTTAGATAACGGTACTTAGGAAAAAAAAATTACAGCGATTTTCGTGTTCAGGAGGTCCCAATTAACTTATCTAGACATGTGGCGTTCTTGGTATTTATCCAAATTAAAAATTTGTAAAGCTGTGTTATATACTTATATATCTTTTTCGTAGAATATCCGGAAATTAAACAAAAAGAAGTCGCGCGTCTGTAGAGCAGCTCAGCAATATGATGGATCTTATGACCACCAACCCGGGACATGCTGGCGGTATATTTAAGAAACTGCACGGAATGTTGGAATGCGACAAAAAGTAGGCAGAAGTGACAGAAACCCTTAATTGTCTCGATGGAGCAGCTAAAGAGGTCAACCAGTGGCAGGCGGTGAGTAAACCTTGTTTAATAAATACAAGAAATTGTACAATTATTCATTGTCACAAAGGTGTGGAAGAAATTCAAAGCCGCACCAGTACCAAGGTACGGGACAGGAAGAGGCAACTGGCGCTTACTGGGAATAAGACCGTGAAGCAGGAGGATTTAAGTGAATTTAAAAGGCGAGTGATTGAAATAATCGGGAGCGATTACGTTGAGGGCCATGAATCTGTTACCAATATATCATAAAAATATTTCCCAATTCCACATATATTTCTTCAATAAATTAATAAACTATACATCAATAAATAAAGTTGTTTTATTTTGAAATTTTATGAAAAGGGATCCATGTATCAAAATAGGCAATACTTATAAATTATTTGTACGATTTTTTCTGAGCTGCTGTCTATGAAAAAATAAACACTTTTTTACTTATTAAACCCCAACAAAATTTCTATCGTTAATAAACCACAGTTTGGGTAGTTAAAAATCACAGTTGATTGAAGCAGCTGGTTTCAAACACCATCGGATATCGTTTAAAGTGTTAGTGAATAGCAAAATGGTTAATTTTGTGGTTAACACTTTTACACGAAACAATTGTGGTTTAAAAAGTATAGTGAATCGCACTACTGGAGTCTAAATTTTGATTTTTTTTGTTTAAATTTTTGATACCAATTTTGTTTTTACTGAACTAAAAAATAGTTTTAGTTAGTAAAAAACCGACGTTAGTTGCCTTTTTGGTTACATTTTGTATAAAAAAATATTTAAATATCCCAGCCCTGGAATCCAAACTTAATTTTTTTTAACAATCCTAGTCTTCATTAGGTATAAAGTCGATTTATTTAAGAAAAACTTAAAATTTGCAACCATTTTGGTCACTTTCATGTACTACAATATATTGCATGTACCAAAAAAACTTTAAACTTCCCAACCTGGAAGTGAAACTTTAATATTCTTTTTTGTTTATTTTTTACCAATGAAAAATTTTAAATTTTGAGTCATTTTGGTCACCTTCAAGAACTATAAAATATTGCACTTGTCCGACCCTGGATTCGAAATTTTGATTTTGTTTGAATATTTCTGATACCAATTTTGTTCTTCCTAAAATATAAAATAGTTTTAGCAAAAAAAAACAACGTCAATTGCCTTTTTAGTTACTTTTATGTATAAAAAATATTCCAATTTCCCAGCCCTGGAAGCGAAATTTTAATTTTTAAAATTGTTTTTATCAATGCAAATCTACATGAGGTATATAGTAGTTTTGTTTTAGAAAAACTCAAATTTTGCAGCCATCTTGGTTTTTGCATGTACTACAAAATATTGCATGTACCAAAAAAACTTTCATTTTCCCAACCCTGGAAAAGAAATTTTAATTTTTCGTTTTTTTTATCAGTGCAACGCTTCATGAGGTATAAAGTAATATTTTTTAAGAAAAATTTCAAATTCTTAACCATTTAGGACACTTTCATGTACTATGAAATGTTGCACTTGTCCATCCCTGGATTCGAAATTTTATGTTTTATATTTGAATTTTTGATACCAATTTTGTTCTCCCTAAATTATAAAACAGTTTTAGTTAGCAAAAAATAAAAACAACAACATCAGTTGCCTGTTTGATTACTTTCACGTATAAAAAAAATGCAATTTCCCACCCTTGGAAGCAAAATTTTAATTAATTTTTTTTTTGCCAATGCAAGTCTTCATGACGTATAAAGAGGTTTTGTTAAAGAGAAACATAAAATTTTTTACAAATTTAGGTGATACATGTACTACAATATACGGAATAGGCCGAAAAAAATATTTTTATTTCCCATCTCTGGAAAAATTTTTTTTATTTATTTTAGATTTCAATAGACCATTAAGGCTTCCCAAAGCACGAAATAGGTTTAATTTACTAACATTAAAAAATATTATTGATTTTTGGTATAAATTTTGCGTCGAGAAATAGATGTAAGCTTCCCAGCTCTGGAACCATGCTTCTGATCTTTCTGAATTTCAATACCACTCTATTTAAGTTCATTTACAATCCAACGGTCCAAGAACGAAGTCTCTAGCTATTCTGGGGGCTCGGGAAAACCGTCACGTACAGACAGACGGACATCGCTCAATCGTCATCGCTATTCATAAGGATCCAGAATATATATACTTTATGGGGTCCCATGTTGATATCGAAGAAATTACACACGGAATGACAAACCTATATATATCCTTTCACTTTTTTGTAAAGGGTATAAAAAAATTGAAGAAAACTTAACGTATATGGTCTCAGAAGATATGACCATATATCCCCCTACGTAACCTTGCTTTATGGCATTACTTTTGATGATTATGTAAGAGTGCGCACTTTACTGTTCATGCATAAAATTATATATACACATCAACCTGAACATCTCTTTGAACGTTTACAGTCCAACCTAAATTACGACGCAAAGCGCAACGTAATTTAGCGATTAGCTTTTACGTTGAAATGCGTAACCTAAATTTGAGCTTTAACGTTGCCCCATAATCAGTAATGTTTACTCAATTTGATTGATAAAAACTCTAATTAGAAATAAGAAATAGAGATGAACACGCTAAATTGACCTAAAAGTAGCTAAAGTTACATCACTTAACACTTCAACAAAGTAAACAAGAGTGCTTCTGCAACAAACTTCACTTCTTTACGCGCTGTCAAAATTGGATTTTCCAATTTCAAAGCGTTGGCGCCACGTTATTTCGGTTGGTCTCATACATTTTGTATGGGCATGCGAAATTTTGACAGCCATACAACGCTTTGCATCGTAATTTAGGTTGGTCTGTTAAGCTTTTCAACGCTTGCTAGAGGTAAAAGACTTCTAGCGTTTGGTCATCGAACTCTGGTTTCTAAATAGCACTTCTTTATTAATGCTGTCAGTCTCTGGAATGGAGTCCCCTATAGAATTCAGACCATTAGTAACGCACGTCAATTCAGGAAAGGTATTTTTAGTGATTTCTCACGTTGAATATACTTTTTTTAAAAAGTTTTTTGATAAAGTCTGATAGTATAACACTGTAGGTTATAATTTCTTCAGGTTACATATATTTTTATTTTAATATTATTATTTTAGCTGGTTTTATTATTAAATATGGTTAACTTTTTGAAACTCTAGTATATTAGACTTAAAATTTCATTTTATATTTTAAAAGCGCAAACTTAAATCCAAGTTAATATTGTTTTTGTTTTCTGATATATTGTATTTACATATGCTCTGTTCCATACTGTTATATAAGACTTAAGTCTTGTGTATGGGACATCAAAATAAATAAAATAAATAAATAAAAAAAATAAATAAAAAAAAATATTAGAATTTTGAAGATACAGGTGATGGTGGAACGGTAAGGTAAGGGAAAGGTCACGCGAATTTGTGGGTCATCGAGGTAAAAATGATTATGAAGGATTTCCATGACATGGTTGGGTGGGCAAAATAAGGAGATTCCACCTCTCCTGTGCTTTCTTTGGTGCGGTATGTTTTTTTTTTGTGTTCAGTTTGAATTGTATAGTTAAATTTTTGTTTTGTGTGAGGATACGCGGCTGATGGGAAGGGTTGGAACAGCCTGAGGCCAGAATCGAGCTAGATGGAATCTTCATCATGTCAACAACAATGTGTTGTAGTTCAGGTGAGCGAGAGTGAACAATTCTTAAGTATTTGATAACACAAGTTGCAAATACTGAAGAGACAAAACTTCCGCCCGTTTCGTTCCAAACAAAGTTGGCCGATTCGTGGATTATTATGTTATAATTGTAAAATTATGCAATTGTAGTTTCATTTTATAATACGCAGCACTTGCGCTAATCAAAGGCACTAATTTTAATGCTTGCTTATCCATTCCTGGATAAGCTGCATTGAAAAAACATTGAATGACACTCTTGCAACTGCTTTGTTTCAAGTCTCAAATAATACAAAATTGTCTGGAATCTTTTAGAATTCATTAAGGTTTTTTTACATTTCTTCTCAGAAATACTTGTAAGAATTGCCACAAACTGTCCTTTTGCTCCCAGTTCATTTGCCAATATAAATTAAAAATTTCTTTTCGGCTGAACTCGTTGATTGCTGAACAATTTCTTAACGTACTATTAACAAAATCGTGAGGAACATGACTCACCCAGCTGTCTAGCCGGCTTTTGGAAAGGAACTTTATTCAATACTCCCATATACGACTCACCATCCATTCTTTTTTATACCCTCAAAAAAAGAATTTGGAGGGTATATTCACTTTGTCATTCCGATTGTAACGCATCGAAATATCCATCTCAGACCCCATAAAGTATATATATTCTTGATCAGTGATGAAATCTAAGATGATCTGAGCATGTCCGTCCATCCGTCTGTGGAAATAACGATTTAGTCCAAACGAAAAGAGCTAGACTCTTGAAATTTGGTATAAATGTATTTTGAAGCTTAGAGCAGGTTAAGTTTGGAGATGGGCTAAATCAGGCAAGAGGGAAAAAAGTTCCCCTAAGAAGAACTAAACCAACGCAGAAAAACAATATAATTGTTAAAGTTTTTTTTGCCCCGTAAATGACTCTACAACAAAAAAAAAAATATTAAAACATTTCTTTTGTATATAATTATACCAAGCATTTAGGTTAGGTTAGGTTGAAAAGAGGGGCATAAGAATCCCAATCCGTCCTGCATTACTCTTAGGCCTCATAGGCCTGTTGTGCACTCTATAATAGGGAGTTCCCATTCCACTGTAGAGAGCCTCCACCGATACGATGGAAACCTCTGAGTCTTTCCAATCAGAGCCCCTAAGAAATTCCATCTCCTGTATAATCTCCTGATTAAATGTTTGTCTTCTGACTTGGCTAAAAGCTGGACAGTAGCACAAGTAGATAGTGATCCAGTGTCTCGTCCTCTTCCTGGCAGGCCGTGCATGTTATATCGCCAACGATACCCATTCGTGCCAGGTGAGTCCTTAACTCTGTATGTCCTGTTATTAAATAAACCAACCTCTTTAGTGCTGGCCTACTCAATTTTAGGACATCCTTTGTCCTCCTACCATCTGGGTTCCCCCATAGAATTCTAGTCACGGTTGAGTGCTGCCAATCTCTTGTATGCAATTCTATAGCCCATCGCTTTAGTTCGTTCTTAAAAACCTGAAATGGCTTCAGACTATCCAGTGTGATGTTCGCCATTAATGCTCCCATCTTTGCTAGCCTATCTGCCTCAACATTTCCAGGTACCCCTGATGTCCTGGGATCCATATTATCTCTATGCCCCCACAGTGCGTGTATGAGTTAATCCCATCCTTGCACTGTAGTACACACCGAGATTGAAACACATGATTTCTCAGGGCCTCGATGACCTTCCTACTATCCGTCAATATACGAACCGGTAGTCTGTTATCGATTTCCTTCAACCATTTTATCCCTTCCGCAATAGCCACGATCTCACTCTGAAATACCGTGCTATGATCCGGCAGGCGGAAGTATTTGCGATAGTTACGACCCATGTCACAGAAACCTCGGTCACCAATCCTCGGCCCGTCCGTGTATAGGTTAGTTATGGGGTTCATTGTACCTACACCCTCCCACTCCATACCTTGCGATATTATGGTGGTGCAGTGTGATTGTACATATCTAATAGGGATCCTATCGCACGTAACCGTGCAAACGTTGTTCCCGGGTAAGACGTGTACTATACTCTGGTGTTTGGTTGTGTGTTCCCTTGTCAGCCACTCACCCATCACCATCAATCTCGTAGCAGCCAGAGCTGCTTCGTATTTAACCTGTATATCAATATTTTCCATCGCCTTAGCTGATGTGGTTCTTATCGCGCCACAGATGCCGATACAGCACACTGTTTGTATTTTTTGAAGATGTTTGACATTAACCTTTCTCTCCAAGAACGCCCACCATACTAACGAAGCGTACGTCACAATTGGTCTTACCACACTCGTATAGAGCCAGTGTGCCATCGTTGGTCTCATTCCCCATTTGGAACCGATTGCCGTTCTGCAATAGGTCCAGACTCTTTGGGTCTTGATCACCCTACTTTCTATATGGTCCTTCTAGGATAACCTCCATTCGAGTATCACTCCTAGATATTTGAGCTTTTTATTAGTCTGTATAGTCCTATCTCGAAAAACAGGTGATTCCAAATGTGCAATCTTCCGTTTCCTTGTAAACATACAAATTTCTGTCTTTTCTGGGTTGACATTGAGACCCCTTTGAGTAGCCCAGTTATAAGCTAAATTCAGGGCCTCTATTGCCCTTTTGCAAAGAACCCTAGGATTGTTTCCCCTTATCAGTATCGCTACATCGTCTGCATAGCAGACGGGAGCAAATCCTTCCTGGAATAATGTCTTCAGTAGGGTATTTATCGTCACCACGCACAGCAAGGGAGACAGTATCCCCCCCCCCCTGTGGTATTCCGCAATAAACATTCCCCCCTACCCTTGTGTCGTTAACCTCGAAACTTATCTTCCTGTTCCTTAGCATATGATTGATCCATGCAGTCAATCTTTGGTCAAAGTTACCCAGCGAGTCGATAAAGCTTGAGGTCGATATATTATTGAAAGCCCCCTCTATATCGATAAATTCATCCATGGTGTACATACCCAAATCGAAGGTTCTCTCTATATGACGTACGTGTTGTTTAAATTTCAGTATATCGTGCGGTATCCTTTCCTTCAACATTGTGTCCACAATTCGTTCCAATGTCTTCAGTAAGAATGAAGTTAGGCTAATTGGTCTGTAAGCCCTCGGATCCGCATAGCTTGCCCTGCCCGGTTTTGGAATAAAGACAACTCTAGCCTCCCTCCATGCCAGGGGAGTATATGCATTTGTAAGACAGATTGTGAAGATATTAGCCAACCTATCCTCTATCAGGTCCATACTTCTCTGAAGAAGAGCCGGGCAAATGCCATCAGGCCCTGCTGCTTTATAGGGCGAAAAGCTCTTCACCGCTCTACATACCATTTGAGTATCTATTATTATCCTTGGATTGCCCATATTCCTCTGGGAGTGTACCGCTTCCGGACGGCTCTCCTGCACCGTACGGAGTGTGCATCCATAAGAAATCCTAGTAACTCCTCGTCAACAAGTGTCTCAGGTTGAGTGTGGGTTTTCGACAGAAGTTTCCTTATTTTGGAACCCTCAATAACGCTGTCCACCTGTTCGCAGAAAAGCTTCCAGAATTCGCGTTTGGCATCCCTTATATTTTTATTGTAGACGTTAAGTTTACCTTTATATTCTTCCCAGTGTATATCGCGTCCCTTCCTACGGGCCCTATTTAAGAGCCTTCTGGTTTCTCTCCTGAGATTTATAAGTTGACCCGTCATCCAGAGTTTTTCCTTTGGGTTTCACCTATTTCTGAGTGGACTGTCCTCAAAGGATTCCCTAATATCAGTACTTAGTCTATCTATCTCTGAATCTATGCGCCCTACAGTATCTACTGGTGGTGGATAGTTCTCGAGTTTGTTTTGTAAACTAGACCTAAATCTTGACCAGCCCGTCTTGGCTATATTCCTAAATGTTATGGGGTTAGGATCAGGATGGTCTAAAGCAAGTGTGCCCAAAAGTTCCTTATGGAAAAGTAAACACCAATACATTGAAAGAAAACCTAATTTTTGTTCAATATTTCTTGTTGTAAAAACAAATACAAACAAAACGATATCATACGCTAAACAAAAACAAAGTCTTCACTGATGATTGCTGTCGTCAATGTTTACCAGCAAACCTTACGAAAGTGTTGTTGCTTTCCACTTGCTTTTATAGAATGAAGAACAACGAAAAAATAATAAGACAAAGTTGTTTGTGCATTTCGTATTGCTAGTGCTGGGTGCTGTATGTGAGTATTAAAACACACAGCCTATAGCTAAGCGCTTTTACAAAAACAAATGAGCATCAAGCGCATAGGGCCTGGGCACTCTTGGTCTAAAGTCATGAAAATATCCGTGAAGGAATGCAATTCCAACACGTGCCAATGGCTTATATCATCAATTAAGTTTTCTGAGCATATAGTGATGTCAATAACCTCTTCCCTAATTCTGTTAATGAAAGTTGGTTCATTCCCAGTAGTAATTGTGAAGAGGTTATATGCCATTAAATATTCGAATAACGCATCACCTCTATTGCTGCAATTAGTGCTGAGAGAGATGATGCGATTTGGCATCACACCCTATTAAGATATTCCTACCTTTATTCCTGGCGGAAGATATGATGCGCCTCAATTACGACGTTGGTGGAGGTGTCGGAGTATCCGAGGGTAGATACACTGAAGCCATCAGCTTGTTTCGACTGCCATATAATAAAGTTGTGGCGTCTGATGTTGATAATTATGGGGGAAAAAGAAAGTTTAGTCCCTTATGACATAGTATGCACGCCCTGGGTCAAGCCCCGGTCTTTGCATAGAAAAGTTGATAATTACCGTCGTTCAAACCAGAAACATCAGGGCTTCAGTCGCCGTCTTCCTCCGATGGAGGTTTATCTGCAGCAGCAGCATCGTTATGAGACGGCTTGTGACAGGGCCTCTTGAGATACACTAAGATCCGATTGCCCTTTTCCTCCGCCTCCACCTTATTTTTTTTGGCTTTCTCAGTGGGGCCTACTGACCAGCCAATGGGAGTTATCCCGACTTTGAAATATATGGCCGAGGTGCCAAGGAAGGCCTTCCCTTTTCATTCCTCCAGGTAAGCCATGGACGCTTTGTCCAGACCCACCACGATCAAGGTGCCCTCCTCTGCCTCCTCAAGGTGGAAGATTTCCCACTAGCTCGCATCGAGGCCTTTGTTCTGCTTAGTAATAACATTTGTTATGGCCTCCGTCTTCAGACTTCCACCCTATCTTTTTTTATATAAAAGGAAGCCTTTGTTAGGGCTTGGATTTCCATCTTCTTCACAATCGAGAGTCTTCCACCTTCCCATGGTGCCTTAATGCTATTTATTCGGTTTCGTAGTATCTCCACACAGGAGTCAGACTCCAGTTGCAGAAACATTACGTCCCGAACAAACTTGCTGCTTTCAATGTGAATTTGTGGAGCATCCTCATCAGCTGACAATATGTACTCCACTGTGGCACTTTCCTCCTTGAGGTAGTGCACTGGGATTTTGCCTTATGGGCTGCTGGAATCTATGACAGCATAGCTCAACTCTTTTGCCAGGTTCCTGCGCGCCACTTTGGCATATGTGGGCAGCTCCTTAGTCCTCCTTTCGTTCGGTTTTTTCTTCAGTGATTTAGAAGCTTTCGGAGCTCCTCCAACCACCGAAGATTTCCCTGACGCCATCGCCTGTTTGGAGGTACTAGCACACCTACTCCCTTTGAGCCCTCCGAAGAGTTCTCTTTAAGAAGTTTAAACCCATCGCACGCTACACCCCCTCCCTGTGGGGACCTTTTTAAATTAAATTTCTTACAGTGGCCAGCAGTGTTCTGCTCCTCCGGCGAGCGAGTTCTCTTGCCCTTCTCCGTGGAGATGGGTGTAGAGGCTTCAACTTCCTTTGAAGCATCCTGCTGATTCCACCGTTTCAATTTTGCTGCTTTCCGCCGTTGTGCGCCTAAAAGATTCCTTCTTTTCGCGGTGAGTTTGGCTATGCTAGCACTTACTTCCTCGACCATCCTATCTACTTCGGAGGACTCGTTGTTTTATGGATGGGAAGAATCGGAAATCCCGCCCATCTTTTGTGGCTGAGGATGGTTCGTCATCACCCTTGGCACCGATTCTACCTCTCCTAGGCTTCTTGTAGCTTTAGCAACAGCGGAGGCCAAGTAGCCCACCCCCGAAGTTGTTTTCTTACAGTCACTTGCTGACGACGACTCGGGGCCTGTTTGCTCACTACCAATAGCCACCGGTACTGAGTTATTTAAGGCCTGCTCCGTAACTTTCATGTCTTCTAAGTTTTTCTCCATAGTAGTTATTATTCGGGTACCACCCTAGCTTGGTTTTGGTTGGTCCGCGAGAGATTCTGTGAATCCCTTAGGTTCGGGTTAGTGCGGACGATCAACATCCCGGGTGTGCTGAAATCCTGTTCACTAATGTGTCCAGTTCCTCAGCCCATCCCGAGGTGCTAATCGCCTACCCTACTCCAAATCCCCCCTATACACCACCTGGGGACGCGTCCGATGGGAGCAAATCCGAGCAAACGTCTCCACGCGGATATACCAAGCATTTATTTTTAGAGTTATGACAACGGTGAAATGTTTCCCCCACAGCCCTTGCCAGAGGGACCCCGCCAAAATACAGTTTTTATACCCTCCAAAGAGAATTGGACCCCATAAAGTATATATATTCCTAATCAGTGATGAAGTGTAAAACGTTCTAGCAATGCCCATACGTTCGCGTGTGGAAAACATGATATTACCTATTTTTGAACCCCGCCCTCTTTGGTCGGCGTTGACGTACGATATTATATAAAGTAACTCTGTCCCACCAAGTTAAACATTTTAAATTCACTTACTAAATATTTGGAGGGTATTTAAGATTCGACCCGGACGAATATAACGTTTGTACTTGTTTCTTACTGCGATTTTGCTTCCAATCAGATTTGTTTGCGTTTTTTTTCTCTTTGGTATATGGTCGGGGTCCAGATTTTCTATCAAGCAATCCATCTTATCAATCCTTATTTCTTTTTATTTAAAATTAACCGTCCTGAATTCTAAAAGCCTTCTCGGGAAACAATTCCGGGAAACCCCAATTTTATGAAAAATGTATCTGTGAAATTAAACAGTGTTGTTAAATAAGAAAAATTCATTAAAGGCTACTTTTATTTTTAGAAAATTCGGCGAAAGTTTATTTTATTTAATGGATACTGTACCTAACAAAACTAAATAATAAGTAAAATTGAAGTGAGTTATGGTTTTTTTTTAAATTAAAAATTTGTATTGAATTAGGACTTTTCTTATTGACCCAAAAAAACATCATTTGGTGCCGCTTGAAGTTCACGTTAGTTAATAGCTACTTTAAGGTTAACATACTTACGTTAAAAAATTATATGCAAAAACAGTGCATTAACTATTGCATACTTCAAATAATTTTACTGGCAACGTCATCATTCTCTCTTGTCTCTTTGTAGTTAACGATGCAAAATAGTGTGTACTAGTTCATCCTGATAGTCGGATGTTTTAACAATGTTTTGTATATTTTTAACATAAAATAAAATTTTTAATTTTTTATATGCAAAATAATATATATACTACAGAAAAAACATAAACTAAAGATATTTATAATAGTGCAAAATAATAAATACGCCATATTTTGTTAAGGGTTTAAACCGATTATTTAAAAAACAATCATTCTTTACTTGTGTTGATTGCATGTACATTAGAGCGTCTCGTCATATAGGCAAGAAAAAAAAAGTTCGCCGTACACCGCCGAATACGAAGTAATGTTGTAAGACATTTTCAAAAAAAAATTTTTTAATTTTTTTTGCCGAAAGTAGGGGTCGCCAAAATACATTTTTCGTTATATCTTCCGCATTTACAGTCGGATCTCAAAGTGTGATATATCGATGTTTTTGTCTCAAAGAGACCAATGTTTTGCTTTAATAGTCAATGGTATTTTGTATCCCGTTGTAGTATTTACCCACCAGATCTCATTTTCTACCACCCTAATGTACCACCCTAATAGCAGAAAATTAAAGCCCGCAAAAAATCATTAAACTTTTGTTAAAGAAGTTTTTCGATAGTTCCAACAGAAGTGTTAAAAAAATATAATTTATGTTTTTTGCCGAATGTAGGGGTTGACTTTTTAAACAGTTATCATATATTCGGTATTCACAGTCGGATTTTATAGTATTATATATCGATGTTTTTGCTTGGTATCTTCTTTTTTAAATAGTGATACACTCTTTTCGAACTTACTATAATATCTGTACCAATACAATAAAAATTCAAAGATCTGTGTATATTAAAACAATTTTATTTAATCATATTTTGAAATGACCCAAGTTGGCTATATTTTTCACAGCTTTCGCTTGGAAAAAATGTGGCCTAGGCGTTGCTCATCGGTAACAGTCATGGCAGACTCATGTACTACATGAACAAAACGCTCGGTGTTTTGAGAATGGCACGGATATTCTGTGAAATTAATTAAGGTTAGTCAACAAAACTATCAAACAAAGTTGTTTTTCTTGTGCTACCTGGTATCTCGATTATTTCTTTTGAAAACTGTAATGCTTCCAGCTGGTCTTGCATATAGAACTGCAAGCACGGCGGCTCAGTCAATTCAAATTTGGTCCAATTGATCATATGGTAATATGAGTCACTTTCGAAGTCTATGAAATTTTTAACTTGTGCACCGTACATTTGACGAATGCTTACTGCTGCTTCATTTCGCGCAGGCAAAATCTTGTTATAGCCGTCTGAACGTACTAGCGGATCTTGGTCCGTTATCATCGAATTCTACCAGCGTTATGCCGAAGATGTAAAAAGAAATTAATAACATCACCCTTAGTTTGTAATTTAGTGTTGTTTAATTCACTGATAGTAAAAGACATTTTTTAGTTTATTTAAATTAATTCTTGACACGACACGGTTAAATATTGATAATTCCAACAGATATTTCATGGATAATACAAAAATAAATAAACTATGAGAGTAATAACGGTACTACTTCCATTATTAGAGGATTTAAACTAACTCGAATTTACTTAATCTCCCGTTAACGTCTAACCGAAAGATGGATTTCCGGGTATAAAATTTTGTACGAAAAATTTCAAATCAATTTAAAATCACATTTCCTAGGCTCGACAAAAAACATGAATTTTTTTCTTATAGATCTACCGGAATTATGGAAATATTTCATAAGAACAGCCTTAACTATTAGAACGGTTTTATTGAGGTCAATGAATATTAAAGATGACCATTGGCCTCCTCGAGACAAAAACATCGATATATCGCACTGTGAGATCCGACAGTAAATACAGAAAATCTGACAAAAATACTCAAAAAGGTAACCCCTACATTCGGCAAAAAACATAAATTGTATTTTTTAACAGTTCTGTTGGAAATATCGAAAAACTTCTTTAACAAAAGTTTAATGATTTTTTGCGGGCTTTAATTTTCTGACAATAGGGTGGTACATTAGGGTGGTAGAAACTGAGATCTGGTAGGTAAATACTAGAATGAGATATTTGAGGTAAATGACTATTAAATCAAAATATTGGCCTCCTCAAGACGAAAACATCGATATATCACACTTTGAGATAGGACTATAAATGTCGAAGATATAACGAAAAATGTGGTTTGGCGACCCCTACTTTCGGCAAAAATAAATTAAAATTTTTTTTTTCAAAACTGCCTTGCAACAATACTTTATATTCTATGGTGTACGGCGAACTTTTTTTTTTCGAGACACCCTAATGTACATACATCACTATAAATTTTATTGTTTTTACATTATGTGTGTTAATACTTTACCGTCATAGATGCTGCATAAGGAACTCATAACAAAGACGGTAAAAGTCATTGAAAACAAAAATACGGACAACAATACCAACCATTCAAAGAAAAAAGCATGGGTGAAAGTGGCAGAAAGTTATGTATATCACATATACATATATATATATATATATATATATATACATATACATATATATATATATATATATATATATATATATATATATGTATATATATATATATATATATATATATATATATATATATGTATATATATATATGTACATATATGTATATATATATATATATATATATATATATATATATATATCCGCAAGGATATTCGTATATAAAATTCATAAGGATATTTGTACGGATAACGGGGAGTAACGACCCCGCGGTCCTGAGTTATTATAACGGGTTGGAGGGCTTGAACAAAGATGTCCCAAGAAGACCTGTTATTCAGTGTGGCCCTCTATTTGGCACACTGAGATGGGGCTTTGAAGTCCCTGGCATTAAGACCAAGTCCAGTACGGTCTTAATTATGGCATTCCTGGGAGAACGATTTGAAATGGCAGAACCCTGGGCTGGTAGATGTGGTATTGTGGGACTTAAGTTTGTATGAGTGTATTTGTACAGAAATGGCTCTCAGGCTAATGCCACAACTGCCTCCGTCCTATTAAAACTTGGCAAGTCTCAAAGTACGTTTGAAGTTCGTCATCATTAAGTTGGTGGTGTAGGTCCGGATGTTGATTCCCGGTTAGCACGGATCTGGCTCTGGCGGATTGATCCATAAGGTCTCTTCGTCAACCCTTGCATGGACCTCACTGCTTGCAAAGACACCCATGGCATCTAAACGTGACTGCACAACGAACGGAGATAGCGGCTGCGAGTTTGGACCCAATCAAAAGAAAATGAAGAACAACAATAGAATTAATTTAGAAGCTAGAGCGGAAAGCTCAGGATATGTTGAAATTGAGAATCCATTCCTTAAAAGGCCGGTGATTGCGAGATAGCCCCCTACGGCGGTGAACACGACGCATAGGGGAGGTGTTGGCACCACAGCTGGTGGTGGTCAGGAACCAAAAGGCAGTGGATGCTATAAATATTGTAGTAGAAACTGCTGCACGAGCTATCTGTGGCAGGAGCTGGAGGAATGGCACAAAAGAGTACTGTGTAGTTGTGACGCTAGATGTGAAGAACGCGTTCAACACAGCGAGTTGGGTGCATATTGTTGATGCTCTAACTCGATTGGACATCCCAGAATATCTGATAAGCATAGTGCAGGATTATTTCCGGAATAGGGAATTGATCTATAGTACAGATGCGGTTATAAGGAAACGTAGGATTAGTGGTGGTGTTCCCCAAGGATCGATACTTGGACCATTGTTGTGGAACGTAATGTATGATGGAGTACTAAGGTTGAGGTTACCTGAGAGAGTAAAGATTGTGGGATTCGCAGACGATATAGCGCTGGTGTGTGAATCTAAGGAATTGCTGGAGGCAGAAACCATTGCAAATGCCAGCGTACAATTAGTAAAGTCCTGGATCACTGCAATGGGATTGACTCTAGCTGATTATAAAACCGAAGCGGTTTTGAATAGTAGTCGTAAGGCTAGGGAAACTATTACCCTCAATGTTGGCACCTGTTCCATAGAATCAAAGACATTTCTGAAAAATCTGGGCGTGATGATTGACACACGGCTATCTTTTCGCGAGCACTTGCGATATATAGCATCCAAAGCATCAGAGACCTGTTTGGCGCTATCTCGGGTTATGCCAAACACGAGAGGGCCAAAGTATCTTCAGAGGAAACTGCTCGCTGGAGTAGTAAGGAGCATTATCCTATATGCACACCCGGTATGGTCAGACTCACTTAGATATTCCACATATGTGGGGCTGGTATCCCCTGAGTATAGGCTAGCTGCTTTAAGAGTATGTAGTGCATTCCGGACAGTGTCGGACGAGGCGGCTTTTATCATTGCGGGTATGATCCCTATCGATTTAGAAATCATGAATAGGAATAACTCTGACTTATGTATGCAAAAGTGGCAAGAACGGTGGTCAACCACTGAAAAGGAAAGATGGACTTATACATTAATACCCGACATCAGACTGTGGCTGACTAGGAAACATGGTGATCTGAACTATTAATGTTCACCTCAGTGAACAATATAACCAATCTTCTTTGCAGCAAGATCCCCAACCCTGATAATATATTAACAACACCCCCAACAAAAAGAAACAGCGGTCAAATTTATCAGCAGAAAGAAAAAAGGTATTCGTTTTTATCATCGCAAGCAAACAAGTTTACTCCGGTGAAATAAATTGTGAAAAAGAAAAATAAATATTAAAATAAAGAAAATTGTGAAATTCTAAATTAAAAAAAAATATATATATATATATATATATATATATATATATATATATATACATATATAACAAATAAATACACTACATATATTAAAATAAAGAAAATTGTGAAATTCTAAATTAAAACCTATATATATACATATATTCCAAATAAATACATATATTAAAATATAAGTGAATTAAATATAAAAGTGAATAAAAGGTGCGCCCATAAACCTAAGCTGTATAAACCACTCTTAAATATATATATCCCCAACACATACACTACATATATTAAAACATATTTAAGGTTCAATAAACATATAAATACATGTTATAACGTTTAAGGAAAAAGAGCGGTGTTTTTAAATTCCTGGAAGTAATATATAAATAAGTATTGTTGATCTACTCTAACCCGTTTAAATATGGTCCTTTCGATCAAAAAGTGAACAAGTGAAAAAATACTAATAACAAAATAATACAGTCCACACAAGCATACAAGCATACTGAAGTCAAATATTAGACAAAATTAATATTAAAAAACTAAATCTAAAAGTTTAATAACACATAAGTGAAATAATATTTATATGTACATATATATTTACCCAAGTATATAAACACAAAAAATAAAAAAAGATAAATAAAAGCGAAAAAATGAACACAAATAACAATTATTAAACAATACAAAAAGTTAATATACATAAGAATGTTAATTAAAATACCCAAAAAATAAAAAGTGCAAAAAACTCACACAACATTACAAACAAGTACTATAACCAGGTTACAGTGTCATGCAAAATTACACAAACATACAACAACTGTGGCATACATATAATATTTTTACTTACACTAAAATATTAAGAAAAAATTAAGTTGGTTTAACTAAAAATAAATAAAATAAAAATAATAAAAATAAGATACAAAAATACACACAGTAAATAACCGACCAGAGTTACATGGACTTAAAGGACATATACAACAGCAACACAACCCAACCTAAAGAAGAAAAAAACAAGAGATAGTTAAACTCTTGCGAAGGTTTGTACACTAAAACCTGCAAGGTAAGTCTGTATATTTTACAACTTACGCACATAATTGTACTCAAGGTTTCAATTATATTTGCCTTCAGTCTAAAACCAATAAAGTAAAATATATTACAAGGCAACCAACAACCCTATTAAAAGTTTGTTGGAAGATAAAATTATTGTTGTGAAGAACAATAGTGCTTATCACGGTATTTAGTGCACATATTTAATTGAAAAGGTACACAAGTTGAAAAAGTGTCTGCGGATACAAAGTTTTTCTCTTCACTGTAATATTAGTGTCTTATTAATTTCATTACACCAAGTGTTTGCACATTTCAAACAATTAACCCTTACTTACCCAAATTAAAGAAATTAAAACATAGCCATGTCCACATTAAAATCTTTGGCAAGGGATTTAGAAAATTATATTGAATCCGATTTAAGAGACTTTGAGGAGGATTATAAAAATACCCAAGAATACTCCCAATCTTTACCCGCTCTAAACTTAAAAAAAAACGAGTTAGAAACTTTATGGTCAGATATTGACAAAAAGTTTAAGCAGATTAGGGAGTCCGCTGAATTAAATGACCCAAAACAGGCGGAGCCTACACAATTTACTAAAATTACCCGAAATATCAGAGCAGCTAAGAAATTTTATAGGAGCTCAATGATAGAGATTGATGAGTCCATTGATAGACTCAATAAGGCGGATGAGACTCTTAACTCCTCTAAAGATCACATACTTACACAACCCAAGGATTCAGTATCAT
Source organism: Linnaemya tessellans (assembly GCA_951800035.1). NCBI lineage: Eukaryota > Metazoa > Arthropoda > Insecta > Diptera > Tachinidae > Linnaemya > Linnaemya tessellans. The sequence continues at coordinate 102,237,921 of OX637532.1, read as the reverse complement.
TTAATGTTCCCCCTTGTGACATGCCAATATTCAGTGGAGATTTTAAAAATTGGGCATCATTCCGGGACCTTTTTAAGGCCATGTATGGAAATAATACCCGTTTAAGCGGCGTTGAAAAACTGTTCCACTTGAAGCAAAAAACTACTGGGGAAGCTAAAGAAATAGTAAATAACGCACCCTTGACAAATGAAGGTTTTCTTATTGCATGGAACCAATTGGTTTCTCAATATGAGAACAAAAGAATGCAAATTAATGTGCAATTGAAAACACTTTACCCGCAGTAAGTACCATGTGTAGTGCATCAATAAGAAAGCTGCAAAGAAAGATAAACTGTTGCATTTCAAACTTAAATACCCTAGATGTTGACACAGATAATTGGGATCCAATTCTCGTTTATCTGTGTTCAACAAAGTTACCCAGAGAAGTAAGGAGAGAATTTGAAAAGACTCTCACTAATTGTGCAGAAATGCCGTCGTGGACGGATCTAGATTTATTTTTAACCAACACATATAAGGAATTGACTTCGGTGAATGATATTCTAGATCAAGGCACATACCACAACAGCAACTCTAAACACAAAAATTTTCAAAAAAATAAGATCCTTTCGATAGAAGGGGGAAAACATTTTACAATGTAACCTACCCAAACAAAGATAACCACACAAAAATCAAACCTCAAAATGAACAAAGATTCTCACAAACTACCCACCCTAAAACCCAAAGTAGTACAAGTTTACAAAATAACCCAATTCAACCCAATAAACCCGATGGGTCAATTTGTAAGCTGTGCAAAAGTAATCACACCATCAGAGAATGTTCAGAGTTTACGTCTATGGGCGTAAACGAGAGGATTGAATTTGTTAAAAAGAATGGAATATGTTACAATTGTTTGGCCATCGCACACATTATAAAGGATTGTCGTAGCACATTCAGTTGCAGATATTGCGGTGGAAGACATAATACCCTGCTGCACAAACCCAACTCAAACACAAACACACAGTTCGATGATAATCAACCGTCAACTTCTCGAAATGCAGCACAATCTTTCTCAACACACACCTAATCAAGCAAACCCTTATTAGACGACAGAGCGAAACTATTAGGAACAGCTGCTCTGATTGTTGAAGCACATGGAGAAAAATTTTCAGCTAGAGCGCTGATTGACCCAGCTTCAGACTTCTCATTTATTTCAGATAAACTTAGACGTAAATTACAATTACCCACTACACCAATTGTTGCTGAAATTTCTGGAATAAATGAAGTCGTGTCGGCGCAATCAAATAAACTATGTGATGTTTTGTTAAGATCAAATACCCAACCCAATTTCAAATTGAATATTCAAGCAATTGTTGTAAGAACGCTTACAAAGAATTTACCAACCCAGAGTTTGAACCCAATACCCGCAAACGAATTGCAAAATATTCAATTGGCAGATCCACAGTTTTATGAGAGCAGGCCAATAGATTTTTTAATTGGCAGTGATGTTTACCGGCAGATTGTAAAAACTGGTGTTAGGAAAGATTTTCTTAACACATTAGTCGCTCAAGAAACTGAGTTTGGATGGATTTTAACAGGACCCATTCAAAATTCACATAGAACCCAACCCATAGTTTCGTACTTTTCTTCTGTCGCGCTTGATAAGGTTTTAACAAAGTTTTGGGAAATTGAAGACATACCCAAGACACCCAGTAATGCTGAGGAAGATATAAATTGTGAGGAAAATTACGTAACAACCACTTGCAAATTATCTAGTGGCCGTTATCAGGTTAATCTACCATTTCGCTACCCACTCGTCACATTAGGTAACTCTCGCCATATAGCAATGGCACAGTTTTTACGAAATGAGAAGAATTTATTAAAGAAACCTGAATTGAAAGTCGAGTATGATAGTGCATTACAAGAGTATATTGACTTAGGTCATATGAAACCCATTCATTACAACCCGAATACGTCTTCAAACACCCAATACTATCTACCCCATCATGCGGTTGTTAAACTAGATCGCGTTACAACAAAAGTTAGAGTTGTTTTTAATGCGTCTAGCAAAACATCTAATGGCAATAGCTTAAATGATGCACTATACACTGGTCCCACCCTACAACAAGATTTAGTTGTACTTATCTTGAAATGGCGCTTTTATCAGTTTGTTTTTAACGCCGACATTACAAAAATGTACCAGCAAATTATGTTAAACCCTACCCACACACCCTTTCAATGCATACTCTTTCGTAAAAGCGTCAATGAACCCATTCAAGATTATGAACTTCAAACAGTAACTTTTGGAGTTAACTGCGCTCCATATTTGGCTATAAGAACCCTACACGAATTAGCCAAAGACATTCAACACACCCACCCGATTGCTTCAAAAATTCTGAAGAGTAATATGTATGTAGACGATGTTTTATCTGGAGGTCACACAATAGAAGAAGCCAAAATTGCTCAGAACCAACTGATCTCAGCTCTTGACACTGCTGGATTTCCTCTACGTAAATGGACGGCCAACACAAAGGAGTTATTGAATAGTTTACCCGAAACACATTTACTTGATTTTGAGCTGCTCACGCTACCCGCCGCAAATAATGCAAATACATTAGGCATAAGATGGAATGGTAGGGAGGATACGTTTTTCTTTAGTGTTCCAATTATTGAGAGGAAATCTTCATATACAAAGCGGACTGTTCTATCGCATATAGCACGTCTATTTGACCCAGCTGGCTGGTTAGCACCAATTGTGATTTCTGCTAAATTTATTATGCAGCAAATATGGCAAGATGGCACAGCTTGGGATGAATGTCTAACCCCACACACCCTAATCAGATGGAATAAATTTTTACAGTTCTATGATGATATTGATCAAATTCGTATACCGAGATGGATTCATTTTACGCCGTTAGCAAAAGTTGAGCTTCATGGCTTTTCAGATGCGTCTGAAAAGGCATATTCAGCTGTGGTATATGCCCGAATTTCACTCCCAGATGAATCTTGTATTGTAACCATACTACTCGCTAAAACGAGAGTGGCGCCAATTAAGGTTGTCTCTCTACCAAAATTGGAGCTCTGTGGTGCGGTATTATTAGCTAACATTACCCATAATTTAATAATACAGCTGAACCTCCCACAACTTCAAACATATTTTTGGACAGATTCATCTATAGTTTTAGCTTGGCTGAGTAAAACACCCAACTCATGGAAAACGTTTGTGGCAAACAGAGTTTCTACCATTCTTGAAACGGTAGGAGTGGATAACTGGAACCATGTTGCTTCACACGAAAACCCTGCTGATGTTGCTAGTCGAGGATGTAATGCTGAAGAGTTGAAGGAGGACGAATTATGGTGGAATGGACCTGTCTGGCTAAAAGAAGACCCCTCAAAATGGCCGAAAACACAAAAACCATTTGAAACACAAGCGGACGCTAAAGTTGTCCACTCGTTCCACACTTCGGCTGATACTAGTAACCCTTTAGAAAACAAAAATGATACTCACTCAGACATATTGCTAAGATTTTCTAAGTTATCGAAAGCTTTAAGAGTAATGTCGTATGTCTATCGATTTATTGATCGAACATCATTGACCCGAACCCAGACAACCAAAAGTGATACAATTATCGTGAATAGAAATAATGCTCAGTCCAGCAAAGAAATAATTGAAAGATTGTTAACCCACTCTAGTATTGATCTTTATACGAGGGAAATAAAATTAACTCAGGATAGACTCATTATTCTATGTCAATCTAAATACTTTGAAGAAGACTATAATTGCCTTAAAAAACAACACCCACTCACAAAAAAGAGCAGTTTACTCACTCTAACACCTTTTCTAGATTCTGCCAATATTATGCGGGCAAACGGCCGACTAGCTAGCTCCAATAGTTTAACATATTCTGAAAGACACCCAATATTATTACCCTATAGAAGTCAGCTTGCAAGATTATTAACCCTACATGTGCATATGGTGACTTTGCATGGAGGAAACAAACTCATGTTAAGAGTATTAAGATCTGGCTATTGGATTCCGAAGCTTCAGAATCTTATTAGCTCTGTAATACACAACTGTATACCATGCACAAGGTATAAGAATAGACAAGCTACCCAATTTATGGCAGCTTTGCCGCCAGAACGCACCCAAATTGCAAGACCATTTTATAATGTTGGAGTTGACTTTGCCGGGCCATTTGATATTAAAGTATATAATGGCAGAAACTGTAAAATACACAAAGGTTATGTATGTGTGTTTGTCTGTTTTGCAACAAAGGCAGTACATTTGGGAAGTGCACAAGCAAGGCTCGTTGTCAGAAGTGTGGTCAAAAGCACCACTCTACATGGGCCCGAGCGTGTATTGAAGGATATGACTGTTCACCCGTCCACCTCGTCGTCAGCAGCTAAAAGGACTCCCGTGCCGATAGCCCGTCAATCACCAGTTGTAAAAAATACAACCACTATTAGCTATTTTGGGTTACCAAGCTCATTCCAGAAGGTACTTGTGCCTACTGCCCGGGTGTATGTGATGACCGACGACGGAAGTGTTACTTTGAGAACCCTCATAAATCCGAGCTCCACATTATCACGCATCTCAAACGCATTTGTCGACCGCTACAAATGCCAGACGTTTAAAATAGAAGGGCGCAAATACACAAACGCTACCATTACCCCCAACATGTCATCAAATATCAAATTTGAGATGTATCTGCTAGTTAGTAGAGAGCTTCCCAAGAACCCGTACGTTGAACAATTCAACTCTACAATTAAAGAGAAATTCGAAAATTTAGCGCTAGCCGACCCCTCTTTTTATAATGACAACCCGGTTGAATTGGAGCTGGGCGGAGATCTTTACAGCAAGATCCTTAAGCCAAGCATCATTCGTGTTGATGGAGGATCATTGTTAGCCCAAGACTCATCACTGGGCTGGCTCATTATGGGCTCATACTCTGGCTAAACCCTTACAAAAAATAACCCCTAAGTATTTACTTAAATTTACCCCATTATTCTACCCTACCTTCTACCCTTTGGATATCTACTAAAGTCCATTCTTTTCTTTCAGATGTCGAGGCGGGGATGATGTTCACCTCAGTGAACAATATAACCAATCTTCTTTGCAGCAAGATCCCCAACCCTGATAAAATATTAACAACACCCCCAACAAAAAGAAACAGCGGTCAAATTTATCAGCAGAAAGAAAAAAGGTATTCGTTTTTATCATCGCAAGCAAACCAGTTTACTCCGGTGAAATAAATTGTGAAAAAGAAAAATAAATATTAAAATAAAGAAAATTGTGAAATTCTAAAATAAAAAAAAATAAAAAATAAAAAAAAAAAAAAAAAAAAATATATATATATATATATATATATATATATATATATATATATTTATATATACATATATAACAAATAAATACACTACATATATTACATATATTAATATAAAGAAAATTGTGAAATTCTAAATTAAAACCTATATATATACATATCGTCGGCTAAAGTCGCAAACGTGACAAGTCCACTTATTTCGAAAAATGAGATTTTAATGCAGTTGAATAGTTTTTTGAAAAATATTCAATTTAAAATTTTTTTGTTATTGTAAATATCGTTTTTATTCATGTTTGGCAATGATATGCAATAGTGCCAAGTCCCATTTGTTAAAAAGCGCGCGCTAAGTCCACTGAACGTACATTTGGTATCAGCTGTTATATTTCTTTTTGGCACAAAGTTAGTTGTTTGCAGTTTCATTTTAATGGTAAAATTATTTATTTTAAGGTAAATATTAATTATATATTCAGAGTTTTATTATTATTTTTTAGCGTTTGGGAAACATAATATCTGTTTTTTATTAAAAAAATTTACAATATGGATTATTGTGATGAAGCAAATGATGGTTTCGTTCAGTATGGAAATGAAGAAGACGATGGAGTTGTTGGTCTAGTTCCGTATGAATTCCACAGCAGTACGGATGATTTAATAGAACTTCCTATTAAAAACAAAAAGCGGAAACGGCGAGTGCAAAAAAAACGATGCGTGGTATTCAATGAAAAATAAAAGTCTGCGCCAACATGGAAAAAAATACTATGGCAAAACAAAAGAAGATGGGCATTGGCAATATAATAAAGTAAAAAGTGCAAGATCTCTGAAAAAAAGATGCAATTGTATTGACAAAGGTAAAGCTGCAATCATGAAATGTGGAAAAATAACAGAACCTCAAAGGGAAGAAATTTTCAATGAATTTTGGAAAATGAGTTGGCACCAAAAGAAGGTATATGTGAGGACATTAATTCAGTGTATTAAACCTAAAAGACCACGAAATCGCGCAATTGAGAACGTCTCTAAAAGAAAGAAAACATTGTTGTACCACCTTAGGGTTAACAATGTTGTTTTGCGTGTGTGCCGCACTCTATTCTTAAACACGTTAAGTATTGGTAGACATAATTGTTTAAATTGGTTAGATTCTCCTTTGGATCACCACATTATTTAAGAAAAACAACAACCGCAGACGGAGCGTGTTCAAGATCTGCATTCATTTTTCGATTCGATTCCATCAACAGATTCCCACTACTGTCGATCTTCTACCACCAAAAAATATCTATTGCCAGAATGGCGGTCCAAAAGAAGTCTTTATGACTTTTATAAAAAACAATGGTGTCACGAACGAGAAACTGATCCGGTGTCAATAACAACTTTCAATTCCGTTTTCACATTAAAAAATCTAAGCTTATTTTTACCAAAAAAAGACTTATGTGAAATTTGCTCTCGTCATAATGTGCAAAATTATTCAAATGAGGAATTCTTGATACATCAAGAAAAAAAACGAAGCCAGAGAACAAAAAGCTAAAGATAAAGATGAAGAGTCCTATGTTTTTACTGTCGATTTGCAAACCGTTTTAATGGCACCAAAATCAAATGTTAGTTCATTTTACTACCGAACTAAACTGCAGGTGCATAAATTAGTTTTTTATGATTTGAAAACCAAAGACGCCTATTGTTTTTTGTGGAACGAAGTTGATGGTGGACTAACATCAGAAGAATTTGCCAGTGTTTGGGTTATGTTCATAGAAACAATTTTTTGCCTAATTTACAAGAAAGCAACGATCCTGTCAAGATAATTTTTTACAGTGATGGCTGTACCTACCAAAATCGTAATTCAACAATGGCAAACGCTTTACTTAACGCAGCAATGAGCAACAATATAACTATTGAGCAGAAAATATTAGAGGTTGGACACACACAAATGGAAGCCGATAGTGTCCACTCGGTGATTGAACGCGCTTTAAAAAATAGAACTATAAATGTACCTGCTGACTATGTAAGTTTATGTAAAGGTGCGCGAAAAAAACCAAAGCCCTATTATGTAACTTATTTAGATTACACATGTTTTAAGTCTTTTAAAAATATAACATACTTAAAAACTATTCGTCCTGGTCGTGTAATTGGAGATCCAAAAGTCACGGACATACGGGCACTTAAGTACACACCTAACGGTGACATATTTTACAAGTTAAGGTTTTCTAACGCATGGAGCAATCTGCCCCAACGTCTAGATAAACAAGTTGCCATACTGAAGTGGTGTAATTTAGCACAACTTTATAATGAAAAACGACAAATATCTAAAAGAAAGTATGATGATTTACAAATATTGAAAGAGACATTACCAAAAGACTATCATAGTTTTTATGAAAACTTGCCACATGAATGATAAAGAAGAGTGATATACCATGTTCCTGAATAATTACTATTATTACTTACATATTTCATTTTTTAACCGTTACCGTTTTTAGTTTTTTACATTGAAATGTTATCGTTATTTTTATACCCTCCAAAAAAGAATTTGGAGGGTATATTCACTTTGTCATTCCGTTTGTAACGCATCGAAATATCCATCTCAGACCCCACAAAGTATATATATTCTTGATCAGTGATGAAATCTAAGACGAACTGAGCATGTCCGTCCGTCCGTCCGTCCGTCTGTCTGTGGAAATCACGATTCAGTCCAAACGAAAAGAGCTAGACTCTTGAAATTTGGCATAAATATATTTCAAAACTTAGAGCAGGTTAAGTTCGAAGATGGGCTAAATCGGGCAAGAGGGAAAAAAGTTCCCCTAAGAAGAACTAAACCAACCCAGAAAAAACAACATAATTTTTAAAGTTTTTTGGTTATTTTGTTAAGCAAATGATATATTTTTATGTCAAATACGGTCCAAAGCCTTAAACTTGAAGCCATTAAATAAAATTAAAATATTTTTTGACCCCGCCCACTTCAGTGGGCGTTATTATAGGCAAAAATAGCATAAAAATTTAACAAATGGTTTTACTTAAGCCTATATTCCTTAAAAATAACACTTTTAAGCTTTAATGACGAAGCTGAGACGAAACCTGGTACTACTCTGCCCTACCCCCTCCTTCCCCTTCGCCCCCATAAATGACCCTACCAAAAAAAAAATTTTTTTTTAAAATATTTTATATAATCATCCCAAACATTTATCTTTAGAGTTTTATGACTGCCGATTTCTGCCCTACCCCCCTCCCCCCCTCCTCTTCCTTTTCCCCTTAAATGACCCTACCAAAAAAAAATTTTTCTTTTTAAATTTTATATATAATCATCCCAAGCATTTATCTTTAGAGTTTTATGACTGCCGATTTCTGCCCTACACCCCCCCCTCTTCCTTTGCCCCCTAAATGACCCCACCAAAAAAAAAAAATTTTTTAAATTTTGTATATAATCATCCCAAGCATTTATCTTTAGAGTTTTATGACTGCCGATTTATGTCCTACCCCCCTCCCCTCTTCCTTTGCCCCCTAAATGACCCTGCCAAAACAATTTTTTTTTTTTAATTTTTTATATAATCATCCCAAGCATTTATCTTTAGAGTTTTATGACTGCCTGTTGCTGCCCTACCCCCTCCTCCCCCTTTGCCCGCTAAATGACCCTATCAAAAAAAAGAAATTTTAATTTTGTATATAATTATCCCAAACATTTATTTTTAGAGTTTTATGACAAAGGTGAAATGTTTCCCCCACAGCCCTTGCTAGAGCGACCCCGCCAAAATACAGTTCCTATACCCTCCAAAGAGAATTGTGATGAAGTCTAAGACGGTCTAGCAATGCCCATACGTTCGTCTGTGGAAAACATGATATTGTATATATTTGAACCCCGCCCCCTTTAGTGGGCGTTGACGTACGATATTATATAAAGGAACTCTGTCCCACCAAGTTAAACATTTCAAATTCACTTACTAAATATTTGGAGGGTATTTAAGATTCGACCCGGTCGAATATAACGTTTTTACTTGTTTTGTTTTACATTGAAATGTTATCGTTTTTTAGTTTATTTTTTTACATTGAAATAATATAAAAACAAAGAAGAAATTTTTAATTTAAGTATAATATACTTATACGTATGTATGTACATAATGTGTTAACAAATTAAAATATTTAAAACACAAACAAGATGTGAAGACGCTTCAAAATAAAAGGCGTCAAGTCCAATAAAAAAATATTTTACTTGCAGAAAATAAGACAAGTCCAAAAACAGCAAAAAAACAAGTGTTCAAAGATTTTGTTAGAATTTAAAACTTTATTTATTAACAAAATGAGCGAATTAGCAATATATTGCATATACAGTTTCAACAAATATTGAAAAATATATTATTTAAACAGTTTTTCCTCTCTCCTGAACAATTTTAAAAAGTGGACTTGTCACGTTTGCTACTTTAGCCGACGATTTACAATTTCTTCTTTCATGACTTCCAATTTAAATTTTGGCTTCAATAGTAGATCTATTTCTGTAGATCCACCATGTTCTATTGTTTTTGCAATATTATTAGTAATATTAGTAATTTCATTAATTTTTTCTATGGTTAGCTTGATGATCAATACTTGATTGTTATTATTTTCTAAAACATTATTTAATTTGTCAATGAAATTTATTTGTTGGTGGTTAAGCAATGTCTATATGCATTTCATTGGTGCTTTACCAAATCGTCAGTAGACTTTAACCACAGTTTTGAAAAGTTAAAAACCTCTTATCTTATGCATATACTTCCGAAAACCATCTGAGAATTCACAACTTGTAAAATACAAACTATTTTCAAAAATAACAACAGAACAAAAAAAATGTTTTTGTTCTGTTGTTATTTTTGAAAATAGTTTGTATTTTACAAGTTGTGAATTCTCAGATGGTTTTCGGAAGTATATGCATAAGATAAGAGGTTTTTAACTTTTCAAAACTGTGGTTAAAGTCTACTGACGATTTGGTAAAGCACCAATGAAATGCATATAGACATTGCTTAACCACCAACAAATAAATTTCATTGACAAATTAAATAATGTTTTAGAAAATAATAACAATCAAGTATTGATCATCAAGCTAACCATAGAAAAAATTAATGAAATTACTAATATTACTAATAATATTGCAAAAACAATAGAACATGGTGGATCTACAGAAATAGATCTACTATTGAAGCCAAAATTTAAATTGGAAGTCATGAAAGAAGAAATTGTAAATCGTCGGCTAAAGTAGCAAACGTGACAAGTCCACTTTTTAAAATTGTTCAGGAGAGAGGAAAAACTGTTTAAATAATATATTTTTCAATATTTGTTGAAACTGTATATGCAATATATTGCTAATTCGCTCATTTTGTTAATAAATAAAGTTTTAAATTCTAACAAAATCTTTGAACACTTGTTTTTTTGCTGTTTTTGGACTTGTCTTATTTTCTGCAAGTAAAATATTTTTTTATTGGACTTGACGCCTTTTATTTTGAAGCGTCTTCACATCTTGTTTGTGTTTTAAATATTTTAATTTGTTAACACATTATGTACATACATACATATAAGTATATTATACTTAAATTAAAAATTTCTTCTTTGTTTTTATATTATTTCAATGTAAAAAAATAAACTAAAAAACGATAACATTTCAATGTAAAACAAAACAAGTAAAAACGTTATATTCGACCGGGTCGAATCTTAAATACCCTCCAAATATTTAGTAAGTGAATTTGAAATGTTTAACTTGGTGGGACAGAGTTCCTTTATATAATATCGTACGTCAACGCCCACTAAAGGGGGCGGGGTTCAAATATATACAATATCATGTTTTCCACAGACGAACGTATGGGCATTGCTAGACCGTCTTAGACTTCATCACAATTCTCTTTGGAGGGTATAGGAACTGTATTTTGGCGGGGTCGCTCTAGCAAGGGCTGTGGGGGAAACATTTCACCTTTGTCATAAAACTCTAAAAATAAATGTTTGGGATAATTATATACAAAATTAAAATTTCTTTTTTTTGATAGGGTCATTTAGCGGGCAAAGGGGGAGGAGGGGGTAGGGCAGCAACAGGCAGTCATAAAACTCTAAAGATAAATGCTTGGGATGATTATATAAAAAATTAAAAAAAAAAAAATTGTTTTGGCAGGGTCATTTAGGGGGCAAAGGAAGAGGGGAGGGGGATAGGACATAAATCGGCAGTCATAAAACTCTAAAGATAAATGCTTGGGATGATTATATACAAAATTTAAAAAATTTTTTTTTTTTGGTGGGGTCATTTAGGGGGCAAAGGAAGAGGGGGGGGTGTAGGGCAGAAATCGGCAGTCATAAAACTCTAAAGATAAATGCTTGGGATGATTATATATAAAATTTAAAAAGAAAAATTTTTTTTTGGTAGGGTCATTTAAGGGGAAAAGGAAGAGGAGGGGGGGAGGGGGGTAGGGCAGAAATCGGCAGTCATAAAACTCTAAAGATAAATGTTTGGGATGATTATATAAAATATTTTAAAAAAAAATTTTTTTTTTGGTAGGGTCATTTATGGGGGCGAAGGGGAAGGAGGGGGTAGGGCAGAGTAGTACCAGGTTTCGTCTCAGCTTCGTCATTAAAGCTTAAAAGTGTTATTTTTAAGGAATATAGGCTTAAGTAAAACCATTTGTTAAATTTTTATGCTATTTTTGCCTATAATAACGCCCACTGAAGTGGGCGGGGTCAAAAAATATTTTAATTTTATTTAATGGCTTCAAGTTTAAGGCTTTGGACCGTATTTGACATAAAAATATATCATTTGCTTAACAAAATAACCAAAAAACTTTAAAAATTATGTTGTTTTTTCTGGGTTGGTTTAGTTCTTCTTAGGGGAACTTTTTTCCCTCTTGCCCGATTTAGCCCATCTTCGAACTTAACCTGCTCTAAGTTTTGAAATATATTTATGCCAAATTTCAAGAGTCTAGCTCTTTTCGTTTGGACTGAATCGTGATTTCCACAGACAGACGGACGGACGGACGGACGGACATGCTCAGTTCGTCTTAGATTTCATCACTGATCAAGAATATATATACTTTGTGGGGTCTGAGATGGATATTTCGATGCGTTACAAACGGAATGACAAAGTGAATATACCCTCCAAATTCTTTTTTGGAGGGTATAAAAATAACGATAACATTTCAATGTAAAAAACTAAAAACGGTAACGGTTAAAAAATGAAATATGTAAGTAATAATAGTAATTATTCAGGAACATGGTATATCACTCTTCTTTATCATTCATGTGGCAAGTTTTCATAAAAACTATGATAGTCTTTTGGTAATGTCTCTTTCAATATTTGTAAATCATCATACTTTCTTTTAGATATTTGTCGTTTTTCATTATAAAGTTGTGCTAAATTACACCACTTCAGTATGGCAACTTGTTTATCTAGACGTTGGGGCAGATTGCTCCATGCGTTAGAAAACCTTAACTTGTAAAATATGTCACCGTTAGGTGTGTACTTAAGTGCCCGTATGTCCGTGACTTTTGGATCTCCAATTACACGACCAGGACGAATAGTTTTTAAGTATGTTATATTTTTAAAAGACTTAAAACATGTGTAATCTAAATAAGTTACATAATAGGGCTTTGGTTTTTTTCGCGCACCTTTACATAAACTTACATAGTCAGCAGGTACATTTATAGTTCTATTTTTTAAAGCGCGTTCAATCACCGAGTGGACACTATCGGCTTCCATTAAGTTAAGTAAAGCGTTTGCCATTGTAGAATTACGATTTTGGTAGGTACAGCCATCACTGTAAAAAATTATCTTGACAGGATCGTTGCTTTCTTGTAAATTAGGCAAAAAATTGTTTCTATGAACATAACCCAAACACTGGCAAATTCTTCTGATGTTAGTCCACCATCAACTTCGTTCCACAAAAAACAATAGGCGTCTTTGGTTTTCAAATCATAAAAAACTAAACCTGCAGTTTAGTTCGGTAGTAAAATGAACTAACATTTGATTTTGGTGCCATTAAAACGGTTTGCAAATCGACAGTAAAAACATAGGACTCTTCATCTTTATCTTTAGCTTTTTGTTCTCTGGCTTCGTTTTTTTTCTTGATGTATCAAGAATTCCTCATTTGAATAATTTTGCACATTATGACGAGAGCAAATTTCACATAAGTCCTTTTTTGGTAAAAATAAGCTTAGATTTTTTAATGTGAAAACGGAATTGAAAGTTGTTATTGACACCGGATCAGTTTCTCGTTCGTGACACCATTGTTTTTTATAAAAGTCATAAAGACTTCTTTTGGACCGCCATTCTGGCAATAGATATTTTTTGGTGGTAGAAGATCGACAGTAGTGGGAATCTGTTGATGGAATCGAATCGAAAAATTCTTGAATAATGTGGTGATCCAAAGGAGAATCTAACCAATTTAAACAATTATGTCTACCAATACTTAACGTGTTTAAGAATAGAGTGCGGCACACACGCAAAACAATATTGTTAACCCTAAGGTGGTACAACAATGTTTTCTTTCTTTTAGAGACGTTCTCAATTGCGCGATTTCGTGGTCTTTTAGGTTTAATACACTGAATTAATGTCCTCACATATACCTTCTTTTGGTGCCAACTCATTTTCCAAAATTCATTGAAAATTTCTTCCCTTTGAGGTTCTGTTATTTTTCCACATTTCATGATTGCAGCTTTACCTTTGTCAATACAATTGCATCTTTTTTTCAGAGATCTTGCACTTTTTACTTTATTATATTGCCAATGCCCATCTTCTTTTGTTTTGCCATAGTATTTTTTTCCATGTTGGCGCAGACTTTTATTTTTCATTGAATACCACGCATCGTTTTTTTTTGCACTCGCCGTTTCCGCTTTTTGTTTTTAATAGGAAGTTCTATTAAATCATCCGTACTGCTGTGGAATTCATACGGAACTAGACCAACAACTCCATCGTCTTCTTCATTTCCATACTGAACGAAACCATCATTTGCTTCATCACAATAATCCATATTGTAAATTTTTTTAATAAAAAACAGATATTATGTTTCCCAAACGCTAAAAAATAATAATAAAACTCTGAATATATAATTAATATTTACCTTAAAATAAATAATTTTACCATTAAAATGAAACTGCAAACAACTAACTTTGTGCCAAAAAGAAATATAACAGCTGATACCAAATGTACGTTCAGTGGACTTAGCGCGCGCTTTTTAACAAATGGGACTTGGCACTATTGCATATCATTGCCAAACATGAATAAAAACGATATTTATAATAACAAAAAAATTTTAAATTGAATATTTTTCAAAAAACTATTCAACTGCATTAAAATCTCATTTTTCGAAAAAAGTGGACTTGTCACGTTTGCGACTTTAGCCGACGAAATATTGCATATGCAATACATTGGGCAAAAGCCAGTATAACGAAGAAATTAATATAGCCAAAACTATTGTTGATAAAGAAAATATCCCATTTGTAAATTTAGATGAAGCTTTTGAATTTTCCGAAATAAAAATTGCATCTAACGGATATATAATAATTTTTATAATAAGCTTACGAGAAGCCGCGCACCGAATTGCACCGAAATCAACAATCAACATATTCGGAACTTTGAGGAAATAACACCAGGCATTTTATTCCTGAATAAATTTAACGGAGAAGTCACCATTGAAAACGAAGCACCTACATTAGATGGCAAATTTTTGATACATTTTATTAACTGAAAAATTTTACAACGAGCAAAAAACAACAAGAAAACCACTACCAGCAATCCTTCAACCCTTATCTATATCCAACACTGTGGAGGAAATACTCTGCTTACAAATGCAACTGGACACAAATAATACTAATTACATAGACACCCTAGAGAAAGATAGTAAAATAAAATATACTAGAACCTCAATTCTTACCTTCGTAATAGTCGTCATCATTATAGTTATCGGAAGAAGAACTTGGAAGATTAAAAAATGAAAAGCCATCCAGCTAACAGATTCGGCAATAGAAGGACTGAACCAATTATGCAACAAACCAAAAACAACAAACGAGGACGTTTGAAATTTTAGGGGGGCGTAGTTAACACATTCCTTACTTAAACTCCGCCACTGCTGACAAGACACACGCGCACAATATTTTTCCACAAAACAGCGAAGAATTACGCTGACGTCGCATCCAAACATAATTTTTATTTTATATATTTTAGTGTTCTTAAATTTCACCTAAATATTTTGCAATGCACACAAATTGTTGAAGTTGCAACAGGTATTAATAATAATAATTTTGTATCAAAAAGTTAGTTCTAATTCATTCTTGAGAAATAAAGGATAGGCTTTAGCTCAAAAAATATATGTATTTTTTATAAATTTTAATAATAAAATAATTAATTTACATATGTTTTCATTGACAAAAGAAATGTATGTATGTATTGCACGTATAGATGTGTGTACATATGCTGTGTTACTGCTTTTTGATAGTTATGTATGTATGTTTATGTATATTTTGTTTTATGAAGTATAAGAAAAAAGTAGTTACATACATACATATGTACATAGATTTTTTTAGCATATTTAAAATCGTACATGTTGTGTTCTTGGCTTTTGTTGCTGTTGTTGAAAAATAATTAGTAATTGTGTTTTGAATGTATGATATGTATGGATGAATGTACGTAGGTATTTATGATTGCATAGGGATGAGTGAATGTACACACATTCATACGAATATAAATATGTACATATACATATATACATACAAGAGTTAAATTTACCTTTGAAAGTGTTTTTTTGGAAACAATTACAAGAAGTGCCAATAAGCATCTATTGAAAGACAATAATAATTTGCGTATGTTAATTAGGGGTGTACTTTAATGTACGCAGAAATTTTTATAATAACTACCTGCTATGAAACAATTTTATAATATATTTTGCATACATAAGGGTAATTCCATGTCAAATCGACCAGTATATACATAGTTAGTACCCTTTTCTATTTTGATGAATTTAATTTAAAAATGCTCGCGAATAAAAAATTCTACGTCGTTGAAATGTACATGAAAACAAAAATTTTATTTAACATGTACATGAACATAAAAATGATAGTGTGTTGAATGTAGATTTTGATGAACGTACAGCATGCATATGGAAAAGAATAATATAAGAGCACGGGTAATCTTACTTTGTGCAATTGTAGAATAATGATATGTTGAATTATAGTAAAATTTTGGTTTTGGTATTAGTTCCATGTCGAATGCGCTAATTTAGTCGCAGGGTCCATTGGTAATAGGACAACTTTATAGTATTATATACATATGTATATTAAAATTAATATTACATTTTAAAATTTCTTTTACTTTAACTTTCTTAGTAAAATATTAACATGACCATGGGCAGTGCAACGTACCTTAGATTATTATAAATTATTGCTATGACTTTGATAGCTTTGGGCATCTGGCATATAAATATATTTATATTAAATTCTAATACAATTGGGGTATTCACACTGTAGTCATAAAGTCATAAGTCATAAAATAATCGCACTAAAAATATGACTAGTGTGAACAACACATCATAACTTAGTGTGCTATTTCAAACATCGATCAGCTGATAAGCTTTGTTGGCAAAGATCCCTAGAGTTTTTTTTCGGAAGTTTAAAAATTTAGTCTTGTTGAATTAAATTATTAACTCACTTATTATTAATTGAAATATATTTTAAATTATAAGTATGCATTTAGAAAAAATTGTTTGGAAATTATCATTGCATACACGAAAGGATGTGTATATACTTACATTTGTGTGTACGTATGGATGGATGTGTACTTAAAGGCTATGATAGCATTTAACACATGCATACATACATACAATCTCAATACTAAACAAGTAAAAACGTTATATTCGACCGGGTCGAATCTTAAATACCCTCCAAATATTTAGTAAGTGAATTTGAAATGTTTAACTTGTTGGGACAGAGTTCCTTTATATAATATCGTACGTCAACGCCCACTAAAGGGGGCGGGGTTCAAATATATACAATATCATGTTTTCCACAGACGAACGTATGGGCATTGCTAGACCGTCTTAGACTTCATCACAATTCTCTTTGGAGGGTATAGGAACTGTATTTTGGCGGGGTCGCTCTAGCAAGGGCTGTGGGGGAAACATTTCACCTTTGTCATAAAACTCTAAAAATAAATGTTTGGGATAATTATATACAAAATTAAAATTTCTTTTTTTTGATAGGGTCATTTAGCGGGCAAAGGGGGAGGAGGGGGTAGGGCAGCAACAGGCAGTCATAAAACTCTAAAGATAAATGCTTGGGATGATTATATAAAAAATTTAAAAAAAAAAATTTTTTTGGCAGGGTCATTTAGGGGGCAAAGGAAGAGGGGAGGGGGGTAGGACATAAATCGGCAGTCATAAAACTCTAAAGATAAATGCTTGGGATGATTATATACAAAATTTAAAAAATTTTTTTTTTTTGGTGGGGTCATTTAGGGGGCAAAGGAAGAGGGGGGGGTGTAGGGCAGAAATCGGCAGTCATAAAACTCTAAAGATAAATGCTTGGGATGATTATATATAAAATTTAAAAAGAAAAATTTTTTTTGGTAGGGTCATTTAAGGGGAAAAGGAAGAGGAGGGGGGGAGGGGGTAGGGCAGAAATCGGCAGTCATAAAACTCTAAAGATAAATGTTTGGGATGATTATATAAAATATTAAAAAAAAAATTTTTTTTTGGTATGGTCATTTAGGGGGCGAAGGGGAAGGAGGGGGTAGGGCAGAGTAGTACCAGGTTTCGTCTCAGCTTCGTCATTAAAGCTTAAAAGTGTTATTTTTAAGGAATATAGGCTTAAGTAAAACCATTTGTTAAATTTTTATGCTATTTTTGCCTATAATAACGCCCACTGAAGTGGGCGGGGTCAAAAAATATTTTAATTTTATTTAATGGCTTCAAGTTTAAGGCTTTGGACCGTATTTGACATAAAAATATATCATTTGCTTAACAAAATAACCAAAAAACTTTAAAAATTATGTTGTTTTTTCTGGGTTGGTTTAGTTCTTCTTAGGAGAACTTTTTTCCCTCTTGCCCGATTTAGCCCATCTTCGAACTTAACCTGCTCTAAGTTTTGAAATATATTTATGCCAAATTTCAAGAGTCTAGCTCTTTTCGTTTGGACTGAATCGTGATTTCCACAGACGGACGGACGGACGGACGGACATGCTCAGTTCGTCTTAGATTTCATCACTGATCAAGAATATATATACTTTGTGGGGTCTGAGATGGATATTTCGATGCGTTACAAACGGAATGACAAAGTGAATATACCCTCCAAATTCTTTTTTGGAGGGTATAAAGAGCTTCGATCACAACTTTCTAAAAAGTCTCTCTCTAATATACTTATTACGAAATTATATTATGAGCTACTAAACTTTTGAAATTTAATTTTAATTAAGAAAAATTAGGAAAAACAAATTAATAATCTTATCTGTTAAATTGTTACATATATTTGTATATTACAGTTGTTTATAGTGTTACATTGGTTAAATTATTAATCCGGATTGTTTAATTAAGGGGTTTGTATTATTATGCGGTTGTATTATGTGTTATGATATAGCTGAAGTCTATTTTTATGGACTATTTGTTCTTTATTATTTTTCTTATCGACTATAGTTACATTATTTCTTATGTCTATGTATTTAATTTGGTATGGTCCTTTGTAATTTGGTTCTATTTTGTGACCTGCTTCGTTTTTAAGTAAAACTAAATCTCCTATTTTTAAATTGTAGTCTAGAATATTTTTATCATAATTGTGTTTTTGTTTAATTTTATTCCTATCTAATAATTGTTGGGCCCTTTTATATGCTACTTCTAATCTAAATTTTGCCTCTTTGGCATAATCATCTATATTGTATAAAGGATTAATTCTATCTATTTCATGAAATTGTTTTAACTTGTTAGGAAGCTTTGAAAAAACTAGTTCATATGGACAGTAATTGTGAACTGTTGATGGGGTTGTATTAAAACAGTATGTAAAATATTTTAACCATTCATCCCAATCTGTCTTATCAACTTTAATGTAAGAGCGTACATATTCATTGAAAGTTCTATGGCTCCTTTCTATTGTTCCTAGCGTTTGATGGTGATAGGCAGTTGAAGTTAGTTTTTCAATCTTTAAAAATTTACAGATTTCTTGCAATATTGCATTTGTATATTCAGTACCCATGTCCGAAATGAACGTCTTCATTGGACCATAGGTAAGTATAAAGTTTTCAAAAATCGCTTTAGCGACTGTTTTAGCGCTTTTGTCTTGTATTGGTATAGTTACTAAATATTTAGTTAAGTCACATATTAATGTGATTGCATATTCATTTCCATAAATTGATTTTGAAAATGGACCTATTGTATCTACATACACCGTGTTAAATGGTAATGGTCATTGGACTTTTTAAATGTTTAGTTGTTTTTGATGTTTGACATTTATGACATGATTTAACATAATTTGATATGTCTTTGGACATATTTTTCCAGTAATAATATCTTTTTATTTTTTCTACTGTTCTATATATTCCACAATGTACTCCTTCTATTGAATCATCGTGATAATTCAGCATTATTTCGAGAATTGCCTTGGCATTCTTACTATCGATTTGAGTCACCTTATTTAGTAGCGCTACTTTAATATTCTTTAATATTTTATTGCCCATATTTTTAAATTCATTAATTGAGATAAATTCGAAAATTTTCTCACTAGGTGCCACTTGTAATTTATTTATATTTTGCTTACCGGCCACATATTCGAGCCTAGGGAAAAATTGTCCTAATTCAAAGTTCCCTTTAGTAAACAAATCAGTAATTTGTATATATGTAACTATAGATTTTCCTTGTTTGATGTAACATCTTCCGGGAGAAATCTTTAGTTTGTAATATTTTCTGACGTCAGTGTTATTTAATGGTACATATATACTGGGCTCATTATTTTTCTTATTATTAGTATTCATATGCTGTTTGTTGATAATTTTTCTGTCCTTCCTTTTTTCTTTTTCATTGGTCATCGATCTAGTCGTGACTCTTAATATAGAACAAATTTTATTGTTCATGTCTTTCAGGTCATTTATGCTAATTCGGGATAATGCGTCGGCAACATAATTATCTTTTCCTCTAAGATATTCAACTGTAAAATTGTATTCTTCGAGATCAAGTCTCATTCTTGTTAATTTTGAGGTTGGGTTTTTCATCGAAAATAAATAAGATAGTGGTCTATGGTCAGTACGGACAAGAAAATGTTTTCCATATATGTATGGTCTGAAATGCGTTATAGCCCAATGTATGTCAGTTAATTCTTGTTCAATTGTTGACTTGTTGCTTTCGCCTTTAGTAAATGTTTTTGAGGCGTATGCTATTGGTAAATGTTTACCACCATATTCTTGGGTTAACACTGCTCCACAAGCATATTTGCTTGCGTCTGTTGTAATACAAAATTCTTTTGTAAAGTCTGGGTATTGTAGCAAAGTAGGACTCATTAATGCCTTTTTTAAGTACTTAAACGCGAAATCACTATCCTTTGTCAATTCGAACGGAATGTTTTTCCTGGTTAATATTGATAAATGTCTGGAGTATTCAGAAAATTTTTTTAAAAATCTTCGATAGTAATTACAAAACGCGATAAATCTTTTTGCACTATCCGCATCTGTTGGTGTTGGATAATTTTTAATTATGGAGTATTTACTATCATCTGGTAATATCCCTTTATCTGTACATATATGACCAAGGTATGTCACTTCTTTCATGAAGAATGAACATTTTTCAGGATGTAATTTAAGGTTGTATTTGCGACATAGATCGAAAACATTTTGTAAATTGGAAAGCATGTGTTTTTCAGAACACCCCAGGACGACTAAGTCATCCATATAAAGAAACGCTTGGTTGGGTTTAAGTCCACTGAAAGCTAATGTCATCATTCTTTGAAAAGAATTAGGGTTATTTGATGAAATCCTGACATTAAATCAAGGCAAGAAAAATACTTAGCTCTTCCAAGTTGATCTAAAATATCATCTATTCTTGGTAATGGAAATTTATCCGCTACTAATTTCTTGTTTATTTGCCTGTAGTCTATTACGAGTCTCCATCTTTTGCCTTCTGAGTTGGGTAGTGATTTCTTTGGTACCAACAGAATTGGGCTGTTATATTCAGAATATGATTGTTCCACTATTTTGTCATCTATTAATTTCTTTACTTGTTTGTCTATTTCTTCTTTGTCGGAATGTGGAATTCTATAGTTTTTAATGTATACAGGTTGTTTATCTTTTACTCTCAACTTTTGTTCATAAAAATTATTTGTGGTTATTGTTTCAGTTTCTAAACCGAAAATATCACAATATGAACTACAAAGTTGTGTTAATGTATTGTTAAATTGTTCAGGAAAATTTTTCTTTAAAATTTGCAAAACTTTCTTATTTCTCTCTGTGTTTGTTTTAGATTTACTTTTAAATATGTTATAGTTTGCGATGTTTTCGGTTTTTATATTGCTTTGGTTAAATTTACCAATACTACTTATTATTAGTGTTTAGGATACGAATGAAAGCTTTATTTGTTACTATTGTATTTGCTATAAAAATACCTGGTTCTATTTGTTGGTTAGGAATTAATAGTTCGTGTTCTGTGGATATTAATTTTACTTGGCGTATGATTTCTGATCTTGGTGGCAGAATTATGTCGTCGCCATTATTTGTGATTGGTATTTCTATTGGGTGTGTTATGTAAAAGGGGCGTAGGACGAAATAATCACATGTGTTATTAAAATCTAAAATACAGTTATATTTTTTAATAAAGTCCATACCGATGATTCCATCACATGGTATTGGAAAATCATTTTTAACCACTTGGAAATTATGTGGTATAAGAAAATTTTTGTGTTTCAGGTCGAAAAATATACTTCCAAGTGATCGTATTTTACCATGTCCTATTCCGCTTAATGTTGTTACTTTTATAGCATTTATTTCATTTATATGAAAGTGTATTACTTTTATTAATGAAATATCTGCTCCAGTATCAATTAGTAAGGTTATTGGAGTGTTAGTTTTATTTATATGAAATTGAACACAGAAACATAAGTTGAGATTAAGATTGTATATTTTGTTATTTATTGAATTTGTCTTAGGGGATCGTCTTGGTTTTCCGAATCAAATTCGTTTGATTCTGTTGCCCTAATGTAGTTTCCGTTTCTACGATTGTTGTTAGGACGTTGGTTGTATTTATTGTTATTGCCGTTATTGTTTTGTCTATTACTGTTATTATGTGGGTAATTGTTTGTTCCACGAAATTTTCTGTAGTTCCCACGGAAAAAGATATTACGATTGTTTTGTTTTTGTTTGTAATATAATATGGAATTTTGTTACTCAGTTGCCTCAGTGCAACTATTCACAAATTTACTAATAGCGTCATTCATGGTATTGAATTGCCCTGCTTCCATGATAAGTTTTACTTTTTCTATGGTGCAGTTTTTGGTAAGGGCTGTGTTTGTTTAAAAAAAAAAAAAAAATGTATGCGTTTTCCAATGATTTACTTAAACTTTCTATTTCGCTGCAATATGCGTTAGCAGTTTTATTGTTTTGTTTAATGTTCATTATTTTTGCAGTGAGAACCTCAACTGATTCTCCTTTAATTGAATTTTTTAGTTTGTTTATAATTTCAGTTATAGTTGATTCGGTATTTATTACGTTTCTGGCGTTCCCTTTTAATTTTGTTTTTATTAGGGGAACTGCCATTGTCTCATGTGTACCTTTGATTTCATTGACCAAGGACAAAGAATCAATAAATGCACTTAAATTTTCAGGCTTACCATCGAAGTCTGTTATCAGCTTTGAAGCTGTATTAAGAAATTCTATTGCTGTTTGTGTCATTGTGTTTATAGTGTTTGGTGTTACTATATTAGGGTAAACACTTTCGTGTAGTGAATTTGGTAATTTTACTGAAATAGATTTCTTTGCAGCTAATTTCAAAATTCTATTCTTTAAATCTAAAAAAAATGCATCGGCTGCGATTTTATGAGCTGCCGTAAACCTGTTAAAGTGTACGTTAAATAAAATTCTTATATTCTCTAAGCTGTCGAGAATTATTTGCATATGTTGTGTAACCGTTTCTTCCTTAACTGGTCTGTCAACATTAAGGCATTTATATGAACGGTCAAAATCTTCCTTAATTAGTCTGGCTTTAGTAAGAATAGTCTTCCATTCCATTGAAAAATATCTTTAGATTTTGACTAAATTGTAGGCTCTACTAATATATTTCTTTTTCAGAGATTTTTTATGAAGTAAATAGATTTTAATAACGAGATTTATTATTGATATTATTACCAAAACTAGCATTAATTTCCATAATGAGTTAATTTCTTCAGTGTGGTTAATGACTTCTACGTTGTTAACTACATTTGCATTGGGGTTCTCAATCTTTGATTGAGGTTTTCCCATTTTAAAAGAATTGTATGTAATTATTTTTATTTTGAGAAAAAGGTTAAATTTTTATTTAGTGTACATGTTTTTTTTTATTTCATATTGAATTTCGGATATCTTTTGTATTACGATTTGTAGTTCTTCGCCTGTAGCGTATGTGTTATGGTATTGGAGTGCACGCAGCTGCACTTTTAGTTTATTTCTCCGTCCTCCTCTTGTTTTGCTTATATTTGGGAGTGGAAAAATTGGATATGTAGGTTCTTCTGGTTCTTTTTGTTTCAGCTTCTTTGGCTTTGGTCCGACTGAAAGAATTGGTGGCTTATTTGCGTGGTCGGCACCCTTAACTAATTCTGCTTTCCACCTGGACTCGGCTTCTTCTAGTTCCTTCAGGATTTCTTCTAGGCTTTGTTCCATTCATGCAAAGTGCTGCTTTTGAATATTAAATCAATTTAGGATAGGGATCCAACTAAGCATAAGCTGTCTGTGTTGGATCCTTTAATCCTTTCTGAATTAGGATAAGCAAAGGCAGGATCACCATAAAACCAATCAAAAATGAAAAAGGTAATCAATGTTTGTTTTTTAGAAAATCTTTTATTAAAAACAACTTAGCAAATAATGCTTTCAATGTTGTTTCCAAATTAAGATTAAATTTAACTTAAAATTAGTTCAGCTTATATACTACTTACTAGGTTATTTTTATAAATGTTTAAGTTATAACAATGTGGGAAATTTGGTTGAAATTTGATTTTCCCTAAAAATATTTGTTCTTTCCCACGGCGGCGAATATTTTGGTGTAACCGAATATGTATGGCATATTAAAAGAAATAAACAAATTTTATCATGACAGTATTGTGACACACACACACAAGACATTAATATTTCATGGTCACTGCAAGAGGTGCAAAGGCAGCGGTGTATTAAAACTATTCAAATATGTTTGCCGGCCTGTGCTGATATTTTGTGACACTTGATATTCTTTTGGTTATTTTGTTGATGCCCTTAAAACGATTAATTCTTTCATGTTGATGTTGTTTAAGAGAATTAATTCATATTATGCTACAGTACTTTATGGGGAATATTTTCATTATGTAGGTAACTTATTATATTTCTGAACTTACCTATATAGACTTGTCATATTGTGCATTTTGCTTTTTAATTCCTCAGGTGTATATGTCTACCCGTGTTCTCCCAGCTCGGAAGCCATTTCCAGCAGTATGTGGCTATTTTTTCGGCAGCCACGCAACTGACTCATTTTATCCGCCCATATCTCGATCAGAGCTCGCTCTCCGCTTTGATTCCACTTGCTCGCACTTTTCCTGTTTACTTAACACGTAAAGTATTTTATGAAAGTATATTCACATAATATTTTTAATTTTTACTTACTTTTCTTATCCATTTTTTAAGTCAACCACAAAAACAAAAAAGCCGCGAAAAATGTTTGTACAAAATATGTAAACGTCAAAATAAAACAAGAACCATCGTCTGAACACCAGGGTTCGCAATCGTGTTTCAGAGAACGAAACAAGTGTTTCACTTTGCCGTGTGAACATACTATAAGACAGTTTTAGTTAGTAAAAAAAAAAAAAACTTCAGTTGCCTGTTTGATTACTTTCTCGTATAAAAAATATTCAATTTCCCACCCCTGGAAGCAAAATTTGAGTTTAAAAAATTGTTTTGGCCAATGCAAATCGTCATGACGTATAAAGAGCTTTTGTTAAAGAAAAACTTAAAATTGTTAACAATTTTAGTTACTACATATACTACAAAATACGGAATGGGCCGAAAAACATGGAAAAAAATTTCATAGTTTTTATAGACCATTGAGGCTTCCCAAAGCACAAAATAGGTTTAATTTACAAGCATTAAAAAATTGATTTTTGGTATAAATTTTGCGTCGAGAAATAGGCGTAAGCTTCCCAGCTCTGGAACCGTACTTCGGATCTTTCTGAATTTCAATACCACTCTATTTAAGTTCATTTCCAATCCAACGATCCAAGAACGAAGACTCTAGCTGTTCTGGGGGCTTGGGAAATCACATACAGACAGACGGACATCGCTCAATCGTCATCGCTATTCATAAGGATCCAGAATATATATACTTTATGGGGTCCTATATTGATATCGAAGAAATTACACACGGAATGACAAACCTATATATACCCTTTCACTTTTTTGTGAAGGGTATAAAAAGTGTTTACGTCTTAGAGCTTTCAGATTTTGTTCACGTTTTATGATACTCTATGAAAAAATAAATTTGTTAAGGATTCTGAGATGTTCACACTTTCGATGCGTTCACTTTCGATGCGTTCACTTTTTCGCCAGTTCACTGTATACATAAAGTTGACAATTATTTTAATTTTTAATAATTATTAACTCCAACTGTTTGCGTAGAAATGTATCCCTGTTATATATTTTGAAACTCTTGACTGTGTAAGTTAAGAAGATATAAAAAGTTTTTAATTTTTTTGTATTATAACCAGGGTAGAAAAAAATTCTGCTCGCGAATAAAGTTTTATTTTATTTTTTCGTTTTAAAATTTGTTTTCGCAAATTTAATAATAGAATTCGCGAAAAAAATTTTATTTTTTATTCTTGGCTTTTTTAATTCTCCTCGCGAAAGAATGAAATCAGCTTTTGGTTATTTTTTTCATTTACGAGGAGAATTAAGAATATAAAATAAAATTCTTTTCGCAAAATCTATTTTTTAGAATTGTGGCAAACGAATACAAAACAATCACAAACGAATTTAAAAGAAAAATTCTTGCAAAAATTATACCTCGGCATGTTGTGCTTCTTGCATACGTGTGGTTGTGTATGTTGATTGTTATAGGTTTAGTCAAAAATTTACTTTAGTCACTAAGTGCAGTGATGTCAGCGTCATACACAATTGTGGAAACAAAACTCACATGTACGCTTACGCTCTTTTATTTTGAGAGCGTAAATATAATTGTTTACTGAGGAACACTCTCATTCAGCGGGAAGTATCGCAAGTCCTGTTTTGAGGCCTTTATACAGAAATAATATATTTATATAAATATATATATACAATACATATAAGAGGTTTGAAATAAGTTGGAGCCACTGTATGTAGGTACATCTTTTGGAAAATTTCTTAAAGTAGCTTTTAAATCAATTCATAAGTAAGACTTTTTGTAAAAATTGTTTCTCTTGCATATAAACTAACCAAATTTTCAGCTTAAAAATGGAGAAATATTTTAAAATTAAATATCTGAGAACTTGGCAATTTTCGAAACATTTTTTTACAACATATAAAATTAGGAGATATTATTGGTAAATAAAAGGATATTCTTAGAAAAGGCCACTAGTTAGGCCTCGCAACCGCACATTTCTCCCGCTGGGAATGTAAGAGATAAGAGTGATCTCACCAACACAATCATATTTGACATCACTGCTTTAGTGTGTTGTTTGTTGTTGCATATTAATAGTAGTGACAATAATAAGTGCGCACTTACATATATACATATGTATGTATGTAGGTAGCTTTTTATACGGCCTGTAAGACAATAGCCCAATTCACAATCCCGTGCAAATGGTCTTGCATTATAGCATTTGCAAATTGAGAGAGTATTTGAGAGGATTTTCAATGAATTTTGCTGGTGTAGAGTAGAATTATTTTGCTCATGCTACGATGCTAGACTACTTGCTCGAGATTGTGAACTGGGCTAATGTGTTTGGATGTTCGTGCATATTTTATGTACATGTATTAGGGAGGACCCATTTCTTTGAAGAACAAGTTTTAAAACTTCTGAGGCGATTTCATTTATTGATTTTAAAGTCTTTAACCCTGTTTACATGATACAAATAAGTACCTCCCTTAACACAGATTTTGGACAAATTGTGTTATTTCAAGTGCATAGGTATTTTTTACTATAGCTTAAAATTGCATTCTTTACAGTTTTCAAAATTATTTATTCAGGTTAATATCTTTAGCATTTCTCAGAAACAATACGAATATAAGAAATATAGAAAAATTAATCAGAAGTGAATACATACATATGAAAATATACAAAGTCATTAAAAATATTCAATATATATTATGTACATACATATGTATGCAGGTATGAAAGTTATCTGGCCTGCCCTTTCGCAGTGTTTTAACAAAATATTTTTATGACACCTAATTAAATATTATTTAGGGTAAACCACAGAAAAAACGTGAAACAACTGCCAAAACATTACCCATAAGATCATTAGTTTAGAACAGGGCTCCTCAGCCATTACACTCCAGATACGAGTGCCAATCGGATTTTCTACACGTATTCACATACGCAACACGAACAGTAACGAAATTCACATCAATGAGAGAAGAGAAAATAAAAATTTTATTCATAGACAACAACAAATGCATGACTAAATTTTCAACCCGCGTTGCCATCGTTCGATTTTTTGTATTCTTGGATGAATGAATTTATATATATTATGATTTTTAGTAATTTTGTATGATACAAAAATGGTTTTATAATATATTATATCTCCATTGAAGATAGTATTGTATATAATATAATATTTTAATATAAGCCTTATGAAAATTTTCTACAGAGGAAATTTTTTTTTAAATCGAAAGAAATGTTATTTACTCAGTTGCACGAGTATTTTAAAATTTTTGGTACATTATCTTTACACCATTTACAGTTTTATTTCGGAATTTTCTTATCATATTTTAGAAAATTCTATTTATTTATATTTCATAATTTCCCAAATATGTATATACAGTGGCTCATAGTTTATTTTATGCAGCAAAATGTTATACTAAGAGAAAAAAAAAAGAATTTTTTCACTCTGTGCCACATTTTGCAATTTTCTAAAGTTATATGTATGTACAAATACAAATTTTGTTTAATTTTGCAGTAATTTTTTTTTCATAAAAAACATGCGACTTGCCTCGTCGAACTTTAACAGTCAATTAAATTAAATTTTTGTGTGCGCTTAGGAGGCCAAAAAATTATACTACATACAAGGGCTCACAGCGATAAGGCCGGTACTCTGTTTGAATTTTCGAAAAATGTTTAGCAACATTAATTATTTCATTTGAAAAAATTGACAAATAAAAATTATAAATTTCTTGTTTTCCTTAAGGCTAGTCCTATGTTTAAATTTTCGAAAAATATTTAGCAAAATTGTGTTCAGAAAAATTTCACGTGTTTTTCATAGTAAACTAGTTTTCCAAATTTTTCCACGCTTATTTCGACTAAATACTATTTATATGGGCTTTGACAGCATTTCGGTCGAAATTGTGAATAGAATATAGGCTATAGAAACAAAAATCAATTTCACACATTTATAAAAGTGAAAACTAAGTTTGCCTTCCTATATTATTATCAATTTGATTTTGTGATCAACGGCAACACCTTTAAATGTTCTTTCTTGTTCACATAGTTGCCAGACAAAATAGATGCAATATCGCCAAATTTTGGAGAAAAAAACATCAAAATCTTCATATTACTTTTTCAAATCGTTAATGTGAAATTATTACGGTAGTTTTATGAAAAATACCTCAACATTTCTACAGAATTAAAAAATGCTTTCAATTTTTCATATAAAACGGTGTTATTTTGACAAAAATAGTTAAAAACAATGAGTAAGTTCAATTTGAAGTATACGTAAAATAAGAAATTGCTTCTGTTTAATATATTTGTTCCTATAAGTTTTATGGGGAGAAGAGGGTACATAAGGCTCTTTTTTCCGAGGCTCTATATCTCAGAAGTTACATTGCCGATTATTATTATTTAGATTTTTTAATTAGCTTCTTTAATGTAGCTATCACCTATCACTAATATTTTACGAATTATATTGCTAGAAGTACGACTTTCAACGTCTAGTAGCGTCCTTATATAGAATTTTTTCAAAATTTCAAACATTTTAATAGATGAATTGACTTGAAAGCAAATTTTTTGATTTGTAAGTTTTTTTTTTTTTTAAATATGTTTTTTCTCTTAATTAAAAGTAAGAAGCAAAATATTTTGATTCCACATACATATTTAGATTTTTTACTCCTTTATTATAATTTCCTGGACTTGGTCTTTTAAATATTTCGTTCAAATTTAATATTTAAATCACGCTATTTTTAAACAGAAATAACGGAACACAATATTTTTATGTCAGATAAAATGGCAATATATAAGTCAAAATATTCCAACATTATGTACATTAATAAATTCGGAAAAAAATTTAAAATAATTTTAGCCTTATAAATATTGCGTGGAGTGTATAATTTATTCACTATAAGGAAGTTCGCCTGTAATAATTAAATGTAAGAAATACATATTAATGAAAACTTTATTTAAATATTTCAAGTCATATTATTTTTGGCATAAAAAGTCGTAAAAATGACGTCGTCTGGCAACATTATTTGTACGCTCTTGCTTAAAAAAACAGTCACTAACACATGAAAAATTCACAAATACATGATACTTAAATATTTTCTCCCATTGAGGAGCCCTGGTTTAGAAATAACAGTTTTTTACTCTTCTACTTCTGAGTAACTGATAAAAAGTAATTAAGCCATTGATGAGGAAGAGTGAAATTGCAAATATGCAGCTGCAGGTTTTTCTTTTCCAATAAATGAAGGCAGGAATAATAAATGTACAGTACTTTTCGCTTATAGTCCATTCCGCTTAGAGGCCAAAACCGGATATAAGCCAAAACTGTCGTATTCATTTGCAGCTTTTTTTGAATTTCATACAAATTATTTGTTCTAAAGTCCACTTCGCTTGTAGTCCATTTTCGCTTAAAGTCCACGTTTTGTTGGCATTCGTAACTAATATTGTATGGAAAAACCTCGCCTATAGTCCACTCTCTTTTTTTAATTGTATATTTTATGACATAAAAATATATCATTTAAATATTATTTAATTTTTAAACTATTGTTTTTCTGGATCATATTAATTATGTTTCTTTATAGCCTCTTTTTTAAATATTATGTTGTTTTTTAGAGGTTGGGTTAGTTCTTCTTAGGGGAACTTTTTTCCCTCTTGGTCCATTTAGCCCATTTCCGAACTTAACCTGTGCTATCATTATTCAGGATATATTTATACAAAATTTCATGAGTCTAGCTGTTTTCATTTGGACTGAATCTTGATTACACAGACGGACGGACGTACGGACATGCTCAGATCGTCTATGATTTCATCACTAATCAAAATATATATATTCTTTATGGGGTCTCGGATGGATATTTCGCTGAGTTACAAACGGAATAATATATTCTTTTTTGGAGGGTATAATAATAAATATTTTTGTTTTAACTATTGATTTAAATTAAATCAATATTTGGTTGTTTTAAATAAACTTTTCTTTTGTTTTAAAAAAGTGGAAGAAAATAATTTTATATAGTCCAAAATGTGGGTTAAAACAGGATTCACTTATAATCCATTAAGTGGCTCATAAAGAAAATCGGTTATAGTCCAAATTCGCTTAAAGTCCACAAAAGCTAGGCAACTATAGTTGTGGACTATAAGCCACCTAATAAGTGGTGACAAACACAATACACATGAGCACTGATGATGAAAGGGTTGCGTCTTTCGAAAACAGCTGTTCTGCTCTGCTGTGTAAGTTGAATAACAAAAACTGATGTTGACTTGCCTTTGTGCCTTGGAATATTTATCATGTCTTTCTGAGATTTAAATTAAAAATTTCGAACAATTAGCCTATACAGCTGTTCTGCTCTGCTGTGTAAGTTGAATAACAAAAACTGATGTTGACTTGCCTTTGTGCCTTGGAATATTTATCATGTCTTTCTGAGATTTAAATTAAAAATTTCGAACAATTAGCCTATAGAATCTTAATTCAATTTAATATGAAAAGTACTGTATTTATTAGCTTTAAAACTGTTTATGATTGTAAACATATTGCAATCTCTTTAGTGGCGATAGCTGAGCAGTATGGACTTTATCATGCCAATATTGTTGCAATAAACGGAGATATTTAGAATGAAATATATGAGTTATATAAATTAAATTGTTATCCCAAAGGAGCTAAAACTTTAAATCCCGTGCCAAGTAACTTTTTGAGGTATAAGAACAAAAATATAATTGAATTAGGGATATTTTATAAAAAAATTTATTAATATATATATATATATATATATATATATATATATATATATATACATATATATATATATATATATATATATATATATATATATATATATATATATATATACATATATATATATATATATATATATATATACATATATATATATATATATATATATATATATATATATATATACATATATACATTATAATAGGACATGTTTATGTATATATTTACTTCATTCGATTGGAGATCTAAAATCATTTGCCATAATGCTATTTTCAATATCGAATTTCAAAAGTTTAGTAGCTCATAATTTAATTTCGTAATAAGTATATTAGAGAGAGACTTTTTAGAAAGTTTTGATCGAAGCTTTTTTAGTATTGAGATTGTATGTATGTATGTGTTAAATGCTATCATAACCTTTAATTACACATCCATCCATACGTACACACAAATGCAAGTATATACACATCCTTTCGTGTATGCAATGATAATTTCCAAACAATTTTTTCTAAATGCATACTTATAATCTAAAATATATTTCAATTAATAATAACAAGTGAGTTAATAATTTAATTCAACAAGACTAAATTTTTTAACTTCCGAAAAAAAACTCTAGGGATCTTTGCCAACAAAGCTTATCAGCTGATCGATGTTTGAAATAGCACACTAAGTTATGATGTGTTGTTCACACTAGTCATATTTTTAGTGCGATTATTTTATGACTTTATGACTACAGTGTGAATACCCCAATTGTATTAGACTTTAATATAAATATATTTATATGCCAGATGCCCAAAGCTATCAAAGTCATAGCAATAATTTATAATAATCTAAGGTACGTTGCACTGCCCATGGTCATGTTAATATTTTACTAAGAAAGTTAAAGTAAAGAAATTTTAAAATGTAATATTAATTTTAATATACATATGTATATAATACCATAAAGTTGTCCTATTACCAATGGACCCTGCGACTAAATTAGCGCATTCGACATGGAACTAATACCAAAACCAAAATTTTACTATAATTCAACATATCATTATTCTACAATTGCACAAAGTAAGATTACACGTGCTCTTATATTATTCTTTTCCATATGCATGCTGTACGTTCATCAAAATCTACATTCAACACACTATCATTTTTATGTTCATGTACATGTTAAATAAAATTTTTGTATTCATGTACATTTCAACGCCGTAGAATTTTTTATTCGCGAGCATTTTTAAATTAAATTCATCAAAATAGAAAAGGGTACTGACTATGTACATATATACTGGTCGATTTGACATGGAATTACCCTTATGTATGCAAAATATATTATAAAATGGTTTCATAGCAGGTAGTTATTATAAAAATTTCTGCGTACAGTAAATTACACCCCTAATTAACATACGCACATTATTATTGTCTTTCAATAGATGCTTATTGGCACTTCTTGTAATTGTTTCCAAAAAAATACTTTCAAAGGTAAATTTAACTCTTGTATGTATATATGTATATGTACATATTTATATTCGTATGAATGTGTGTACATTCACTCATCCCTATGCAATCATAAATACCTACGTACATTCATCCATACATATCATACATTCAAAACACAATTACTAATTATTTTTCAACAACAGCAACAAAAGCCAAGAACACAACATGTACGATTTTAAATATGCTAAAAAAATCTATGTACATATGTATGTATGTAACTACTTTTTTCTTATACTTCATAAAACAAAATATACATAAACATACATACATAACTATCAAAAAGCAGTAACACAGCATATGTACACACATCTATACGTGCAATACATACATACATTTCTTTTGTCAATGAAAACATATGTAAATTAATTATTTTATTATTAAAATTTATAAAAAATACATATATTTTTTGAGCTAAAGCCTATCCTTTATTTCTCAAGAATGAATTAGAACTAACTTTTTGATACAAAATTATTATTATTAATACCTGTTGCAACTTCAACAATTTGTGTGCATTGCAAAATATTTAGGTGAAATTTAAGAACACTAAAATATATAAAATAAAAATTATGTTTGGATGCGACGTCAGCGTAATTCTTCGCTGTTTTGTGGAAAAATATTGTGCGCGTGTGTCTTGTCAGCAGTGGCGGAGTTTAAGTAAGGAATGTGTTAACTACGCCCCCCTAAAATTTCAAACGTCCTCGTTTGTTGTTTTTGGTTTGTTGAATAATTGGTTCAGTCCTTCTATTGCCGAATCTGTTAGCTGGATGGCTTTTCATTTTTTAATCTTCCAAGTACTTCTTCCGATAACTATAATGATGACGACTATTACGAAGGTAAGAATTGAGGTTCTAGTATATTTTATTTTACTATCTTTCTCTAGGGTGTCTATGTAATTAGTATTATTTGTGTCCAGTTGCATTTGTAAGGAGAGTATTTCCTCCAGAGTGTTGGATATAGATAAGGGTTGAAGGATTGCTGGTAGTGGTTTTCTTGTTGTTTTTTGCTTGTTGTAAAATTTTTCAGTTAATAAAATGTATCAAAAATGTGCCATCTAATGTAGTTGTTTCGTTTTCAATGGTGACTTCTCCGTTAAATTTATTCAGGAATAAAATGCCTGGTGTTATTTCCTCAAAGTTCGGAATATGTTGATTGTTGATTTCGGTGCAATTCGGTGCGCGGCTTCTCAGGAGGTTTCTTACACAGGTATCGTTGCTTAAATCTACTATATTATTTCTTAAACATACTTCTAAATAATTATAGTTCTTACATTTTTCTTTAATTCCGTAAATTTTTTCATCGCAAATTAGTATTTCATTAAAATTTATTTTATTAATTCCCTCATTTTGTTTTACTGCTCTTACTTCAATTGATTTACATATGTTATTATTAACGGTTCGTAAGCATATTATAAAAATTATTATATATCCGTTAGATGCAATTTTTATTTCGGAAAATTCAAAAGCTTCATCTAAATTTACAAATGGGATATTTTCTTTATCAACAATAGTTTTGGCTACATTAATTTCTTCGTTATACTGGCTTTTGCCCAATGTATTGCATATGCAATATTTACAATTTCTTCTATCATGACTTCTAATTTAAATTTTGGCTTCAATAGTAGATCTATTTCTGTAGATCCACCATGTTCTATTGTTTTTGCAATATTATTGGTAATATTAGTAATTTCATTAATTTTTTCTATGGTTAGCTTGATGATCAATACTTGATTGTTATTATTTTCTAAAACATTATTTAATTTGTTTAGAACAATCTCATGGTCGTGGTGGTCAGGACTTCCGGCTATCCACTTCCATGCGCTGCCTAAAAAATCTAAAGATCTTTTTAGTTTTTTACCCGTAAATTATTTGAATGTGTCTTGATTTGGGATATCAGTAAGGATATGAAAGGGTAATGCGGATTTCGTCTGATTGTCGATGTTTGTGTCATTTTTTCAATGTTTTCTATTATGTCTGAGAACTTGTCGATGTCTATCTCGTGGATTATTTTAAAATGTCCAGTTTGCAGTCTTGCTGTGCCCTTTTCCAGTTGAGCATTTGAGTATTCCAGGATCTGAATTTCCGCGTAACACAGCGACGTGATCGATCTGTATGGGAAAATTAAATTTATAATGTATTTTAGTTGCGTATTCTACTTTTATGTACTATCTGTCCCTTTTCCGCCAAAACAGTGCTATGTCTGTCTTCTTTAACTATTTTCTTTGAATATGGTTTGGAAAGTTTAGTTCCTAATCTTTTATTTTGCTTTACAAAAATTATTTGTCCTGGTAAATAGGATTTTAGTTCGTGTCTCTTCCTATTATGGAATTGAATATCTTTCCTCTGCTTTACTGCCAAACTTTCAAGGTTATCTTTCTATATCCTCTGGAGTAAAACTAACACTTCATCCGAAAAACAAGTCAACGGGTTTCCTGTTAGTCACTGAGTGGTTGTATTCAGACACTGCTCAACAACTCGTCAAAATTTCTGTGTCCCCCATTTTCCTTAATACATCGCATTATCTCTGTTATAGTTGAATGAAACCGTTCCACCTGACCGTTAGCTTGGCCCTTATATGCCGGTGTTGTATAAACCTCCATCCATCTTCCATGATGAATTTAATAGCGGCTGAGTTTAGTGAGGGTTCGTTGTCTATTATTATAAATTTGGGTACGCCAAAGCCGAATATTATCTCCCTGAGTTGTTTCCTAATATCTGCAATTGATCTGCTCTTTAGTATTTTTGTAATGGCAAATTTTGTAAATTTGTCAAGGGCCGTCAGTATTACTTTTCCCTCTGTTAAAAACAAATCTATGTGAATAGTGTGGCCTGGATGTGTTGGTATCGGTGTTTCTGTTAGCTTAGGTTGATTAGGGTGTCGGTCGTATTTACTTTCTTTGCACGTAGTACAATTTGCTATAATGTTCTTTATTTTACTGAGCATACCTGGAAAAAAACTTTTTTCTAGAATTTGTGATTTATTTTCTCTCGCGTTCCTATGAGCGCGCAAATGTGTTTCCAAAATTACAGTTTCCTGATCTTGTTCATTGGTGATATCATTGACAATTTTTTGAGTATAGCGAGTTTTGTAGTTACTAAAATGTTATGGATAGACGTTTTGGATAATACCCATTATCTCTTCCTCCGAATGAATTCCGTTAATTATGGATGCGTTGAGATATCTTTTCAGATGAGCTAAAAGGATTTGTTCGTTGTATAGTGGTTCTTCAATAATATGTCCATGGACCGTAGGGAAGACAATTTTGAATTGCTAGGATGCAGTTTCAGACTGTTTGAAAAATATTTGGTTCTTAAATACATTAATTGGTGTTTCGGCACGTGGTATCATCTGCCACTACATTGGAATATCCTGGTTTATATTTCAATTCATAATTATACTCCTCTAGAATCGATTTCCATCTTTTCATTTTTGAGTTAGTATTCTTAGAGCTCAATGAATATGTGAGGGGTTGGTGATCAGTATAAATTTTAATTTTTTTCGAACCATATAAGTAATTTCTGAGGCAATTTAGTGACAATATGATAGCCAACATATCTTGTACTTTAACTTTCTTATAATGTATATATATATATATACATATATATATATATATATATATATATATATATATATATTTTAATAAAATTTTTTTATAAAATATCCCTAATTCAATTATATTTTTGTTCGTATACCTCAAAAAGTTACTTGGCACGGGATTTAATTTTGTGTAATTGTTCAGATGGACGATTTATTTAGTAACAAAAATACTTTTATATATTCAGCACTTTAGAAAGATTTTCTTTTTGTCAAAATTACCAAAATTATTGAAAAAAGTACTAACTAAAAGGCTTCAAATTAAAATCTACCAGACCTTTGAAGTAAAAATCGAAATAAATCAAAATACTGCAATAGACTAAACTAAATACTAAAAGAAATACTGATACTTTTGGTGTTTAAAACAACGCTTAATCTACCACAAAACCAGTAAAATTGGCAACCTTGTCTATATTCCAACAGACACATTTTCTGCCGTATTTGCCGAAACTATACATAAAAAAATCGAAAACGATTGAAATATAACCGATTTTAAACATTCCCTTCATGGACAGTATATTATTATTTGTTACTGTTCCTTGCATTAAGCAATACAACAAAAATAAAAATCAGTATGACGTATCCAAAAAGAATTTCAGAAAACAGACAAATGGACGAGCATGGCTAAATCGACTCCACTACCTATAAGGGTCCAGAATACATGATAAGTATTAACTTCATGGGGTCTTGTGTGACCAAATATTATAAAAATTGCAAACAGACTAACAAATTTGTATATATCCCTTCATCTAAGAATGTTACCCTTCACATGTAAACGATACATACATACATACATACATACATACATACATACATATGTAGTCAGCGCTCACAACAGAATTTTATCATACATACATACTTAGTATGTATGATGATTACACACTTAAGTATGTACATACGCACAATTTGTGGTTTTTGTTCGTACAAGCAAAAAATTTTTTTTTTATTTCTTCTATTTATGCATGAATGCCATGACTACCATGTGAATACTATGAAATCTGATGATCAGCAATGAATAGGTACCAGAGTCTCGAGCTGTTTTCAAAATTTGTAGACGGCATGAATGAAAGGGTTGATTAACTTGTGTCGGCATAATAAAATTAGTGCGAAAAAAAACCAATCAAAGCAAATGGAGAGTTAAATACAAGCACGTACATTGATGTTTTTGGGCAGTTAAATGAACGGCAAACGGTTACGTTTTTAGACTTTTTCGTGGCTGTTGTTGGTTATGCTTTACTTAAAGCGGCATGGCCACACATCAAACTGACGCTTCAAACTCTGCTTTTATTTGATAGTGTTAGTGAAAGGAGCTCGCACGTATGGTTTGATGTGAGTTTGAAGAATATCAAAACAATTTAGATTTTCACTCCCAAACAGAATTTTACCAACACATACACAAGTTTGAAGCATCAGTTTGATGTGTGGCCATGCCGCTTAACATGTAGCTATATACGTGTGTTGGTATATATGACAATGCTGTCTTTTGTGTTTTGTTTATTGTAACTATGTGTGGTTGCATGTATGAGTGTTCTGTGTGTTCCCAGTTAGCCAAACCGTCTTAGACGACAAAGTCTTCGACGATTTATGTACGATTTGTCCTCTTTGTTCTATTTTTCTTACGACGTAGGCGACAGGATGGGCGACAATGTCTTATATCTTGTCTTTAAACTGTTGATTTTTTCTCTTTTGTTTAAGTTTTCTATAAACGTTGTCGACAAGGTGGGCGACAATGTCTTCTGTCTAGTCTTCAAACTGTTTAAGAATCAAGGAATTTGAAATAACGGGACTTTGAAAAGAAAACAAAAATGTTAATAGTTTTGATTGCGCATTTTTGTTCAGTTGTATTTTATAAAACGTGAGTGAAGGTAAATTTTAACAAGTTCTTTAACAGCAATTATATTAAGCAAATAAAAATGTCATCATCGAGGTCATTACGACGTGAAGTCCAACGTAAAAAGCTCATGTTTTTAGAAAGACTTAAAAACAGTAATAAAAGTATATTTATTTGATTTGATTTGATTTAAAATTAAAAAATAAATACATTATATATGAAAAACTATGAATTTATATATCTTATCTTATTTTTGCTAATGACTTTTGACTATGTGTTCGTCGACGAAATGGTGGAGGAATTTGTCACTCCTGCATTCGTCGATGACAATGTAGAGGAATTTGTCGCTTATTTCTTCGTCGACGACGAGTCACAGGAAATTGTCGCTCATACGGTCGTCGACGATGAATTGCAGGAATTTGTCGCTCATGCAGCCGTCGACGAATTTGTGGCCATTTGTTCGAAAATTTCGTCGACGATTTGCTTCAGCTGTCTTTAACATGTCTTCGACGATTTTCTATTGTCTTGTACCCGTCGTGTAAGATGTCTTGCAGACATGGCCAACTGGGTTGCGTAGTTTTGTTTCTTCTTGTCCCAGTTGGCAAATTCGTCGTAGACGACAAAGTCTTTGACGATACATGCACGATTTGTCCTCATTTGTTTAGTTTTCTACAGACGTGAGCGACAAGATGGGCGACAATGTCTTCAATAATGTCTTTAAACAATGCAAAGCAGCGTAGAATCTAAAACAACGGGACTTTGAAAAAATGAAAAAAATTGCAAACAATTTGAGTATACATTTTTATTCAGTTGAATTTGAGCATCAGGTTGTGAATGTTTTAAAAGTATAATTGTTTTGTGTATTTAAAAAAACATTGTTTGTGTAAGTTGTATACATTGTGTGACGGTACAAATGGAAAGAAATCCCTTAAAAATTATGGAAATATTTTAAACGGAATTTATGGTAATATAATATAATTTTTTCAATTTATTTTTTCAACTAATTAATATTGTTTTTATTTATAGAAGCAACGAAGGATGATGGCCGTACAAAGAATTTGTAAGAAATCTTCGTTTAATTCTGAGAAAAATTAAAAATACCACGAATAAAGGAAATGCAAGGAAGGAAAACAAACACCCCGACGGTTTTTCGTAATTTCGTAATCATAAACTTGTCACATTAGCATCATAGAACTGAATTATAATTTTTTTTTTAACAAAAAAACACTGAAATGTACAAATAAAAGAAAGTATAAATGAAAAATTTGGTTGTGTACTTTATTTATTTTATTAAATTTATTTAGAAGAAAATTCGGCTCGTGTAATCGTCAACGACAACGAAGAGGAAAATGTCGCTCGCTAAATCGTCGACGACAAGGTAGGGGAAATTGTCACTTATGTAATCGTCGACGACAAGGTACGGGTAGTTTTCACTTATATAATCGTCGAAGAAAAATTGCAGGAAATTGTCGCCCATAATGTCGTCGACGATAACGTGGCCGACATTGTCGCTTGTGTGATCGTTGAAGACTTTCGTGGCCATTTGTTCGAAAAAATCGTTAACGACTTGCTTTAGCTGTCTTTAATATGTCTTCGAAGACTTTCCATTGTCTTGTACCCGTCGTTTAAGATGTCTTCAAGACATGGCCAACTGGGGTGTTATGTGTGTATGTAGCTGTGTATCTTTGTGTACATGTTTAGCTTTTATTAGCAGCGAATACTTGCGTACAAGATCATTAAGAATAACATCTCTTAGCATTGATGTTGCTACGTTTTTCGTTGTTGTTATTTAAACTTATTATTGCACAAATGATCTTGTATATTCTCGACGATGTATCCGGAATATACCATTTCCGTTAATTCAAATAT
Organism: Linnaemya tessellans; assembly: GCA_951800035.1. Lineage (NCBI taxonomy): Eukaryota > Metazoa > Arthropoda > Insecta > Diptera > Tachinidae > Linnaemya > Linnaemya tessellans. The sequence goes on along the minus strand of OX637532.1, from coordinate 102,197,398 downwards.
TATCTACATTGTGTTGACCAGGGTTGTAATATTTTGACAACTAGAGATGAGTTGGCAGTGCTGCCAAGTACATATAGCCACATTGTCGTTATATTTGAATCTATTTTTAAACTTTATAACATTGCCGACCACTTAAACCTGTTCGACCCGAATAGGCATACAATATCCTCTTCCATAGTGCGCCAATCGTTCGAGATGTACTCTTCATTTTCGACCTTGGGCTATTGTACTTCTGTATCTGGTACACAACGTCATTCGCTCTCTTAATCACTTTGTACGGGCCATCCCAGTGAGTCTGTAATTTTGGGGACAATCCTTTCTTCCGTTGTGAGTTGTGAAGTAGAAACAATTGACCTTCCATAAATCCCTCCGAATTTGCTGCGCGGTCATATCTAGCCTTCATTTTGTCACTGACCATCTTGATTCTATTACGCACGAACTCATGCAGTTCGTTTAAGTTCTCCTGCTCTTGGGACGTAATGGCTCCTTCTTCTATAGTTGGCTTAACACAAAATTCCAAGTCACCAGGCAGTTTTAATTCCGTCCCGAAGATAATTTGGCTGGCGTTCTCGATGTTGAGTCGTGTGCAGCTGACCTATATGCCATCAAAAATTTGGGAACGTGCTCATCCCAATCCCTCTGATGGTTGCTTACCACTTTTCGCAGGTACTCTTCTAAGGTGCGATTGAACCTCTCTACCATGACATCAGACTGTGGATGCAACGCACAGTGGTTTCCCTCATAGGCCAAAAATCAAAAAAGTTATTGTAGTAAGAATTTTAACGAACATTTATATTGCTATATTAAATTGAATTAAGATTATATAGGCTAATTGTTCGAAATTTTTAATTTAAATCTCAGAAAGACATGATAAATATTCCAAGGCACAAAGGCAAGTCAACATCAGTTTTTGTTATTCAACTTACACAGCAGAGCAGAACAGCTGTTTTCGAAAGACGCAACCCTTTCATCATCAGTGCTCATGTGCACTGTGTTTGTCACCACTTATTAGGTGGCTTAGTTGAATGTGATAACAGTTCCTATTTACACAAATTTTATTGTGAAAAAGAATACGAGAACTGTATCAAGCTGATGTTAACATGTTATTGTTATAATACCCGTGTTACCGTGTGATTATTTTTCTTCATGTCCCATTTTTCTGAATTTTTGTTCCATTATACCTAAGTCAAACTTTTTTGGTTTGAATTTTATACTTAAGTACATGTGAACGTTTTTACAATTTTTTTATTATTGGTAGCTCAAGCCATAGCTTAAATTTGTATGTAGTAAGAATTTTAACGAACATTTATATTGCTATATTAAAAAAGTTATTGTTTTTTTAAGCTTTATTGCACAAAATTTATTGATAAGACTCTAAATTTTATGAATCTTAAAAATTTTGTTGTTTTTTTGGCGAGATTTATTATTTGTGTCCGTTGAAAGAGGAGGTATGTTTATATTACATATATTGTGGTTGCATAGTCATAAAAGAAAACTTAAGTTTATCCAAAAAGTTATTCTCGTTATTGTGGCAGAAGTTTCCAAAAACCCTACAAACATTAAATTTTAACTTATTTTCCACCAAATTATGTTGTCTATGAATTCAATTTGTCACGGAAAACAAAACTATAATTTGGAAAAACCCGCGCCCGTAATCCACTCGTTATTGCAGGCCGTTGAATTTAAAAAGAAACTTCGCAACTGTGTCAAAATGAGGAACGATATTTTAAATCGAAAATTTTTGCACTTTCTCCCACCGAAATAAATAAAACAAAACAAAAATTACATATGAAGCATGGCATAAAACTGACCATGGTTGACGGTAAAGTTTGTAACGCTCTAACGTCCAAAATGTCACATATGTGGTGGCTTACCTACAGAAATGAATCACATTGAAAAATGCCTCGAGAAAAAAGTAGATGAAGCTCGTTACGAATTCGGACTGTCACCATTACATGCCAACATACGATTTTTTGAGTACTTCATTCACTTATCGTACAAATTAGAGCCAAAAAAATGGAAGACCAGTAAGAACGAAAAGTCATGTGTTTTGAAGAGAAAACAATTTATTCAACAACGATTTCGGGCCGCAATGGGACTTTTGGTAGATAGGCCAAAAGCTGGTGGTTGCGGAAATTCGAATGATGGCAACAGAGCGCGGAGATTTTCTCAAAATGTAAACCTTTCATCAAAAATAACAGGAATCGATAAGGATATTTTGCAAAGATGTGCCACAATTCTCCAAGCTACAAATTCTTGATTTCAAATTGATGCCGAAAAGTATGAGGAATATGCTGTGGAGACACTTGCGAAGGAGTATCCCTGGTACTACCTCCCTCCATACGTACACACAATTCTTATCCATGGAGCTGAGGTAATCAAGCATGTATTAGTGTCAATAGGTGAATTATCGGAGGAAGCAGCTGAAACGAAAAATAAGGATAAAAAACATTTTAGATTGTAACATACACGAAAAATATCGTGTATGCTACAAATACAGATCTTTTAAATCGCCACTTATTAAAGTTCAGATCCATTTATTTCTGGAGCCCGAAACTTACCAACAAAGAATAGAAGTAGTTTAAGTTAAGGAGTTTTAAATTTGCTTAATATTTGATATATATTACTACTATTTTACCTTATTACCTTATATTACTTAATAATACCCTATATTGCATTATTTAACTTTGTTTAAATTTTTAATTTAGTTGTTTTCAGTGTATATTTCGAATGAATTAAAGTGAAATAAAAATTTACAATACTTGTTTAAAACAACAAAATTTTCATATTAAAATACTTTATTTCAAACATTTTTAAAACAGATCTATAACCCAATTAACACCTAAAAGATCAAATGGTTACTGTGGCTACAGTTGTTAATATTTTTTCCTAAAAATTTGTCAGCTTTAAGTTCTTTGGGCATGAAATGATCTGAAAAATTTATCTGAATCTGAAAATCTGAAGACCCTAGCTTTTTTAGTTTTCGAGATATTGATTTTTGACCGCTTTTCCATATAAGGGAAACCACTGTCCAACGGAATTGTTCTGGTTTTCTGTATCCCATATAATTCGCACATTTCCCTGAATATGGCAGACTCGAAATTCCTTCCTTGGTCGGAATGTAATTCTATTGGGACACCATAGCGACATACCCAGTTGTTGACGAATGCATTTATAACTGTCTTTGCTTCTTGGTTAGGTATAGCATATACCTCTGGCCATTTACTGAAATAGTTCATTACCACAAGAACATAACGATTTCCGGCTTCAGTGACGGGAAAATGACCTGCTACATCCATCGCGATACGCTCGAATGGTGCTCCTGACTTGTATTGTTCTAGTTGTCCCCGGCTTCTTCTGACTCTGGGCCTTTGGCTGCTATGCACGGTGGGCAGTTTGCTATGCAGTCGGCTACGGCTTGTTGACATCCAACCCCATAAAAACTCTGCTACAGTTTCTCAAGTTTTTCTTACTCCAAGATGACCGCCAGTAGGTCCATTGTGAAATTTTTGCAAAACTACTTATCTTGGAGCATGGCACAACTATCAATTTTGAAGTTGTTTTGCCATCTACACTTTTCCATACGCGTTATAGGCACCCTTTTATTACCTTGAGGCTGTTCCACTGAGCCCAATTAGATTTGGCGAGTGGGCTTTCAGCCGAAATTTTATTCCGGGACGGTCTTCTGTCCTCCTCTTTGGCTGCTATAATTTTCCTCAGTATACTGTCGTCCCTCTGTGCCGCTGACCAGTCTTCATCGGAGTCGGTGTGCATTAGCCGAACATCAACAACGCCTTCCTGTTGTTCGGTTCTAACGCACTGTTTACACTCTAAACAGCAGGGTCTTCTTGAAAGAGCATCCGCATTGTTATGTTTTGTGCCCTTTCTATGCTCAATACTGAAGTCGTAGCTCTGCAGGCGCTCAATCCACCTTGCCAGTTGCCCTTAAGGATTTTTAAACTGCAATAGCCATCTCAGTGTAGAATGGTCGGTCCTTAATGTACTTACAGGTACTTACGGTAATGTTTAATACATTCACATACTGCCAGAAGCTCACGTCGTGTCACACAGTAGTTCCTCTCAGGTTTTGAGAGTGCAGGGCTATAATATCCTATGACTTTCTCAGTGCCATTAACTACTTGGGATAGCACGCCCCCTATGCCATAGCCGATCGCATCAATATCCAGCACAAATTTTTCTCCAGGTATGGGATACGCTAGTACTGGGGACGTACACAATAATCTTTTATGTTTCTGGAATGCATTTTCCTTTGGCTCACCCCAATGGTATGGTCTCGACTTCCTTGTCAGCTCATGCAGGCTTGCAGCTACACTGGCAAAATTTAGCACAAAGCGTCTGTAGTATGTACAAAGACCCAAAAAGCTGCGCAATTCATGAACACTTTTAGGTTGATGCCAGTCCCTTACTGCTTGTATTTTATCTTCATCTGTTGAGATTCCGTCTGCTGTAACACGATGCCCCAAATACTTTACTTCTTTCTGGAACAATGCACATTTCTTCAGGCTGAGTTTCAATCCAGTTAATGATATCCGTTGAAGAACTTCTGCCATGTTTCTGAGGTGTTCATCAAAAGTTTTTCCCATCACGATTATGTCATCTAGATATACCAAGCATGTCTTCAGGTGAAGTCCTTTCAGTACCTTCTCCACTAGGCTTTCAAATGTAGCCGGAGCATTGCAGAGACCAAATGGAATAACTTAGAACTGCCATAATCCGTTACCGACACTGAAGGCAGTTTTTTCCTTGTCTTTCTCTGCAATCGCAAGCTCCACGTATAGAACCACTTGGTACCAGTTAGCGTGCCCAAAGTATCATCGATTCTGGGGAGCGGATAGCTGTCCTTCTTGGTAATGTCATTGAGCTTCCTGTAGTCTACACAGAATCTAGTACTGTCATCTTTCTTTTTAACTAAGACTACAGGCGAACTTCAAGGACCAGAAGATGGCTCAATTACGCCATCACGAACCATTTCACTTACCAGCTCTTTGACTTCATCTCGCTTTGCTAGGGGTGGCTGTTTAATCGGCCTAGCTTCGCCTGTGTTAGTTTCATGTTTAACCAATTCAGTTCTACCCTGGCTTTGCTTTCCCATGGCGAAGATACTGGCATGGCTTTTTAGCAACTGTTTGACTTTATTTCTATCTGTCGCTGACAGCCCTCAAACGTCTGACTCTCAATAGCAAATACTTTTGTGACTTGCGGTTTGCTGTCATATCCAATCAATGGTTATCTCCACATTACGCCAAATCATCAGCTGTTGTCCCATATGTAGATTAGTAATTACATCGACAATATCGGCAACAATAAACACATGCCTCACGTTGATGTTGGTTATAGTCAACTTCACTTCAATCTTACCACAACCAGTGGACGGCTCTCCAGTAGCTGTACGTAACCATATATTGCTTAACCGCTCGCATTTCTCCTTTACTATATCGGGTCATATTATTGACTGCGACGCCCCTGTGTCTATGGTAAGTACGTGGTTTTCCCCGTTGATGTGTCCAGACGCAGTTAGGTTACTGTTTTTCTGCTGCATCACTGATATGGAGATTGTGGGGCCCTCGTTTGTGGGAGCTAGCTCCTGCCCCTTAATGCTAGCTCATTTTAGTTTAGCTGGGACTCTTGTGATGTTGTTTGGTTCACTTGGTGGAGAAACAGATCTACCTCTTTTTCTTGGTGCTTTGCAGCTGCGCTGACAATGACCGATTTTTCCGCAGTTAAAGCACTTAGGCATTTCTTTGGTAGCACTTTCCGCCAACAGTTGTCGCATTTCGTCCTTAAAACTAGCAACTAGGTTGTTATCCTCCTTGGACAAAACCTCAACATTCCGCACCTTAAATGTCTGTGGCTTGAAAACCATCCTAGCAGTCTCTTGAGCCAGGGCAAATGAAACAGTCTCAGCGAAAGTGGATTACTGCGTAGCGCACACAGCCAGTTTAACATCAGAGTCGCAAATGCTGTTAATGAACGACTCCGTTTTAAAGTGGTCCAATAACGGGTGACTCTCGAGACTCGTTAGGCTTCTTAACTCTACATCGCAATTCCATTCTGTATAAATCGCGCTTGTGCTCACCACCATACTTGCGCTGCAATGCTGCCATTATTTCATTATAGTTGTTTTTGCTGCTTACTGGCACGGTCTCAAGTACCTGTGCGGCTGTACCCTTTAAGGACAAAATCAACTCTATGGCCTTTTCTTCAGCATCCCATCCATTTCTGCTATCAACCGTATCGAACTGGAATTATAGATGCCCAATGGTACGCAGCCGTCGAAGCATGGCGCTTTTATTCGCGCAGAAACCTCCGTAATTGCTCGTACTGGCCCGCCACTACACTCCAGGCTATGCATTTTGTTCTCTAGAGCATGCAATTTCTCTTCGAACTCTTTTGCATGATGTTCCAGGATATTGTATATTCTAGATAGTGGACTCTATCTGCCAGCTCTGAGAATTTATTCTCAATAGAACACACCCTCTTATTAATGGCCTTAGAAACCTCTACCAGAGTCTCGTTCGTGGCTCTATTTGACTCCAACAGGTTTGTTTCCACTCCCTGTATTTCGGCTACAAACTCTTCACTGCTGACTTTTCAGTTCTGTTTTATTTCGGTTTGTGCATCATTGATTCCTTTTATCTGGATCATCCTAGCAGCGAACATTGAATTTATGTCCATGCTGCTGGTCGTAGCAGGACATAACTCTACATCGTCTTTGTCCTCAAACTCACACGTCATGATTCACATGCTCACATGCTTCGATTCTTAAACTCATCTATCAGCCTCTTCTGCAGTTCAGCCTTGTTTGCTGCTGTTGGCAATTCCCACTTACTAAGCTCCTTTTTTAGCTGTTCAACTTTTAGCTCATCAAATTTCATGATTACAATTTTATTATTATTATTGTATTTTTTAATGTCCTTTTTCTTCCTTAAATTGCAATGTCCTTTTAATTATTTTTGTATTTCCACTTCTGACACCAATTGTTACGTTTTAAGACCTTTTCGTAAAAACGCTTTTTACTTATCATTCAAGGATTCGTTTAATTGTATCAAATTAAAATTAATTATAAGATATATCAAGAGTGTTCTTAATAGACAAAAAACTATTGCAAATTAAAAAGGATTATTTCCTTAACAGGCAGTTAATAAAAAATAGAAAAATAATACTGTTTGAAATTAAATATAAATAAACAAAAGTATGGTACCTTTATATATACATAAAAGTGAAGCCTCCATAATGGCTGAATGCATCAGTTGCAAATCTGCAATACTTGGTGAAACTGGAATTTGCTGCGAAGGACTGTGTAAAAAGGTGTATCATAGTACCAGCAAGTGTGCGGGAACAGACAATTACTCAGCTGGAGTTTTGGCTAAAAATAATTTTGTGCGTTTTGTTTGTGATAATTGTATGCAGCTAATATATAATGTTGACTTTGCGTTAAAAGAAGTTTAAGATGATGTGAAGACAAATAAGCAATACATAGTAGAATGCAAAAATTATCTTCATATAGCTCTTAAACAAAACGAAAGAGAAGTTAAACAATTATTTAACCCTAGGATGACCTACATGGTCTGGCCAGACCATATTTGAATTTTATATGAAATATTTGAATTTTTAGAAAAATTAAAAAAAAAATAAATAACGTGAATTCTATAAGCATATTGTTTTGAATACAAAACAACAAATTCGGAGTAGATAGGGTCATGCTAAAGGGTCAGAAAGCTACCCAAAAAAAAAGTTCGATAAGTGCACCTTATGGTCTGGCTGGACCATGAGCTATTTTCATTAATTGTTATATGTTTTGATTTTTATGTGCATCAAAGTAAATGCAATGAAATCATTTGAATGAAATAAATGAATATAAACTTTTGAAGCAAAAAGTTTTGTTGATTTTTTACTCCGCTTTACTTAGCAAAAACAATTTCAAAAGCACTTGTGTTGTTACTATGTAAAATATTGTCATCAGACAGAACAAATAACGGTAAATATAGTTTGTCTTTTTTTGAGATTAGTTTCTGTGCTGTTCTGTATCAGTTTCATTTGTTCTTTTGAAGTGATAAAGCCAAGCAATGGATTGTGATAAAGCTTCGGATTTAGAAATTGTTGATGTGGTCAACAAATCTGCTAGATTTCAGCGTCTTACACCAGCTGAAAAACAAGCGGCTGAAAAAAGAATGATGGAATATTTGTGCAATAGCGATGATGAAGAACCTTATTGTACGAGTGAGGAGGAGAACGATTATATTCCAGGAAATGATGACGTCAATTATGCGTCTGATGAAGAATTTGACGTAATCGATTTAGTTGCGGCAACTGCAGCAACCCAATGTGCCTTCAACATGGTAAAGAAACCAAAACTTACATTTGCAATGACTGTGTAAATAAATAATATAAATATTTTATAAAATAATATGTAAAATGTATTAATATATTTAAAATAAAAAGAAAGAAACCAAAATGGTCGGTTAGGTTACTAAATTGGATGGGATTTTCAACCGTGGTCTGGCCAGACCATGTGGTGCACTTAGTGGTGTAAAGGTTATAGAACATCGTAGGGTTAAAGCAGTTGAAAGCCGTTATGACGAAAGAATAAAAAAATAGATAAAATACAAAATTCATGTGAAAAAAATGTGCAAGAGATGAAAAAGATGTGTGACCAACTAAAAGAAGTAGAAAATAAGAACAAGGAAATGTGTAACCAAATAGAAGAAAACAATAACAAAATGTGCAATGACATAAAGACGGTAATTAATGAAACAGGTGTTAAACAAACTAAAATTTCTTATTCGGATGCTGTACAAAAAATAACAATGTTGCAAGATTTGAGTAAACAAAGGCCTGTGATAGTAAAGCCAAAAGAAAAACAGGGAGGTGAAAAAATAAGAGAGGATCTGAATAAAAAAGTTGATCCAGCTAATTTAAGGGTAACAAACATTGAAAGTAGAAACAAGTAAAAACGTTATATTCGACCGGGTCGAATCTTGAATACCCTCCAAATATTTAGTAAGTGAATTTGATATGTTTAACTTGGTGGGACAGAGTTCCTTTATATAATATCGTACGTCAACGCCCACTAAAGGGGGCGCGGTTAAAAAATATACAATATCATATTTTCCACAGACGAACGTATGGGCATTGCTAGACCGTCTTAGACTTCATCACAATTCTCTTTGGAGGCTATAAAAACTGTATTTTGGCGGGGTCGCTCTGGCAAGGGCTGTGGGGGAAACATTTCAGCTTTGTCATAAAGCTCCAAAAATAAATGCTTGGAATAATTATATACAATATTAAAATTTCTTTTTTTTGATAGGATCATTTAGAGGGCAAAGGGGGCAGAAACAGATACACATAAGGGGGCAGAAACAGATACACATAAAACTGTAAAAATAAATGCTTGGGATGATTATACACAAAATTTAAAAAAAAAGTATATTTATTTTTAATAGGGTCATTTAGAGGGCAAAGGGGGAGGAGGGGGTAGGGCAGCAACAGGCAGTCATAAAACTCTAAAGATAAATGCTTGGGATGATTATATACAAAATTTAAAAAAAAAAATTTTTTTTGGTAGTCATTTAGGGGGCGAAGGGGAAGGAGGGGGTAGGGCAGAGTAGTACCAGGTTTCGTCTCAGCTTCGTCATTAAAGCTTAAAAGTGTTCTTTTTAAGGAATGTAGGCTTAAGTAAAACAATTTGTTAAATTTTTATGCTATTTTTGCCTATAATAACGCCCACTAAAGTGGGCGGAGTCAAAAAATATTTTTATTTTATTTAATGGCTCCAAGTTTAAGGCGTTGCACCGTATTTGACATAAAAATATATCATTTGCTTTACAAAATAACCAAAAAACTTCAAAAATTATGTTGTTTTTTCTGGGTTGGTTTAGTTCTTCTTAGGGGAACTTTTTTCCCTCTTGCCCGATTTAGCCCATCTTCGAACTTAAGCTGCTCTAAGTTTTTAATATTTATGCCAAATTTCAAGAGTCTAACTCTTTTCGTTTGGACTGAATCGTGATTTCCACAGACGGACGGACGGATGGACGGACGGACGGACATGCTCAGTTCGTCTTAGATTTCATCACTGATCAAGAATATATACACTTTATGGGGTCTGAGATGGATATTTCGATGCGTTACAAACGGAATGAGAAAGTGAATATACCCTCCAAATTCTTTTTTGGAGGGTATAAAAATGGTACTGTGGTAATACAAACCGATAATGATGAGGAACGAGAAAAGATCAAAAATGCCATTCAAAATTAAATGAGTGAATAATATATAGTGAAGGAGGCAAAACCCAAGGATATGAAGATAAACATAACTGACATATTATTTAAATATTCCGAAGAAGTGTTAATTGAGAAAACAGAATAATTTTTTGAGTGACACCGAGATTAAGATAATAAAAACATTTGAATATAAAATTAATAATAGAATAATACATACAATAAAACTTGCAACAGACGGAGAAACGTATACAAAATTGATCGAAGCTCAGAAAGTAAATATAGGGTGGGAAATATGTAGAGTTTTTGATGGAACGGAGAGGATCCGATGTTATAGGTGCAAGAGCTATAATCATCTGGCGAAAGATTGTAAAAACGAGTAAGTATGTATAAATTGCCTTGGAACTCACCAAAGTAAGGGATGTAAAAATGAGGTAGCATCAAAGTGTATAAATTGTAAGCGTATGAATGAAAAATTGAATATGGGTCTGAGAATCATTTAACTAATGATAAACAGTGCCCAGTATATCAAAACAAATTAAATAATATTAGAGGGAAAATAGGGTTAACAGAATACAACCAAAGAAAATTAAAGTGCTTTATACAAATATACAGGGAATTATTAAGAGTTTATTATTTTATCAGAGACACATTTAACTGAAGATGTTGGTGAGCAGGAAGTAGCGTTGAAAAATTATAATAAAGTTGCTTGTTTATCTAACTCTAATCGAACAGGAGGTGTAGTCATTTACTATAAAAATGAGTGGACAATGAACAAACAATTTGAGAATTTTGAGGACTCTAAATATTGGATTTTATGTTGTACAGCTAAATATAAAGGGACTAACATGACAATTGTAGCGGTATATAAATCACCTAGTAGTAGTATGTCTGACTTCTGTGATATATTTGGAGAAGTAGTAGAGGAAATTTGTGAACGGAACTGTGATACTCTAATTACAGAAGATTTTAATATAGATTGGTCAAAAGACAGTTTCTATAAACAACAACTCGTGAGATTTTTAAATGATAATGCATTGAAACAGATTGTAGAGTCTTATACTAGAGTAACGGAAAACACAAGAACTTTGATTGATTATGTAATTACGAATAGTAAAAGAATTACAACACAAAATAGTAAAACACAAAAATATCAGATCATGAAATAATTGATATTGCAATAGAAGTTAGCAGTATGGACAAAAAAGCTTGTCAAAGGAAAATTTAAATTTTAAGATACAACACGGCAGTATTTAACAGAGAACTCAATGCTATGTTAAGACAAAACCAAAGATCTTAACGAGAATGTTTTTAATTTTGATAAATGTTTTGAGGCAACGATACAAAAATTTAGTAAAAAAGATATAATAAAAGAGCAAGATGGTAATACAGGTTTGTTTAATAGGGATTTAAAAATAATGAAAAACGTATAAATGAGAAGATACCTAATAGCATTACAGATACATTAGAAACATATATAGTAAATATTGAAAATCAGAAAAACAAATATATAAACGATCAGATAAATATGGCAAATGATAAAAAACAGATGTGGATAGAGATAAAGAAATTATTACTTAGAAGAAGCATACTGTGATAGATTCTGTGATATAAAAATAATAAAGAAAGCGCGAAGAGAAGAGAAGCAAAAGAAAAAGCTCTGGAGAAAATAAATAAATTAAAATATTAAAGTATTTTAAAAATAGGAAAAAGACAATTTATCATTTTAATATTAAATAAACTTTAAAGAAACATAAAAATTTATGCAAAATATATAATATTGGTTTCGAAATAAAACTCTAAATAAAAAGTCAGCGGCAAAGGCGTTTATTGAATTTGAATGATCATCTCATAAAATATGGCTGAATGCAATTAATGCAGATCAGCAATAAGGAGTGAAAGTGGAATAAGTTGCAGTGGAGTGTGTGGTAAAGTGTCCCATATCACAAAAAAATGTGCAGGAATAGACCAATATTCTGTGAAAATCATGGATGAAAATAAATTTGTCAGGTATATATGCGATGATTGCATCCAATATATACAGAACATGGATTTAGTTCTGAAAGAAGTTCAAGATGGTGTTGAAAAAAGTAAACAACATTTAATAGACTATAAACATGAATTTAAAACACCTCTATAACAAAATGAAAACGAAATAAACAAATTATTGGAGGCTATCGAGATACGCTATGAAGATAGAATTAATAAACTAATTAAATTTCAAAAATCATGTGAAAAAAATATGGAAGACGTTAAAAAAATATTTGGAAATGTAAACGAAATTGAAAGCAACAACAAAAAACTGTATCATACAATCGAAGAAAAAAATGAAAATATGTGCAAAGAGATCAAAAAAGTCATAAATGAAACATGCAAACAATCAATTAGTTAAATATAAAGGATTACCAGATGTGAGCAAAAAGGTACAATTAATTGTAAAACAAGGGAAAAGCAATCGGCGGATAAAACGAAGGAGGAGTTAAATAAAATAAATCCATCTGATTTAAAAACAAGTAAAAACGTTATATTCGACCGGGTCGAATCTTGAATACCCTCCAAATATTTAGTAAGTGAATTTGATATGTTTAACTTGGTGGGACAGAGTTCCTTTATATAATATCGTACGTCAACGCCCACTAAAGGGGGCGCGGTTAAAAAATATACAATATCATATTTTCCACAGACGAACGTATGGGCATTGCTAGACCGTCTTAGACTTCATCACAATTCTCTTTGGAGGCTATAAAAACTGTATTTTGGCGGAGTCGCTCTGGCAAGGGCTGTGGGGGAAACATTTCAGCTTTGTCATAAAACTCTAAAAATAAATGCTTGGGATAATTATATACAATATTAAAATTTCTTTTTTTTTGATAGGATCATTTAGAGGGCAAAGGGGGCAGAAACAGATACACATAAGGGGGCAGAAACCAATACACATAAAACTGTAAAAATAAATGCTTAGGATGATTATACACAAAATAAAAAAAATGTATATTTATTTTTAATAGGGTCATTAAGCGGGCAAAGGGGGAGGAGGGGGTAGGGCAGCAACAGGCAGTCATAAAACTCTAAAGATAAATGCTTGGGATGATTATATACAAAATTTAAAAAAAAAATTTTTTTTGGTAGGGTCATTTTAGGGGACAAAGGAAGAAGGGGGAGGGGGGGCTAGGGCAGAAATCGGCGGTCATAAAACTCTACAGATAAATGCTTGGGATGATTATATACAAAATTAAAAAAAAACATTTTTTTTTGGTAGGGTAATTTTGGTGGCAAAGCAAGAGGGGGGAGGGGTAGGGCAGAAATCGGCAGTCATAAAACTCCAAAGATAAGTGCTTGGGATGATTATATACAAAACTTAAAAAAAAAAATTTTTTTTGGTAGGGTCATTTAGGGGGCGAAGGGGAGAGGGGGTAGGGCAGAGTAGTACCAGGTTTCGTCTCAGTTTCGTCATTAAAGCTTAAAAGTGTTCTTTTTAAGGAATGTAGACTTAAGTAAAACAATTTGTTGAATTTTTATGCTATTTTTGCTTGGGATGATTATATACAAAATTTAAAAAAAAAAATTTTTTTTGGTAGGGTCATTTAGGGGGCGAAGGGGAAGGAGGGGGTAGGGCAGAGTAGTACCAGCTTTCGTCTCAGCTTCGTCATTAAAGCTTAAAAGTGTTCTTTTTAAGGAATGTAGGCTTACGTAAAACAATTTGTTGAATTTTTATGTTATTTTTGCCTATAATAACGCCCACTAAAGTGGGCGGGGTCAAAAAATATTTTTATTTTATTTAATGGCTCCAAGTTTAAGGCGTTGGACCGTATTTGACATAAAAATATATCATTTGCTTTACAAAATAACCAAAAAACTTTAAAAATTATATTGTTTTTTCTGGGTTGGTTTAGTTCTTCTTAGGGGAACTTTTTTCCCTCTTGCCCGATTTAGCCCATCTTCGAACTTAATCTGCTTCAAGTTTTAAAATATATTTCTGCCAAATTTCAAGAGTCTAGCTCTTTTCGTTTGGACTGAATCGTGATTTCCACAGACGGACGGACGGACATGCTCAGTTCGTCTTAGATTTCATCACTGATCAAGAATATATATACTTTATGGGGTCTGAGATGGATATTTCGATGCGTTACAAACGGAATGACAAAGTGAATATACCCTCCAAATTCTTTTTTGGAGGGTATAATAACAAACGTTATAAGTAGAAGAAATGGAACAATAGTGATACAGAGTGAAAATGTTGAAGAACGGGAAAAAATTAAGAACACAATTCATGATAAAATATCGGGTCAATATGAAATCAAAGTTTCTAATACATTAGAATATAGAATAAAAATTACAGGCATGACTTTTGAATATAATGAGTCTGAAATAATTGAGAAAATAAAAAGTCAAAAATCTTATTTGGAAAACTCAAAATACAAAGTAAAAAGAAATAATAAAACAATATATAATGCAAAATTTAAAGTTGATGGCGAATCATATAATAATATTATAGAAGAAGGAAGAGTAAATATTGGTTGGGAAAAATGCAGAGCATATGATGGATCGGAAATCACACAATGTTTGAAATGTAGAGGATACAACGATTTGGCAAGGGAATGTAAGAACCAGGAGGTATGTTTAAAATCCCACGGACAGCACAGAACTAAGGATTGTGAAACCCAAGACCGAATAATGAAATGCATCAATTGCGTAAAGGTTAATAGCAAACTAAATATGGGATTGGATGAAAATCAATTTACTAATGATAGAGAATGCCCGGTATATCAAAACAAGCTAAAAAACAAAATGAGAAGTATTGGACTATTAGCATAAGAATTAAAGGAAGTTAGCATAATGTATTTATAAGAATATACAAGGCCTTAGTAATAACTATAACCAACTTGAAATTATTGTTGCAGAAGAAGCACCTGAATTTATTATCTTATCGGAAACCCATATAACTGAAGAACATGAGGAACAAGAAATACAACTGCAAGGATACAAATATACTAGTGTGACATCTGCATCTTCTAGAACTGGAGGTGTCATAATATATTACAAGAGTCATTGGGTTATTACTAAATTAACAGAAAAGGTAGATAATATGAAGTACTGGATCTTAGTTTGCAGAGCAACTTTTGGAAACTGTAGCTATATTGTTGGGGCAATTTATAGATCACCTAGCCATAGTGAATCTGAGTTTTGTAATGTATTTGAAGAAACAATTGTGGAAATATATGATAATTATTTAAATAACTGTGATATTTTAATAGCTGGCGATTTTAATATAGATTGGATGAGAAACTACACATACAAGAATAGAATTAAGAGCATGCTCCACGACAACGGTCTAAAACAATTAGTAAATGAATGCACGCGTGTAACAGAAAACTCTAAAACGATAATCGATTTTGTAATAACGAATAACTTCAATGCGGTAGTGAATAATAATGAGAAAAATAAGATCTCAGACCACGAAATTATAAATATAAGAATCCCAAATATAAATAACCAAATACAAAAGGAGATAAAAGTAATTGAAATATTTATATATAATAAAGAAACTTTTAATACACAATTATAAAATAACCTAAAATACGATAACGCCAAGGTGATGGATGAGAATGTAGAGATATTTGATAGATGCTTGAAAGATACTGCAAAAAAATGCACGTTTAAGAAACAGATTTGTGAAGAAAAAAAGGTTTATAATTGGTTTACGGATGAACTACGGTTAATGAAAAGAGAAAAAATAATGAGATATCTGCGGGGTAAAACAGAAAACAACGATCAGAGATGGACAGATTATAAAATAATCAGAAATAAATATAAACAACAAATTGAAAACAATAAAAATAATTATATAAACAACAAAATTAGTAACTCAACGGATCAGAAACAAATGTGGAGAGAAATCAAAGACTTGGTACTTAATGCTAACAGAAGCACGATCAAATCTGTGATATTTGATAATGTAGAATACAATGAAGACTATGCTATTGCTAATAAATTCAACTCGTACTTTATATCCAGCATTAGTAACATACGGGAATCAATAGATAATGTGCAATATGTGAACCGAATAACATTCAATGTAACTAATTTTTTTTTACATTTCGTATAATATGTAATTTGGAGCTATATAACTTAGTAAAACAAATGAAAAATCAAAATGATTATGATAAAATATCGAATAAGATAATAATGGATAACTGGAGTGCAATCGGTAGTGTATTATTAAAAATAGTAAACACATCGTTGGAGACAGGCTGTTTTCCAGACAATTGGAAAAAAACAATGGTAACACCAATTAGAAAAATTGCAAATACAAAGAAGTGCGAGGAATATCGACCTATTAACACTTTGAAAACTTGTAAAAAGATACTGGTAACAGTTGTGAAAGTTCAATTGGAGATATATATAGAGGAACATAATATACTATCCAAATATCAATCAGGTTTCCGTAAAAAACACTCTTGTGAGACAACATTTGACTATGTGAGTAATAAATGGAAAGAACTAAGAAATGATAAGAAAATGATTGCAACTTTTCTCGATTTCAAAAGAGCGTTTGAAACGATTGATGGAACAGTAATGTTGAAAAAGCTAAATATGTATGGAATAAGAGGAAATGAGCTGAATTGGTTTAGATCATACTTGGAGAACAGAAAACAAACAACGATGGTAAATAATTCAGTATAGGAGGAAATAAAAAATGACTTTGGAGTGCCACAAGGCCCCATATTAGGCGCACTGATGTTTATTATATATATTAATGACTTGCCAAATATATTAGAAAGATGTAAAATAGTCCTATACGCGGATGACACCTTACTATATACCTACCATTGCAGACCAAGAGGAGGAATGTCGGGAGAATATCTCATATTCATAGATAAAATAAATAACTGGTTAAATATGAATAAACTGAAACTCAATGAAAACAAAACAAAGATAATTGAAATTAACATCAATTCGAACCAAACATTTGAAATAAATAATTCGGTAATAGAAAAAGTAGAGCATATAAAATATCTCGGGTTTATAATTGATAATAAATTAAAATTTAATGAACATATTAATCACATATGCAAAAAATCGGTAAAAAAGTCAGTCTTCTGGGAAGAACCAGAAACAAAATATAGAAAACTACTGCAATTAATATATATAATACCATAATAAAACCACATTTCGAGTACGGGTCTACTATATTATATACATGCAGCAACACACTGCTCTTAGCACGAATGCAGAAACTTCAAAATAAAGCGATGAGAATAAAATTAAAATGTGATATATATACGAACATAAATACAATGCTGACTACACTGAAATGGTTGAACGTGAAACAAAGACTTAAATTCAACACGCTCAGATTTCTTAAGAAGATGAAACAAGGTGATGCACCTAGATACCTTTGTGAGCAAATAAGATATGTAGGAGAAATTCAACCGTACGGACTGAGGAATGTTAACGATTTTTGAGTAGACATGGTTATGTCAACACAGATACAAAGATCACTTTTTTACAAGGGCTTACAACTATATAATTCAATACCAAATAATATGAAAAATTAAAATGATGAGAACGTATTTAGGAAAAAATTTATTAATTTTGTAAGATTTAATGATAACATATAATGTTAAGAAATTTAAATCATGTATATTGTAAAAGTATTTATAATACTAATAATAATAATAAAAAAAATATTAAATGGCGAGAAGGTTCAGAATGATAAACAAATAGCTAATAATTTCAATGAATATTTTGTAAATAGCTTTAGATCAATAAGAGAATCGATAGAGAATGTGCAATATATATACCAAATCAATATGATGAACATAAATTTTAAATTTAGATTAATAAGAATTTCAGAAGTTAAGAATGTTGTAAAAGAATTGAAAAGCAAGACAGATTATAGCAAAATAACAACTAAAATGATTCTTGAAAACTGGAACACTTCAGGCGGAATTTTACAAAATATAATAAATAAATCATTAGAAAGCGCTATATTCCCCGAAAGTTGGAAACACTCGATAGTATCGCCGATAGAAAAAGTAGCCAAAACAGATAAATGTAAAGAATTTAGGCCGATTAACACATTAAAAACATTTGAAAAGATATTGAAAAAGGTGGCTAAGGACCAATTAGAAAAATATATTGAACACAACTGTCTTTTAACAAAATATCAATCTGGATTTGGAAAAAAATATTCATGTGAAACTGTGCTAAATTATATAATAAATCAATGGAAATACACAGACAAAAACAAAAAAATCATGGCACTGTTTTTAGACTTTAAAAGAGCTTTTGAATCAATCGATATTTTTTATTTATTTATTTAGTCTATGGATTAAACCTTACAGACTGATACAATTAAAATATAACAATGTTTCAGAAATGATAAGTACATACATATATAAATGGAATCGATAAGGCTTTGTTTTTCAATAGTAACAAGACAAATTACAACAAAAACAAAAAGTATGGCTTTAACAAATGCCGATTTAACAAATTAAACATTTATTTATAATCAATTTCGTAAAGAGTTAAGATATAAAATTATATCATTTTTTACGACATCAATACTTTTGTTGAAATCGATACAAGGGTAAAGTATATTAAAATCATTGCAAATTCTCCCAAAGGGATTGAAGTTACTATAGTTTGTAGTGTAAAACTTAATTCTCAAGAAGCTATAATATATTGTTGGACGATTGGGTATATTCAAGTTTATTTTGCTCAGGAGAAATTGAAATGTGACGCAGCCGTTTATTAATTTCAGCAGAAAGGTAACATTTAGCATTTGCCGACGGCTCCTTAAGGTTGGGAGCTTAATAAGTCCTAGGCGTCTCTCGTAAGATGGTAATCTTATATTAGAGATCCAAGGAAGACCACGAAGACAAAATAATAAGAATTGCACTTGTACTGACTCTATTTTAGTTAAATGTGAAAGATATTGTGGGTCCCATACAACAGATCCGTATTCAAGTATTGGGCGAACTAAAGTAGTAAATAACATCTTGGTTGTGTAAGGGTCAGAGAACTCCTTAGCCCAGCGTTTAATAAAACTCAAAACACCAGTAGCTTTGTTAATAGTCGGAGTTATATGGCACCTGAAGTCCATTTTTTTATCTAAAATAACTCCCAAGTCATTAAATGAATCCACTAGGTCAAGAACAACATTATTCATTTTATAGAGTCCATTGATTGGAGTTGTTCTCGAGAAAATCATGTATTTGCACTTTTTCACATTTAGCTCCATTAAATTATTAGCGCACCAAGTGGTTAAGTGTATAATGTCAGCTTGGAGACGCAACTGTTGGTCAATAGAGTCAAACGATAAGAATAACTTTACGTCCTCTGCATACATTAGTATATTTGAGTTTTCAACAACGGAGGGAAGATCATTAATAAATAACGTAAATAAAAGTGGGCCGAGATGACTACCCTGAGGCACACCTGATGTAACATTTATATCAGTAGCATATTGCGGAACTTCACACACTGCATTCTGTTCTTCAAATAAGATTCAATCCATTTTATTAGAGACGTTCCAAATCCAATTCGATCAAGCTTATGAATGAGTAAGTTGTGATTAACCTTATCAAAAGCCTTACTAAAATCAAAAAAGATGACATCTGTTTGTTTGCCAGTGACAAATCCATCGTTAACTAAGGTTGTTAATTCTAAGAGATTCGTAATAGTTCATCGACCTTTACAGAAACCATGTTGCGCCAAAGAAAGGATAGATGTTGCTTGATAAGACAATGTATCGCATAAGAGTTGCTCAAACAACTTTAGTAGATCGTTCAATTTAGTTATACCTCTATAATTTGATATATCTGCTTTAGATCCAGATTTGAACAGCGGAATGATGAACGATTTCTTCCAAATTGGAGGAAAATAACACAATTTGAGTGATTTGTTGAATAAATAGGTCAATGGAGTGCATAGTAAATGAGGACAGTATTTTAAAATACTACTAGGAATACCAGGACCAGGAACATACGAAAGTTTTAGATTTTTCATATAAGTCAACACAGTTTGCTGCTCAATACGGTGTACATTAAAATTCACTGATTCAGGGATATGGTAAGAATACTGCTCGATATTGCTAAACGTAGACGATGAATAGGTTGATGCAAAAAAGTCAGCAAACATATTACTTATAACTTTATCATCTGAAGACTCAGAATCTTTAAACTTCATAACAGAAGGGAAATCTGACACACGTCTCTTCGAATTGACAAATAAAAAGATTTGGGATCATTTTTTAAGTTATATTTTACCCTGTTCAAATAAGCACTATAAGCCAGTTGATTAACAATAGTATATCCAGATCTTTCTGAAGAGTACATAGAATAATTCAGTTGAGATGTATTTTGCTTGTACTTTTTAAATAGTTTACTCTTTCGGGTTTTAAGTCCTGAAAGTTGTTTACTGTTCCAATGTGGACCATGGCAGGGCGCAGGTAGTACTCTAGGTATTGAAGATAGGAAGCATTTGTGTAGTATCTGGTAGAATTTTTCTATACTTTTGTTTAAATCATTGCCATAAGATAATTAATTTAACCAGTCGATTTGTTGGTTTAAAACGAAACATTTTATTTTGCTGAGATGTATTTGACCACCAAAGAGGTTGGTAGATATAAGTTAATTCAATCGTAGGATGATAACTATCTTCAGGATTTGAAAGCGGGGGATGCGGCGATATCGAAAAGTCTGACGGTTCATTAACTAATACAAGGTCTAACAATTTATCAGAACTATTTGTGATGCAGTTGATTTGAAAAAGGCAGCACTCCAGTAAACTGTTAATGAAATACTGTGATAACTCTGAAGATTAAAAAGGTGACAAATAATTACAATTAGGCACAGATTTCAAGGACACATTTGGAATATTAAAATCTTCCAGCACAAGTATAAGATCATTTGAATTTACTTTATCTGCAATAACATTTATAGCTTTTAGGTAATCTACATAGATAGAATATTGCGAGTTAGGAGGAATATACAAGCAAATAATATACATAAGCTGTTTATGTATTTTCACTAATACGCATATAAACTCAATGTGCAAAAAATCATGCAGTATAATTTCTTCCGACGAAAACATAGTTGTGACAGCATTTAAAACACCACCACCCGATTTTTTACAATATTATCGGCTGTTTGACAACTTTCTCTATCTTTTCTGAAAATTTGGTATCTGGAACACATAATTTCGGTATTATTAATTTTAGTACTAAGCCAGGTTTCAGTGAATGCTATAATATCGTTGTCATATCCAAAGCTGTTTCGGTAAATCGATGACAATTTTGAATTAATACCTCTGACATTTTGGTATAAAATAGATATTAGTTTTTTGGATTGGGGTGCACTAAATTAGGCAAGCGAGCATTATTATCATCTTTATAAATGAATTCACGTATTAAAGCATTCTTAGGCCAAAACTCTTGACTAACAATTTGTTGAAACATTACTTCCGGTACAATTATTTTGAATGAAGCTCTATATCTAGAGTTTATTTTAAAAATGAGGATATCCTGTGGTGAGCAATTTTAAAATTTCTTTTGAATATACTATTTCATATCTTCAGCTTTTGTATCCGATGCGAAACGTGTAGCAAATATTGTTTTTTTCGGAGGAATCGTACGCAACTCCCTTGGGGCTGTTGATATATCAGTTAAATTTTGATTATTAACTGTAGACGAGCTCGCTATTGAGGTTAAAGGGGCTGGAGTTGAGACATCAAAATTACTTAATTGAGCGGTGCTTAGAGATTTTGAAGCATTATTCAGAGGCACGGCCGTTGATGAGTCATTATTCATATCGTTGACATGAATAATGTTACCAACATTATCTGAGGCATTAGGCGTAGTTGTTCTTGGAGGAGAATATTTAGTTAAACTGGATCCGTCATTAATCGTATTAACTACATATTGATTGATTGCTGCAGAAGTATTGTTATCTTTATTCAACAATCTGGTGCTTTTGCGGCGAATTGTTGATGGTGATTTTAAACTATCTAAAGTTTTAAAGTCACTAAAAAGTTTTCCATATTCATTAATTTGTTCAGTTAAATGCCCAAGGTTATTCTGGATTTGAAGGAAACTGTTTTTAGTGCTCTGGAAGAATTTAAAAAATTCAACACTGACTTTCTTGCAACTATTACAACGCCAATGAACGTTTTTGTTTTTTGCTATTGACTCGCCCACTAAGCCAGAAATACCAGCGCACTTAAAATGGTATGAGCCGTGACATAACCAGCAGATTATCATTCTATCATCCGATCCTTCTAAATTACATACCTTTTTCAAGCATGCCATCTTGGGAATTAACAATGAAACAATCGAATATATATATATATATATATATATATATATATATATATATATATATAATTTTGAGTTTTTATGAATAATCCGAATGCAATTACTTTTGCTCACTGTGTAGTGATAAATAGTAATGCAGTTTACAATTAACAACGAGGGGTATTGCAGTCAATAAGCAGTGATAATTCAACTCTTGTGCAGTATTGCCAGTATTATGATAGAATGAAACAGCTGTAGATATTTGCTTTGATATTATCTATTTAGTTCGCCTTGTTTTGAGTAATATGACAAGCACAAACAACCAAACTTCCAGTGAAATAATAAAAGAAATTTAATTTCAATTAACTTATAAAATCACTTTTTTATGGAGGAAAACAACAGCGCAACTTGTTACATATAAGCTGCTTCACACGATTTACGATTTATGCAGGTATTTCCACTTTGAGTACAGACTTTACTGGTGATTTATTGGAGCCGACAAAAAACACGACTAGATCTCAGCAAACAACGATGTCGATAGGGAAATAATAATACAGAAACTTTAGATGTACGGTTTATGTTTTAGAGGTGTCGAATTGGGATGGTTTAGATCAGGGAAAGGCAAATGTAGGGCGCGGCGCCTTTTCATTTACTCTTCTGTTACGTGCGTCTGTACACGCATTGTGGAGCTGTAAACAACTTTAATCAGTCTAGTTTCAGCATTCAAACAGGCAGGTTGTGTTTATCACATACTTTAAGAATCAGCGTTGCCAGAAAGCAATGTGAGTCCGATCATAGTGGAGATGTATAAACATCTTTATGAAAAAAATGATTGCTGATTCCAGAACAGGGAAAGGCAAATGCTTTGGCGAAAAGTATGAAGAGATGCGGAAAATTATAAATGACATTTCCTTATGACCACCTCGTGTTTTGTTAAAAATTTGAACCACAATTCAATGTGTTCATTACATTCAAACGTTTTGCAAATAATGTCTGTTGGTGAATAATGCAATGAACATATACATATGTGTATTTGCATTACTCTTTGTCAAATGTCCTACAAAACCTTCTTTTTACTGCATACAGAGCCACAAACATCATTTTGCTCCAATGCCATGCCGATACTAATTTTCTAATAAATTGCAAATACCCATAATAAAATTAAGTTAGCTTTTGGAGATTTTAAAGTTTTAATTGGGGAGAAGTGGCGAAAGTTGATTGGAAAGACCGATTCGTGGTGAGAGCGCAGATAGTATATAAGTAATACAATCGCAAAATGTAATAGTAAAGGTTGCCTTTCCCTGGTTTAGATCATATTTCAGAAATAGAATGCAGAAGACAAAAGTAAATGGTGCCAAATCTTATAGCAAACGAATGAATGGTGTCCCGCAAGGTTCTATCTTAGGTGCACTGCTTTTCTTAATATACATAAATGATATGCCAAGTATTGTAAAAAAAATTTAAAATAGTTCTATATACGGACGATACATTAACATACGCGGAAGGCGTAGCTGAAGATGAATGTAGAGACAATCTAAATCATAGACAAATAACTAGACACGACAACTACAATACAGAGACGTTATTTATGTCTAATACAGAGATGTCGGTTATTACGATATTGCGAGAGGGATGGCTAAGTTCTTTGTTTGCTATCTCTTTTATTTCATCGTAGTAAAATGACATTTCATTTTTGTTTACATTAAAATTAAATTTCTTGTTAAATAATTCACTCTACGCCAAATTTATTGCTCCAAAATGGTAATTTATGGATGAAATATCATCTATAGGTTCATCCACTGGTTACCAACAATGTGCGAAGATAAGCAAAAGCACAGAAGAACAATAAAATCAGCTACAAAATAGTGGTATCAGCAACAAAATGTAGGTAACAATTGTGAATTTATATTTTTATAAAACTTATAATTCTTATGTCTTCTAATGCAAGGAAGGACTGAAGCTACACCTATCCCCTGAATATCTGACCAGGTGAGTCAATTGTGTATATTTTATATAAAAATTCTACACTCGTGAATGCATTACAAAATTTGTATCATTCGTTTCATCAGGATCCGGAATGGTGTTCAAGAAGGTGAATTTAAACTGTTTTTCGACAATCGACATAAAAAAAGCCCTTTTAAGGGATACAATATACTTTAAAAAAAAAAGTTAAATTTACGAACACCATGAAACAATAAAACACTTTAATTTCACAATATAAATTTTTTTTATTACATTAGTGCTTCTTGTTTGTTATGTGGTCAAGTATGTCTATATGCCTGCATTTCATTGGTTCTTACACCTACAACGGCAGACTAATTGTATGAAGGTGGAAAAACAAAATAGATTTATATCGAATAAGATTTGTTTGTTGTGTTTTCTTGAATTTCAAATCCTATGGTTTTGCTTGTGTAATTCTCAATTCATTTTTGGGAGTTTATGTATAAGCTAAGAGGTTTTGTTATTTTGGAATTGGGTTAAAGTCTACTGATGATTTGGTGTAAGAAACAATGAAATGCAGGCATATAGACATACTTGACCACATAACAAACAAGAAGCACTAATTTAATTGAGACAATATGTCGAAGAAACGATTTTAGGATTTTTTTTTACATTATATTTAATCTAATTGGTTTGAGATACTGTCTCCACTAAATTAATTAAAGAAATGCTTTGTTATGAGTTAATTATAAATAAAACATAAGCCTGCATTTTGTTCGTTCTTTCTTACACCAATAAAACATACTTAACCCACAACAAACAAAGCATACAAATATTATAATATACATATCGATGGTCACAAGTAGAAAGGACCTAAGTCAAATAGTTGCAACTTTACAGGGGAAGACAAAAACATAACAGAAACTGTATTGATCATAATAGAAACTATAATTATAATTTGCTTGTAAAATCGTTATTTTTGATACTATGTATTGCACAACATTTTTCTGACGAAGAGTATTTGTGTGAATCTGTAAGAATAGCTTTAACATTTTTTTAAAAATACGACGTAGAGCCTTTCTACTTGTTACTAACGAAATTTTATTCATAAATACATTTCTTAGGTATTTTAATTAGCAGAAATAACATTCACAAGGACTGCTGTTCCTTTTTAGTCGCTTTTATTTCCAATAACAATGCCATCCATACAACAGCCACAAAATATTTAAAAAGAAAATTCGTGTTTACTTATGCAAATATAAAAACAATTTCTCTCAACCCTTTTCTAAATTAAATTCCAGATCAATTTCAATTTTTAGTGGCTTTCAAATTTTTCGCTCATAACATATGCACATAGTCTCTTCTGTGATTTATTTTTATACACAAAACCGGCTCTCTTTTTAATATTAATTTTGTGGCCCTGAAAAGGGCAGTTGTTGTTTTGTCTGTTTTTTTAAATAAACATTCATTAGCATTAAGTTGGAACTTGTATATTTGATTACGGCTTTAGTACCTTCACTGACAGCATGCTTAGCCAATTCAGAGACAACAGTAGACGGAGCACCAGCTTAAATTTGCCGATTGGTATATGTTGAAATATCATTAACAAAACTATCCATGATCCGGATGTACCTTTTCAAAACTTTGTAAATGAAAATGGCATAACTTTCCAGGCGCTTACGTCTTTCCTTTCCACTTTGCCAGATTTACCACTGGTATTAGGAGGCATCTTTCACAATTTCATATTCACTCCATATGCATATGACATATTTACTTAACCACACAATAAACAGAGCACTGTATATTTACTCTTTAGTATCATGCAAATTAATTAATCATGAAATTCAATATTCATCTAAATCATAGGCACCACGTATGGCATTTCTGGTACGTTATCTTTAAACACCTTATGTTGTTATCAGATCACCCTTGCTCCACACTTTGCTATTCTCCATTCAAGCATGTCGGTTGAGAAATCATGACAATTAGTCCATCGCTGAAGATGACTTTAAGAACAATTTCTCATCAGCAAATTCTTTGTCGTTACCGTGACTCTGAAAGATATATACACATTTTTATTAACATTTTTGTATAAATTGTAATAAACTAATAATAAAGTAAAATACTTACATTTTTATACACTTTAACTTTTCTAAATTCAATGAATTTAAGTTGTATCTTCGATTTGGAATTGATTTTTTTTTTTCCGATAAGTTCATTCAGCTGCCTTAAGCACCCATTTGCATGCACTAAACACTAAATTTTATTCAAAATTTTATGTTTGCCCACATAAACAAAATGTTTGTCTTTTCCAACCACCATTGCAATGGGATCCTTAGTTGTGCCTGCAACTCCTACATACATGTAAGCCCTCTTCCATATATTCAACCTGACTAAGTGGTGCTCACTGCAACGATTATCTTTGTCTTTGGTGTTTCATTTAAGGTTTTTAAATGTTTTTTCGAACACTAAAATTGTTACAAAAACAAAATTAATATCATAGACAAATTCCAATTCTGGGAATCTGGGCACGTTTTTATGTTGATTTCTTAACAGCATTGACCGCCAGCCACTATTTAGATGTTTTAGTACCTTTCTTTAATGTTAAAAAAACAGTTTAATATTATTTTTAAAACACTTAACACTTATTTACATTAATTATTTCACATTTTTTCTCCAATATATAATTTTTGTTTTATTTTCAACCACCATTGTTTGCTTGAAATTGTAAAACATGTCGTGCCTTAACCGCGGAAAAAGCTTGAGCGACAGAAATGAAATTTTACAGGAGAAGGTTTTTTTATATTATATCCTGTTTATATTAAGTTAAAGAAACCAAATTTTGAATAAACATTTCGTTTTATCCAATGCATGAAATTAATAAATTTTTTTTCTAAAATCAGCAAGAATAACGGGTTTTTGGCGCTTAAGCTTATATTGCTGTTTCTCTGATGACCTACTGATAACGAATATGTCGGTTGAGATAAAATAATTTAATGACGAGAGATTCTTTTGTATATTGTAATTTTACATTTCTTGCATTTTCGTGATTTGTTTATATGGTTTTATATTTTTGGAACATTATTTTTGGTATATAAAATAAAAATATGCATTACATACATCCTTAGCTAAATTTAAACTTTTATTAGCAACAAATTAGGAAAACAAACTTAAACATAATATTAATATTAATCAGATTCAGTTAATATCAAAAACTTAAAAAAAAAGAAAAAACAAAAAAATTCTTAGTAAAAGTTACATACATATGTATGTAGGTATTTTTAATTCAAAAAATATGAATTGATATTTTGCTTTTAGGACGAATCGTCTTCTTGATCGGTTTCAGGCAAAATATCTTTTATTGATTGATCATGGTGTAGATTTAAGAATTCGTTATGGAATCTTTCAGGTATGGTTTTATTGTCACATAGTGTTTTGAGGTCCCTGTACTTTGCTGAAGATATTTTTAATGGGCTTGTATATAATTCTGCTGGTCCCTTTGCGAGCAGTTCAGCGTTTCGTCTGGATCGCGAAATCGAATTAACATTACAATTTTTTATATCACTATTTTCGAAATAGCCATATTTAAGGCCTATAATAGGGTTATTTTTTTCAAACAAAGCAGAGCGTAAATTTTTAAAGGAAATTTTCATGGCGTTAGGAAGCATTACCCATGCAAATTTTTTCCAATCTTTGAATTAGGAGTAATTTATTTCAACGCAATTGTATTTTTTTGGATTAGTCCGTGCATTAGATATTAATGTATACCATTCACTTGGTGCCCAAATTGTTCTATTGCGTGTAAAAGATTCTATGGTGCTATGAATTGAATCCACTGGCATCTTTGTATGGCCGGGTAATAAATAAGTTATTTTTATAGTTTTAATGTAATTTGAATTGCTAATAAAATACATTAATGTCACAAGTATAGCTCTGTTGCGATTTTGTCCCGCACAGCTGTCACAGTAAAAACTGATAGATGAACAAGTTTTTCTTTCATCGACAAGTCTTAAAAATTTATAGACAAGAGTTGCAATTTCATTACAACTTCTTTTTCCGTGGTTTTCGCCCCACAAAAAACAATATCCATTTCTTGTGCCACTTTCGTAGAAGCTTTCATTATAAAAAGCAAGCTTTCTGGAGTAAAAAAGTGTAATTGCGTTTCCGTGTGGTGTGTTAAGTACTTTTTGCAAATCGAAACTAACACAGAGAAATGAAGAATCTTCTTTACTCTTCCTCTGATCCGCTAAAAAAGTTTCGTTGGACTTCTCTTTATTTCTAATGTGCATTTGATATGCTTCTGTTGAGTGATATGCAATTTTCGATTGACTATCTAAGTTCTTGACACTTTCACAAGTAGTACATTTATCTTTTTTAGGCATATGGAAGCCTAAGTGGAAGTTGTTTTTAAAAATGCTGCGAAACACTCTCAATGACAATTTGGATGTTTCTTTTTTTATTGTTGTTTTCAAATATTCAACATAGATCTTATACACTCCTTTAACATTTCTTAACTCTTGAGGAAGATATAGTTTATTGCTTTTATTTCGACAATAATGAGATGGAACTGCCGGCAATTTTTTAATAAAGTTTTTTACTATGGATACGCTGGCTTCGTTAGATTTATTATGGGGAGTATATTTTTTGGCAGTTTCTGTATGCAAGCATAGTGAGCTGGTATTTTCAGTTCTTACAGACTTTAAAAACATTTGGGAAACGTGAAGTGTTTTCAATAGAAACTGTTGACATACTTTAAAATCAGTCTTGTTACAATTTATTACATAATTATAGTTGCAATGTCTTGTGTTGCTATTTGTTCTTCGTCGTTTAATATCAACTTTTTTTATACAGGATTTCAACCAATCTTTTTGTCGCAGTTTGCTAATTCCCCAAAAATGTTCATTTATTTCAACTCTTTCAGTTTCTGTAAACTTATCGGCGCATGAATTTCCACATTTTTTGTTTTTGCATGGATTAGGCAGAACACTTGTATTCCGAGCTTTAACATTTTGCAGCCTTTTTGGTAGTTGTCTTTGCTTTTTACAGCCCCTTTGTCCCACACATGTTTCCTCTTCAATCTCGTTTTCTGAAAGTATTAATTCAGAACATGTGTCTGAATCGCTATATGGAACAAGGCCATGCTCATTACACTTCTATAAGGAAATATTTTGTTAAACCAATACAAAAATTTTTATTATTTCACGAACATAACATGTTTTTTATTATAATAACTATTTACCATACCTCTGTCATGTTAATAATACAAATAGTTTTTTATTTTTTCTTTATTGTTACGGACAATTTTAGCTTAAGCGACAAGCTGCTGTCACACAAAATATAAACAAACTATCAATATGCGCTTAAGCTAAAATTGTTTTTGCTATAAATTCGTAACGGTACATTGTATGACAACGCAATTTTAAGAGATGATGCGAGTGATGTCAATGAACAAATTTACAGAAAAAAACGTTTTTTGAAAATTGTGTCGCTCAAGCTTTTTCCGCGGTTAAGGCACGATGTGTTCAAAGATGGCTATGTATAGCCATTCCTTCTAACATACATAAAACAGTCCGCTGTATATCCTTGGTACTCGTTCACACAATCGTATTAAAAAAAGCTGATTTTTGCCAAATTGAACTGTCACTTTTGGGTGTTCTGTGCGTATTCTGTGATCTAAATCATGATATAAACAATATAAACAATTGGTTAAAGATGAACAAATTAAAACTGTATGAAAATAAAACAAAACTTATGGAAATTAATATGAACAGTGATATAAATTTTAAAATTAATAACGAAACAATAGAAAAGGTGAAGAAAATAAAATACCTTGGTTTTATAATAGATAATGATGTATTTTAAAATGTAGTCGGTATGCACCTATTAATTTTATGCTGGATTCACTTAGATGGCTAAATATCAAACAACGATTGCAGACAAATACTTTGCGTATGCTTTGTACTGCAGAGATTACGATTATTATTTTACAAGGGACTAAAATTATATAATAGAATTCCAGAATACATAAAAATAGAACGAAATTATTATACATTTAAGAGAGAATGTGTACAATTTGTAAAAAACAATTTCATATAATGGAAACTGTAAAACTGAAAATGGATATTGAAAAGTATTTTGAATACAAATAAAATTTTATTAAATAAAAAATATAAAATAAAAATGTAATGCGACAACAATTTATTTACTACTTAATTAACACGAGTATTTGTACTACTAAACACTTTGTTGTGCTTTACTTACGTTAGGTTAGGTTGAAAAGAGGGGTAAAGCATTCCAATCCGTCCTGGATTACACTTAGGCCTCATAGGCCTGTTGTGCGCTCTATAATAAGGAGTTCCCATTCTACTGTAGGGAGCCTCCACCGATACCATGGAAACCTCTGCGTTTGATTACATCAAGAACGTAGTTTCTTCAATGTACTTCCTTAAGACTTTCCAATTAGAGCCCCTAAGAAATTCCATCTCCTGCATAATCTCCTGATTAAATGTTTGTCTTCTGACTTGGCTAAAAGCTGGACAGTAGCACAAGTAGTGCTCCAGTGTCTCGTCCTCTTCCTGGCAGGCCCTGCATGTTTTGTGCTTTACTTAACATGTATCTATATACGTGTGTTTGTATATATGACAATGCTGGCTTGTGTGTTTTGCTTATTGTAACTACGTGGGGTTGTTTGGATGAGTGTTCTGTGTGTTGTGTAGTTTTTGTTTAATCTCCCAGTGGCGAACGTCATGATGATTCATCGTGAAAAGTACTGACAATGTTAAATCATAAATGACAGACGCTGAATTTTCTTTGGCGTCATACATGAATTTTTTAAGCAATTGTCCAAAACATCATAGATGATCCAAATTGATTTTGTTTAGTAGGCGTCCGCGTATTAGTGAGTCCTAACAGACAATATCATCGATATTCATATATGAGTTTTTATGTAATTCGTCACAATCCCAGAGATTCGTAGCAGACAAAATCACTTTACCTCTTCTGTGAATTTTTCTTTTATGAGTCGTTATATAATTTTTTACTGATTTTTCATAAATGAATTTTTATGCTATGGGTGTTCATCCCATACCCAAAGTTACAACACAAAAAGATTTCTTTTAAAATTATTTAAACATTTTTATTAAAAAATTAAGGCACTAATTCAAATATTGTTAAAAATATAATATAATATAAGAAATAAAAAAAATAAAAAACAAATTAACCCAAATCAAAACAGACATTAATAATTAATTTTTTAATTGCCATTGTAATGACCTCAGACTAAAAATTTTTAAAAAGTTGTACTATAAAAAGTAATTTTTAGATTGTTAAATGTTTAATTGATTTAAGTTTCTTGACTTTCCATAGATATGTTGGATTCATCTTTTCTAGAGTGGCGTTTAGCGTCTCTATTTTTTACTTGTTTAATAGCCGAGCGGAAGTTGCAAAGAAATTTTTCAAAAGACTGGAAGCTTGTGCATTCTAATTAAAGAGAAATAGAATAGAAATAGAACTTGATATTTAAAAAATCTTTAATTTTATATGATACTAACCTTTCAAAGCCGTTGTTAGGTTCGAATACAACTTTATTGCTTTCTTGCCTTTGGTTCCATCATAATTGTACTGGGAAAGTAAATTCGAATCAAAAATTCTTTCCAAGTTTCTAGCCAAATCGTCGCAAAGTAATCGGCGCATAGATATCACCTTCAAAAATAATGTTATGTTAAGAATTTTATTGTTTTCCTTTAATATTTTTTTACATACCAAGTTTTCACGGTTTTCTCCCATAAGGTCATCTTCAAGTGATTTTAGCTCATCGTCGGATTTTATAGGAAATCGGACAGAAGCCAAAGATATATTAGACAAATTTCGGGACAATAAAATGTTATGCTCGCCCAAAATTTTCGCCAATTCGTCCTGTTTTTTAAGGCAGTTGTCAAGCTTCATTTCCAGTTGAACCTGCTGTCTCACTATTACATCAATTGTTGCAGGTACATTTTCTAGTCGCTCGAACTTTTTTAAAATGAGATCCAATTTACATTCGGAGTTCATTTCTAAGAATTAAAAGATGCAAAGCCAAAAAATTGTATCGCCAAGAAAATAAGACAATTACGCAGATTATTTTATTTACTTTATTTAAAGAAATAATTTAATCAATTAACAGTATGAAGCAAGGGCATTAAAACGTTTCTATTTTCAAATGGTAGCAAAATCATTTTGGAATGAATTTGGTTAATGCTGAATGTGATTTCTGTTTCATTTTCTTTGCCATCAGTTTCATAAATTCCAATAGAATCTGATATGGTTGGTAAATTAAAAAAGCTTCTAGTATTGGTTATTTGTTTTCCTTTGACAATATCTCCAGAAAGTGATGATACCTTTACAATTATTGTTTTCTGTTGCTCCTCAGACTTTATTGAACATAAGTTATTAGGAAAATCCGGACTTATGTAATAATTAATGTTAGCTACGTTTAGAACTCTTCCCTTTTTTAAATCTCGTTTGCTGTATATGGTGTAATTGTTTATTGTTGATGCATTCTTTAGCTTTGTTTTTAATTGTGACAGTACATTGGAAGGACGTCGCACAAGTTTCTTTATATGTCTTAGATAATTTTCGAAATCATAAGCTGCAAAATTGTTGGGCAGTCCAAAAGCTTCAACACAATCAGGAAAGTGCAGCAGGTTGTGCACGTTATACACTAAAGGCCTAATTCATAAAAAATATTTCATGCTTATAACATCGTTATTTGACATATTTCAATGGGATAATTGTCAAATAAGACGGTTATAAGCATGAAATATTTTTTATGAATTAGGCCTTAAGTCGCTCTCAGAATACAAATTTGGGTAAAACAAAACGAAATCAGACAGTAGTTGTCTTGCTGTTGCTATATTGGTCTTATAGTGAAGAGGACAAGACAATAACCTATAAGCGACACTTAAAAGAAGAAAATGATAATAAATATCATCATTCACAATGCCTTTTAGCGCAACTATCCCCAAATATAATATGAAGTGCCGAAATTCCAAAGCTTTCCATCTTCCAAGCTCTGACAAAGGCCTTGGGTGTCGGCCAAACTCTTTAGGCAGAAATCCAATGTAAGACTGCAGCTTTACTGATAATAAGTTTCTATTTTCTAAAGACATTTTGGCAACTATCTGTTTCAATAATTTTCTTCCGACGCCCAAATCGATCAGGTGCATGCAGTCCAGAGGGATTTGACTTACCATTTTTACACCCATACGCTCAAGGTCGCTTTGCTCAGTTTTAAATTGTATGCTGTGATGCTCAAGTTGACTTCGAAGACAAAAGTTTTCATCTGTTCTCAAAGGTCCAGCTATTGTATCATAAACGGTTACATGCCCTACCCTTCTTCCAACTTGTTGACAACGACTACATCCATGGAAAGAGCAATGACCTACAGTACCAGCAACAAAAGCGCGAGCCGGTGCATCACAAATAAATAATCTTATTTTAAATGGTGAAGTTTTATCAGTACAAGTAAGACCATCAGCAATTAATTGTTTTGCTTCATAAATGAAATCATGTAAAAAAGAATTTATGCATTTAGGTTTTCCTTCACCATAAAATGCTCCAATTAAAAATACAGATTTTATCGTGGGACTTACGACTTTGCCCAAAATGGGCCACAATGACTTGTTTGTGCTTTCACTTTCTGTAAAGTAGTTGGAAATTTTCAATAACTGGTGTGTAAGTCCCAAATGATAATATTGACCAGGATTTACGCTACGAAGAACCATTTCTTCTCTTTTGATATTGAGAAGAGTGTCAATATTTAGAGGCACATCCATGTGTTCCTCATGTAAAATCTTAAGCAACTCATTACCAAAAGCTTTTCGAATACCATATTTAAAAAAAAGCGTTCATAATTTTTCACGTAGACCTATAGGGATTTCCTCGACGCTTCCGTCAATATTAATCACTTCAACAACACTTTCGGAAGCAATTTGCCTTATATTTATGTTTGAGCTAAGCTGGTTCAAACGTTGTAAATATTGAGTCTGTTGTTTTTTAATTGCCCATTTCAATGTTCTTTTCGATGACATTTTAACTTACTTTTTATAATTTTTAAAACTTATTAATTGATTTTAAAGTAAATTATATATATTATATTTTTAGAAGTAAATTATATTTCTTAAATCACTTATATAAACACTCTTCACTGCGAACTTTACTAAACTGAAGAAAAATGACATTTAATCTTAAATTGAAGAAAAACAAGTAAAAACGTTATATTCGACCGGGTCGAATCTTAAATACCCTCCAAATATTTAGTAAGTGAATTTGAAATGTTTAACTTGGTGGGACAGAGTTCCTTTATATAATATCGTACGTCAACGCCCACTAAAGGGGGCGGGGTTCAAATATATACAATATCATGTTTTCCACAGACGAACGTATGGGCATTGCTAGACCGTCTTAGACTTCATCACAATTCTCTTTGGAGGGTATAGGAACTGTATTTTGGCGGGGTCGCTCTAGCAAGGGCTGTGGGGGAAACATTTCACCTTTGTCATAAAACTCTAAAAATAAATGTTTGGGATAATTATATACAAAATTAAAATTTCTTTTTTTTGATAGGGTCATTTAGCGGGCAAAGGGGGAGGAGGGGGTAGGGCAGCAACAGGCAGTCATAAAACTCTAAAGATAAATGCTTGGGATGATTATATAAAAAATTAAAAAAAAACAATTTTTTTGGCAAGGTCATTTAGGGGGCAAAGGAAGAGGGGAGGGGGGTAGGACATAAATCGGCAGTCATAAAACTCTAAAGATAAATGCTTGGGATGATTATATACAAAATTTAAAAAAATTTTTTTTTTTGGTGGGGTCATTTAGGGGGCAAAGGAAGAGGGGGGGGGGGGTGTAGGGCAGAAATCGGCAGTCATAAAACTCTAAAGATAAATGCTTGGGATGATTATATATAAAATTTAAAAAGAAAAAATTTTTTTTGGTAGGGTTATTTAAGGGGAAAAGGAAGAGGAGAGGGGAGGGTGGTAGGGCAGAAATCGGCAGTCATAAAACTCTAAAGATAAATGTTTGGGATGATTATATAAAATATTTAAAAAAAAAATTTTTTTTTTGGTAGGGTCATTTAGGGGGCGAAGGGGAAGGAGGGGGTAGGGCAGAGTAGTACCAGGTTTCGTCTCAGCTTCGTCATTAATGCTTAAAAGTGTTATTTTTAAGGAATATAGGCTTAAGTAAAACCATTTGTTAAATTTTTATGCTATTTTTGCCTATAATAACGCCCACTGAAGTGGGCGGGGTCAAAAAATATTTTAATTTTATTTAATGGCTTCAAGTTTAAGGCTTTGGACCGTATTTGACATAAAAATATATCATTTGCTTAACAATATAACCAAAAAACTTTAAAAATTATGTTGTTTTTTCTGGGTTGGTTTAGTTCTTCTTAGGGGAACTTTTTTCCCTCTTGCCCGATTTAGCCCATCTTCGAACTTAACCTGCTCTAAGTTTTGAAATATATTTATGCCAAATTTCAAGAGTCTAGCTCTTTTCGTTTGGACTGAATCGTGATTTCCACAGACAGACGGACGGACGGACGGACATGCTCAGTTCGTCTTAGATTTCATCACTGATCAAGAATATATATACTTTGTGGGGTCTGAGATGGATATTTCGATGCGTTACAAACGGAATGACAAAGTGAATATACCCTCCAAATTCTTTTTTGGAGGGTATAAAAAGCAAAATAAAAAAAGAACCGTTATATTTTTTTTCAATAGTTTATGTGCAGCAGAACAACTCAGCTTTACATCCACTCATAACAGACAATGTTGTTAAGTTTCAACATTCGTCAATGCGTTGACAAACAAAAATATAATAATCCGTTATTTTTTTTCCTTCAACCATTAACGAATACTTGTAGCAGACAAATTCCAGCAGAGTTCAGCTTGGTATCGAATAATAACAGACAATGTCGATTACTTTCAACTTTCTTTTATAAGGTGAATCTACTATAAAAATGTCTACAAAACTGTCTTTAGCTGTGTCGTTGTGACGTACATTCATCGACATGTCTATGCATATCGATATTTTCATACAAATTTCGCTATGAGACCTAGTTTGAAAGGAGGAATCATAGATGAAAATATCAATATGACAAAGTCGCTCAAAAAACCCAACCGGGCTTGTGCTATGTGTGTATGGCACTGTGTATATATGTGTACATGTTTAACTTTTATTAGCAGCGATTACTTGCGAACAAGATCATTAAGAATAACATCATCATCTCTCAGCATTGATGTTGATAGGTTTTTCATTGTTACATAGCGTATATACCTGATATTAATTCTGATATAATATGAGAGAGAACGTCGGCAGAATAAAGAGAAAAATATATTTGTATAAATATTAATATCTATGTAGTGGAAAACGTACTATTGTAAAGCTGGATTCACCCATTGTTTCGGAACAAAAAATTTGTTCCGAAACAACTTTAGTTTTTTGAGAGTTTGTTCTGAAACGATTCACCCACTTCGAACAATTGTTCTGGAAAAACAAGGGTACCATATGAGATATTTTTGTAAACGATGCGTGTTAGTTTTTCAATTAGGCAGCACAGTAGCAGATAAATGCAATTTGCTTTTTTTTTTTGGCGTCACACTCATATATTTTATTGTGTAGTAAACAAATTGTAAATTAAAAAATCTTAATAAAATAAAAATTTTACTCCATTAAGATTGTATTGTATTATACATATATACATATATATATATATATATGGGCATTTCCAGAAAAAAGTCCACCTTGATCGAAAAATTAAAAGTTAACAAACAGATTTTTTCCTAATGTATTATAAAAGAGAAGCTTCTAAAATAAATTAAATTTAGGAGCTCAAAGCTTTCTTTTGTTGGGATGGTGAAATACTGAGCTACAAGTTTGAAGTTCCCGTTTTTGTAAGTGTTTCTTAACTTCAAGGGCATTTTCTCTTTATAATTAACATTCCTAAAAGCAATTTCATAATAATACTCTTAATGCAAAACTGTTGCTACAAACATATTTAATCATAAAACAAATGCAAAAAATAAATTTAGTATTTTGTAGTTTTTATATAATTTTCTAATATTTATGTCTTTTTCGCATTTTTTTAACATAATAAAATAAAGTGGAAATTTTAGTAATGTAACGCCAGTAACGTAGCGTCAGACCAATTTTCATAGAAGAAAAAAAAGGAAAAAAGATTTGTTCAATTTATAACTTGGAAAATAAATGTATATTGGTCCAAAACCTATCAAAAAAAATTTGATTAAAAATACTTGCCCAATTCGCAGAGTTCAACAATTTTGTTATCAAAGTCAAATCGCACTTCCGTTTTTTGTAACGTAACGCCAGGTCACTTTTTGGAGTATATCTAGAAATTCTTAGGCTCAACTATTTCCATTTTTTGGCTGAATATAGAGGTATCCAATCACTTCTCTAATGTGAGAAAAAAACTTTTTTAAATTCTGGTTTTTAACGTTTTTTTTCAACATATCGTCGTACAAAAGTAACGTAACGCCAAAATGGAAATGCCCATATATATATATATATATATATATATATATATATATATATATATATATATATATATAATTCAACATTGATATGTATATGAGTGGAGGTACAGGTTTAGTCTTTATTTGTATTTGTTCATCAAAAACAAAGTTAAAGGGAATACACATGGGCAAATGCACGGTGGTTTATGACATTTTTTTACAAATGGACAAGTTTGATCATTTGCAAAAAAACGGTTGTCTTTTGTTTTTACTTAAAAATAAATGTTCTATTTTTTATTAATAGTACTGTTTTTGTATCATGATGCACTAATTATACTGTTCTCGAATTTGACACTTTAACCAACAAGCAGGAGACCCAGGTGCCAACCGCTTTTTAGCTCTAATTTTCTTAAATCTTAAAATCTTACAAGCGGTCCAAAAATCATGCTTGTGGGGTTTTTTTTAATTTAAGTTCCTTAATTTCAATTTGTATTTCACAATTTTAACTTAATAAAATATAAATTGTTAATTTTTTCAACAGGCCAAGTTCGAATCTCCATGACTGCAAATGATTTTTTATTACTTTATTAATAAATGAATTTCTTCAAATTCTATTTATTATTTTGTTTAAGATTGGAATATTAAGAATATTTTCAATAATCATCAAACCAGCAGAACGGATCAGTACTGATTTCGAGGCCGCTACGCCATCTCATCAGCGTTCTTTGTTCAATTTTTCCACTTTTGCAATGTTATTAACGAAAGTTGCATATTAGAAGTTCCCACATTCATCTTTTTAAGTTATTACCTTTTGGGTTAGTACAGATTCGAACTTAAGCCCGTTGAAAAAATTAACAATTTACATAAGAAAGTTCGACTAATAAAAATTCATACATAATTTAACAAAATATACAAATTAAATAACGCAAAGAAAGTTCCACACACCACTGTAAAGGAGAACAAATAAAAATAAACAAAAATAATAATAATTATTATGTGCAATATCGAACTGCAAATAAAATTAATATTTTCTTACAAAAATTTCCTATTTTCTCATAAACAACACGAATAGACATCATAAACCACTGTAAATTAAAATAAACAAGTAAAAACGTTATATTCGACCGGGTCGAATCTTAAATACCCTCCAAATATTTAGTAAGTGAATTTAAAATGTTTAACTTGGTGGCACAGAGTTCCTTTATATAATATGGTACGTCAACCCCTACTGAAGGGGGCGGGTTTAAAAATAGACAATATCATGTTTTCCACAGACGAACGTATGGGCATTGCTAGACCGTCTTAAACTTCATCACTAGTCAAGAATATACATATTTACTTTATAGGGTCCAATTCTCTTTGGAAGGTATAAAAACTGTATTTTGGCGGGGTAGCTCTGGCAAGGGCTGTGGGGGAAATATTTCACCTTTGTCATAAAACTCTAAAAATAAATGGTTGGGATAATTATATACAAAATTAAAATTTCTTTTTTTTGATAGGGTCATTTAGACCCAAAGGGGGAGAGGGTGTAGGGCAGAAATCGGCAGTCATAAAACTCTAAAGATAAATGCTTGGGATGATTATATATAAAATTTAAAAAGAAAAAATTTTTTTTGGTAGGGTTATTTAAGGGGAAAAGGAAGAGGAGAGGGGAGGGTGGTAGGGCAGAAATCGGCAGTCATAAAACTCTAAAGATAAATGTTTGGGATGATTATATAAAATATTTAAAAAAAAATTTTTTTTTTTGGTAGGGTCATTTAGGGGGCGAAGGGGAAGGAGGGGGTAGGGCAGAGTAGTACCAGGTTTCGTCTCAATTCGTCATTAATGCTTAAAAGTGTTATTTTTAAGCAATATAGGCTTAAGTAAAACCATTTGTTAAATTTTTATGCTATTTTTGCCTATAATAACGCCCACTGAAGTGGGCGGGGTCAAAAAATATTTTAATTTTATTTAATGGCTTCAAGTTTAAGGCTTTGGACCGTATTTGACATAAAAATATATCATTTGCTTAACAATATAACCAAAAAACTTTAAAAATTATGTTGTTTTTTCTGGGTTGGTTTAGTTCTTCTTAGGGGAACTTTTTTCCCTCTTGCCCGATTTAGCCCATCTTCGAACTTAACCTGCTCTAAGTTTTGAAATATATTTATGCCAAATTTCAAGAGTCTAGCTCTTTTCGTTTGGACTGAATCGTGATTTCCACAGACAGACGGACGGACGGACGGACATGCTCAGTTCGTCTTAGATTTCATCACTGATCCAGAATATATATACTTTGTGGGGTCTGAGATGGATATTTCGATGCGTTACAAACGGAATGACAAAGTGAATATACCCTCCAAATTCTTTTTTGGAGGGTATAAAAAGCAAAATAAAAAAAGAACCGTTATATTTTTTTTCAATAGTTTATGTGCAGCAGAACAACTCAGCTTTACATCCACTCATAACAGACAATGTTGTTAAGTTTCAACATTCGTCAATGCGTTGACAAACAAAAATATAATAATCCGTTATTTTTTTTCCTTCAACCATTAACGAATACTTGTAGCAGACAAATTCCAGCAGAGTTCAGCTTGGTATCGAATAATAACAGACAATGTCGATTACTTTCAACTTTCTTTTATAAGGTGAATCTACTATAAAAATGTCTACAAAACTGTCTTTAGCTGTGTCGTTGTGACGTACATTCATCGACATGTCTATGCATATCGATATTTTCATACAAATTTCGCTATGAGACCTAGTTTGAAAGGAGGAATCATAGATGAAAATATCAATATGACAAAGTCGCTCAAAAAACCCAACCGGGCTTGTGCTATGTGTGTATGGCACTGTGTATATATGTGTACATGTTTAACTTTTATTAGCAGCGATTACTTGCGAACAAGATCATTAAGAATAACATCATCATCTCTCAGCATTGATGTTGATAGGTTTTTCATTGTTACATAGCGTATATACCTGATATTAATTCTGATATAATATGAGAGAGAACGTCGGCAGAATAAAGAGAAAAATATATTTGTATAAATATTAATATCTATGTAGTGGAAAACGTACTATTGTAAAGCTGGATTCACCCATTGTTTCGGAACAAAAAATTTGTTCCGAAACAACTTTAGTTTTTTGAGAGTTTGTTCTGAAACGATTCACCCACTTCGAACAATTGTTCTGGAAAAACAAGGGTACCATATGAGATATTTTTGTAAACGATGCGTGTTAGTTTTTCAATTAGGCAGCACAGTAGCAGATAAATGCAATTTGCTTTTTTTTTTTGGCGTCACACTCATATATTTTATTGTGTAGTAAACAAATTGTAAATTAAAAAATCTTAATAAAATAAAAATTTTACTCCATTAAGATTGTATTGTATTATACATATATACATATATATATATATATATATGGGCATTTCCAGAAAAAAGTCCACCTTGATCGAAAAATTAAAAGTTAACAAACAGATTTTTTCCTAATGTATTATAAAAGAGAAGCTTCTAAAATAAATTAAATTTAGGAGCTCAAAGCTTTCTTTTGTTGGGATGGTGAAATACTGAGCTACAAGTTTGAAGTTCCCGTTT
Organism: Linnaemya tessellans; assembly: GCA_951800035.1. Classification (NCBI taxonomy): domain Eukaryota; kingdom Metazoa; phylum Arthropoda; class Insecta; order Diptera; family Tachinidae; genus Linnaemya; species Linnaemya tessellans. The sequence continues at coordinate 102,155,829 of OX637532.1, read as the reverse complement.
TTGTAAGTGTTTCTTAACTTCAAGGGCATTTTCTCTTTATAATTAACATTCCTAAAAGCAATTTCATAATAATACTCTTAATGCAAAACTGTTGCTACAAACATATTTAATCATAAAACAAATGCAAAAAATAAATTTAGTATTTTGTAGTTTTTATATAATTTTCTAATATTTATGTCTTTTTCGCATTTTTTTAACATAATAAAATAAAGTGGAAATTTTAGTAATGTAACGCCAGTAACGTAGCGTCAGACCAATTTTCATAGAAGAAAAAAAAGGAAAAAAGATTTGTTCAATTTATAACTTGGAAAATAAATGTATATTGGTCCAAAACCTATCAAAAAAAATTTGATTAAAAATACTTGCCCAATTCGCAGAGTTCAACAATTTTGTTATCAAAGTCAAATCGCACTTCCGTTTTTTGTAACGTAACGCCAGGTCACTTTTTGGAGTATATCTAGAAATTCTTAGGCTCAACTATTTCCATTTTTTGGCTGAATATAGAGGTATCCAATCACTTCTCTAATGTGAGAAAAAAACTTTTTTAAATTCTGGTTTTTAACGTTTTTTTTCAACATATCGTCGTACAAAAGTAACGTAACGCCAAAATGGAAATGCCCATATATATATATATATATATATATATATATATATATATATATATATATATATATATATATATATATAATTCAACATTGATATGTATATGAGTGGAGGTACAGGTTTAGTCTTTATTTGTATTTGTTCATCAAAAACAAAGTTAAAGGGAATACACATGGGCAAATGCACGGTGGTTTATGACATTTTTTTACAAATGGACAAGTTTGATCATTTGCAAAAAAACGGTTGTCTTTTGTTTTTACTTAAAAATAAATGTTCTATTTTTTATTAATAGTACTGTTTTTGTATCATGATGCACTAATTATACTGTTCTCGAATTTGACACTTTAACCAACAAGCAGGAGACCCAGGTGCCAACCGCTTTTTAGCTCTAATTTTCTTAAATCTTAAAATCTTACAAGCGGTCCAAAAATCATGCTTGTGGGGTTTTTTTTAATTTAAGTTCCTTAATTTCAATTTGTATTTCACAATTTTAACTTAATAAAATATAAATTGTTAATTTTTTCAACAGGCCAAGTTCGAATCTCCATGACTGCAAATGATTTTTTATTACTTTATTAATAAATGAATTTCTTCAAATTCTATTTATTATTTTGTTTAAGATTGGAATATTAAGAATATTTTCAATAATCATCAAACCAGCAGAACGGATCAGTACTGATTTCGAGGCCGCTACGCCATCTCATCAGCGTTCTTTGTTCAATTTTTCCACTTTTGCAATGTTATTAACGAAAGTTGCATATTAGAAGTTCCCACATTCATCTTTTTAAGTTATTACCTTTTGGGTTAGTACAGATTCGAACTTAAGCCCGTTGAAAAAATTAACAATTTACATAAGAAAGTTCGACTAATAAAAATTCATACATAATTTAACAAAATATACAAATTAAATAACGCAAAGAAAGTTCCACACACCACTGTAAAGGAGAACAAATAAAAATAAACAAAAATAATAATAATTATTATGTGCAATATCGAACTGCAAATAAAATTAATATTTTCTTACAAAAATTTCCTATTTTCTCATAAACAACACGAATAGACATCATAAACCACTGTAAATTAAAATAAACAAGTAAAAACGTTATATTCGACCGGGTCGAATCTTAAATACCCTCCAAATATTTAGTAAGTGAATTTAAAATGTTTAACTTGGTGGCACAGAGTTCCTTTATATAATATGGTACGTCAACCCCTACTGAAGGGGGCGGGTTTAAAAATAGACAATATCATGTTTTCCACAGACGAACGTATGGGCATTGCTAGACCGTCTTAAACTTCATCACTAGTCAAGAATATACATATTTACTTTATAGGGTCCAATTCTCTTTGGAAGGTATAAAAACTGTATTTTGGCGGGGTAGCTCTGGCAAGGGCTGTGGGGGAAATATTTCACCTTTGTCATAAAACTCTAAAAATAAATGGTTGGGATAATTATATACAAAATTAAAATTTCTTTTTTTTGATAGGGTCATTTAGACCCAAAGGGGGAGAGGGTGTAGGGCAGAAATCGGCAGTCATAAAACTCTAAAGATAAATGCTTGGGATGATTATATATAAAATTTAAAAAGAAAAAATTTTTTTTGGTAGGGTTATTTAAGGGGAAAAGGAAGAGGAGAGGGGAGGGTGGTAGGGCAGAAATCGGCAGTCATAAAACTCTAAAGATAAATGTTTGGGATGATTATATAAAATATTTAAAAAAAAATTTTTTTTTTGGTAGGGTCATTTAGGGGGCGAAGGGGAAGGAGGGGGTAGGGCAGAGTAGTACCAGGTTTCGTCTCAATTCGTCATTAATGCTTAAAAGTGTTATTTTTAAGCAATATAGGCTTAAGTAAAACCATTTGTTAAATTTTTATGCTATTTTTGCCTATAATAACGCCCACTGAAGTGGGCGGGGTCAAAAAATATTTTAATTTTATTTAATGGCTTCAAGTTTAAGGCTTTGGACCGTATTTGACATAAAAATATATCATTTGCTTAACAATATAACCAAAAAACTTTAAAAATTATGTTGTTTTTTCTGGGTTGGTTTAGTTCTTCTTAGGGGAACTTTTTTCCCTCTTGCCCGATTTAGCCCATCTTCAAACTTAACCTGCTCTAAGTTTTGAAATATATTTATGCCAAATTTCAAGAGTCTAGCTCTTTTCGTTTGGACTGAATCGTGATTTCCACAGACAGACGGACGGACGGACGGACATGCTCAGTTCGTCTTAGATTTCATCACTGATCCAGAATATATATACTTTGTGGGGTCTGAGATGGATATTTCGATGCGTTACAAACGGAATGACAAAGTGAATATACCCTCCAAATTCTTTTTTGGAGGGTATAAAAAGCAAAATAAAAAAAGAACCGTTATATTTTTTTTCAATAGTTTATGTGCAGCAGAACAACTCAGCTTTACATCCACTCATAACAGACAATGTTGTTAAGTTTCAACATTCGTCAATGCGTTGACAAACAAAAATATAATAATCCGTTATTTTTTTTCCTTCAACCATTAACGAATACTTGTAGCAGACAAATTCCAGCAGAGTTCAGCTTGGTATCGAATAATAACAGACAATGTCGATTACTTTCAACTTTCTTTTATAAGGTGAATCTACTATAAAAATGTCTACAAAACTGTCTTTAGCTGTGTCGTTGTGACGTACATTCATCGACATGTCTATGCATATCGATATTTTCATACAAATTTCGCTATGAGACCTAGTTTGAAAGGAGGAATCATAGATGAAAATATCAATATGACAAAGTCGCTCAAAAAACCCAACCGGGCTTGTGCTATGTGTGTATGGCACTGTGTATATATGTGTACATGTTTAACTTTTATTAGCAGCGATTACTTGCGAACAAGATCATTAAGAATAACATCATCATCTCTCAGCATTGATGTTGATAGGTTTTTCATTGTTACATAGCGTATATACCTGATATTAATTCTGATATAATATGAGAGAGAACGTCGGCAGAATAAAGAGAAAAATATATTTGTATAAATATTAATATCTATGTAGTGGAAAACGTACTATTGTAAAGCTGGATTTACCCATTGTTTCGGAACAAAAAATTTGTTCCGAAACAACTTTAGTTTTTTGAGAGTTTGTTCTGAAACGATTCACCCACTTCGAACAATTGTTCTGGAAAAACAAGGGTACCATATGAGATATTTTTGTAAACGATGCGTGTTAGTTTTTCAATTAGGCAGCACAGTAGCAGATAAATGCAATTTGCTTTTTTTTTTTGGCGTCACACTCATATATTTTATTGTGTAGTAAACAAATTGTAAATTAAAAAATCTTAATAAAATAAAAATTTTACTCCATTAAGATTGTATTGTATTATACATACATATATACATATATATATATATATATATGGGCATTTCCAGAAAAAAGTCCACCTTGATCGAAAAATTAAAAGTTAACAAACAGATTTTTTCCTAATGTATTATAAAAGAGAAGCTTCTAAAATAAATTAAATTTAGGAGCTCAAAGCTTTCTTTTGTTGGGATGGTGAAATACTGAGCTACAAGTTTGAAGTTCCCGTTTTTGTAAGTGTTTCTTAACTTCAAGGGCATTTTCTCTTTATAATTAACATTCCTAAAAGCAATTTCATAATAATACTCTTAATGCAAAACTGTTGCTACAAACATATTTAATCATAAAACAAATGCAAAAAATAAATTTAGTATTTTGTAGTTTTTATATAATTTTCTAATATTTATGTCTTTTTCGCATTTTTTTAACATAATAAAATAAAGTGGAAATTTTAGTAATGTAACGCCAGTAACGTAGCGTCAGACCAATTTTCATAGAAGAAAAAAAAGGAAAAAAGATTTGTTCAATTTATAACTTGGAAAATAAATGTATATTGGTCCAAAACCTATCAAAAAAAATTTGATTAAAAATACTTGCCCAATTCGCAGAGTTCAACAATTTTGTTATCAAAGTCAAATCGCACTTCCGTTTTTTGTAACGTAACGCCAGGTCACTTTTTGGAGTATATCTAGAAATTCTTAGGCTCAACTATTTCCATTTTTTGGCTGAATATAGAGGTATCCAATCACTTCTCTAATGTGAGAAAAAAACTTTTTTAAATTCTGGTTTTTAACGTTTTTTTTTCAACATATCGTCGTACAAAAGTAACGTAACGCCAAAATGGAAATGCCCATATATATATATATATATATATATATATATATATATATATATATATATATATATATATATATATAATTCAACATTGATATGTATATGAGTGGAGGTACAGGTTTAGTCTTTATTTGTATTTGTTCATCAAAAACAAAGTTAAAGGGAATACACATGGGCAAATGCACGGTGGTTTATGACATTTTTTTACAAATGGACAAGTTTGATCATTTGCAAAAAAACGGTTGTCTTTTGTTTTTACTTAAAAATAAATGTTCTATTTTTTATTAATAGTACTGTTTTTGTATCATGATGCACTAATTATACTGTTCTCGAATTTGACACTTTAACCAACAAGCAGGAGACCCAGGTGCCAACCGCTTTTTAGCTCTAATTTTCTTAAATCTTAAAATCTTACAAGCGGTCCAAAAATCATGCTTGTGGGGTTTTTTTTAATTTAAGTTCCTTAATTTCAATTTGTATTTCACAATTTTAACTTAATAAAATATAAATTGTTAATTTTTTCAACAGGCCAAGTTCGAATCTCCATGACTGCAAATGATTTTTTATTACTTTATTAATAAATGAATTTCTTCAAATTCTATTTATTATTTTGTATTAAGATTGGAATATTAAGAATATTTTCAATAATCATCAAACCAGCAGAACGGATCAGTACTGATTTCGAGGCCGCTACGCCATCTCATCAGCGTTCTTTGTTCAATTTTTCCACTTTTGCAATGTTATTAACGAAAGTTGCATATTAGAAGTTCCCACATTCATCTTTTTAAGTTATTACCTTTTGGGTTAGTACAGATTCGAACTTAAGCCCGTTGAAAAAATTAACAATTTACATAAGAAAGTTCGACTAATAAAAATTCATACATAATTTAACAAAATATACAAATTAAATAACGCAAAGAAAGTTCCACACACCACTGTAAAGGAGAACAAATAAAAATAAACAAAAATAATAATAATTATTATGTGCAATATCGAACTGCAAATAAAATTAATATTTTCTTACAAAAATTTCCTATTTTCTCATAAACAACACGAATAGACATCATAAACCACTGTAAATTAAAATAAACAAGTAAAAACGTTATATTCGACCGGGTCGAATCTTAAATACCCTCCAAATATTTAGTAAGTGAATTTAAAATGTTTAACTTGGTGGCACAGAGTTCCTTTATATAATATGGTACGTCAACCCCTACTGAAGGGGGCGGGTTTAAAAATAGACAATATCATGTTTTCCACAGACGAACGTATGGGCATTGCTAGACCGTCTTAAACTTCATCACTAGTCAAGAATATACATATTTACTTTATAGGGTCCAATTCTCTTTGGAAGGTATAAAAACTGTATTTTGGCGGGGTAGCTCTGGCAAGGGCTGTGGGGGAAATATTTCACCTTTGTCATAAAACTCTAAAAATAAATGGTTGGGATAATTATATACAAAATTAAAATTTCTTTTTTTTGATAGGGTCATTTAGACCCAAAGGGGGAGAGGGTGTAGGGCAGAAACAGGCAGTCATAAAACTCTAAAGATAAATGTTTGGGATGATTATATACAAAATTTAAAAAAAAAATTTTTTTGGTAGGGTCATTTGGGGGGCAAAGGAAGAGGAGGGGGTAGGGCAGAAATCGGCAGTCATAAAACTTTAAAGATAAATGCTTGCGATGATTATATATAAAATTTAAAAAAAAAAATTTTTTTTTTGGTAGGGTCTTATAGGGGGCGAAGGGGAAGGAGGGCGTAGGGCAGAGTAGTACCAGGTTTAGTCTCAGGTTCGTCATTAAAGCTTAAAAATGGTATTTTTAAGGAATGTAGGCTTAAGTAAAACAATTTGTTAAATTTTTATGCAATTTTTGCCTATAATAACGCCCACTAAAGTGGGCGGGGTCAAAAAATATTTTTATTTTATTTTATGGCTCCAAGTTTAAGGCGTTGGACCGTATTTGACATAAAAATATATCATTTGCTTAACAAAATAACCAAAAAACTTTAAAAATTATGTTGTTTTTCCTAGGTTGGTTTAGTTCTTCTTAGGGGAACTTTTTTCCCTCTTGCCCGATTTAGCCCATCTTCGAACTTAACCTGCTCTAAGTTTCAAAATATATTTATGCCAAATTTCAAGAGTCTAGCTCTTTTCGTTTGGACTGAATCGTGATTTCCACTGACGTACGGACAGACGGACATGCTCAGTTCGTCTTAGATTTCATCACTAATCAAGAATATATATACTTTATGGGGTCTGAGATGGATATTTCGATGCGTTACAAACGGAATGACAGAGTGAATGTACCCTCCAAATTCTTTTTTGGAGGGTATAAAAACAAGCGTGCCTTTGTTGATAGGAATGAACAAATTCATACACAATGATTTCTTGCTTTTTGTACTTTAATGTTGATCAAATATTTTTGCGTTGAATGGAAAAGGCAAGTACAAAAGTTGACAAGTTTGATTCGACCTATGATAAAAATAAGCAAGTGTTCAACCTGCATGTGGTTCGATTGCCTTAAAATCAACAACGCGTATAAAAATTTGAGCAAGTTTGATTAATTCCTTTATTCCTAGCTTAAAAAAGATTATTGTTGTGCGTCAGCCGTTGTGTATAGCATCAGAATCAACAAAAAGGCATATGTTCGGTTGCTTTAAAATCAACAACAATAGAGAGTGTGCGGGCAAGTTTGATCATTTGCAAATAAAAGACAAGTTTTTTGTGCCTTTGTTATTGTTGAACGGTTTTTTAATCAACAAGTGAAGTTCTATATATGTATATTATATTATATGTACATCAGTGGTGTTCAGCCCATACAACAATTGTTTAAAAAATTTACACAATTTTCATTCAGTCGTCGTTGAGCAAGCGATGAGAACACATGCGGATGGTCATTGTCATTTTATTTCAGAAATTTATTAAGCATTGTTGTTGCTTCTTGTTGGACGAAGCATAGCAAACACAAGCGATTCGATTACAATTGAACACGAAAGTTAAAGTCGAAATTGAATTAAATCTGAAGTAAAACATTTCGATAAAATTAGTAGTCCGGAGTTTTGGAAAAATTTTGATGTTGCAATATGTCCCCAGCTCATAAAAATTTATTTAAAATATATATAATTTTTTTCCTCTACTTTTTTTCAAACATGAAAAATCTTTGTTCTAAGCAGCGAAATAAAATAACTTTTTTGAACTTAAAAAATATTTTACTAATTCGCAATTGTCACGCAATTATTAACATGGAATGTTTAATTTAAAACTTTCATAGCGATTTTAAAAATTATAATGAGGAATGATACAAGTTTTAATCTTACATAAAAAACTGGTTTAAAAAGATTTATTTTTGTTTTTTCTCAATATAACTGTTCTATTTTTTAATATTGATAACTGCTATTTACGGTCTCCGATATTTTTTTTCTTAAAATTAAAATTTCATTCACTTAATAAGTTGGCAAAAACTCTGCCTTATTTTCTTATTTTAAGCGTTTGACATTATGTTTGCTGGGCAAAGTCTCTCACCAATACATCTTCACTTTAATTTTTGAACACCACTGATGTACATATAATATGATGTGGCATCTCAGTTCAACTTTACTTAAAAATTATGTATGAATTTTTATTAGTCGAACTTTCTTATGTAAATTGTTAATTTTATCAACGGGCTTAAGTTCGAATCTGCAAGACTGCAAACCATTTTTTATTATTTCATTAATAACTTGTTCATTGTAAATTGACAACTAAATTCAATTACTTGAACATAAATAACAAAGAAGCTTTAGTTATCAGCAGCCGATGGCTCTGGAAAAAGCGAAAGAAATACATGGAATATTGGGAATATTAATTGTCAGGGTTGAGGAATTTCGTACTAACCAAAAATGTAATAACTTAAAAATATATATGTGGTAACTTCTCATATTCAATTTTCGTCAAAATATTGGTTAAATAGTTGATATTCCTACTAACTAGCACCACTTGCAAAGGTGAAAAAATTGAACAAAGAACGCTGATGAGATGGCGTAGCGGCCTCGAAATCAGTACTGATCCGTTCTGCTGGTTTAATGACTATGAAAAATATTCTAAATATTCCATTCTCAAAAAAATTAATAAATAAATTTATTAAAAATAAAAATGAAATAAAAAATAATTAGCAGTTTCGCAGATTTGAACCTATAGCCTGTTGGGAAATTAACATCCTGTAATACAATTTACATAAACAAAAGGTTCACTATTAAAATAGAAATCCATACATTAATTTAAAACGTTGCGAGGGCACGCGCACTTGTTTACATGTTCATTGTAAATTGACAACTAGATTCAATTACTTGAACATAAATAACAAAGAAGCTTTAGTTAACAGCAGCCGATGGCTCTGGAAAAAGCGAAAGAAATACATGGAATATTGGGAATATTAATTGTCAGGGTTGGGGAATTTCGTACTAACCAAAAATGTAATAACTTAATAATATGAATGTGATAACTTCTCATATTCAATTTTCGTCAAAATATTGGTTAAATAGTTGATATTCCCACTAACTAGCACCACTTGCAAAAAGTGGAAAAATTGAACAAAGAACGCTGATGAGATGGCGTAGCGGCCTCGAAATCAGTACTGATCTGTTCTGCTGGTTTAATGACTATGAAAAATATTCTAAATATTCCATTCTCAAAAAAATTAATAAATAGAATGCAATCACGTTCGTTTATTAAAAATAAAAATGAAATAAAAAATAATTAGCAGTTTCGCAGATTTGAACCTATAGCCTGTTGGGAAATTAACATCCTGTAATACAATTTACATAAACAAAAGGTTCACTATTAAAATAGAAATCCATACATGAATCTATTTTATTTTTCTACACCTTTATACAATCAGAAATCCATTGGATAACAAGAAAACAAATAAATTTCATTTATATATAATAGTATTGTGACAACAATGTGTCAAACAAAAATATTTCATAACAGTTTAATTTAGATTTTATTTTTCATTTTGCCTTATAAATACTTTTCTTGTTATCCAATGGATTTCTGATTGTATAAAGGTGTAGAAAAATAAAATAGATTCATATCGAACATACTTTATTTGGCCTCTTTATATTAATTAATTAATAATTAATTTCCTGAAGAAGTCACACAAAGGAGTGACGAAATATTGAAATTAAAAATTAAACTAAAATAAAGAGACCTTAAGCTTAAAAATATCAGAATACCATAATTAACTAAAAATATTTTCATTTTATCTTTTTGGCAAAAAACAATGCATAACACTATGGTTAAAAATGTCCATAGTTTTGACCATTCTTTCTTAAAAAAATTACATGTTGTGACCTTATTTTGAGTTGTTTGAAGTGATTGACCTTAACAAATAATTGTTTTTTCGTATAAAGAGTAGAATTTTCAGTTAAGTTGTTATTCTAATAATAACAGTTTCTTTTAGTCAGGTAGTATTTTGAGTTGCAACTGTTTAATTGATTTAGGTTAAGTGAATTTTTTGTTTTAATTCGAAATATGATTGATTTTATGAAATAATGCTTAACTTTTTCTTTGAGCTGTTACTGTTTTCGTGAAATAATTCTGTTTTTTATTGACTTATTACTGTTTTGACGAAATAGTTTTAATGACACTTTGTAATATTATCACTTTATCATTTTGCATTTGAGCAATATAGCAAAAAATGCAATTTTGATCAGCGAATATTTGAAATAAAAAAGTCTAATTAGTTCAATTAACAAAATGAGTTGTCAAAAAAAAACAAGATAACAGTGTCGGAAAATAAAAGAAAGCATATGGGTTTTCTAAATATTGCCGAACTTTTGTTAATGAAAACTTTCTTAAGCGTTAAGAAAACAGTTTTTTGTCTCTCCTGAAAACATAGAAGTTTTCGAGTTAATACAGTATTGTTGAACTAGTGCGATATGTATGTATATATGTATGTATGTATAGCTTGCCATATCATCATTAAAAAACATTAAAAATGTTCCTACAAAAGGTTATTACAAATGCTATTTAATGACCCAATTTTTAACCCGTTTCGTTATCTGCAAATTGAGCATTACCCAATTAGAAAAAAAATCAATGAAAGGTTAAATACATTTACATACATAAATACTTATGCTGGCCACACACGCATAAATTTGTTTGCAAACAAATTTAAACTGTATTGCCACACACATGATAAATTTGTTTGCAAATTTCATTTTGTGTTTACTTTTCGTCACGACCACATGGACAGCGGAAAAAAAGCAGTCGCCTTGTATGGCATGTATTTGTGTCTGAAAAGACTTAAAAGAAGGCAAGGTAAACAAAAAAATAAAAAACGATTGTGGATGCAAGAATGGCTGAAAGATAAAAAAAATTTTTCCCATGCAATTTTGGTAAAAAAAACTGTAATTAACCGCACCGGTCGACTACAAATATTTTTTTAGGATGGACATAGCGACTTATGAAGAATTATTGAATCTTGTGACTCCAACAATAAAAAGACAAGACACCGATATGCGAGACGCCAAATGAGAGGCTGTCTGTCACTTTGCGATTCTTGGCCTCAGGTCAAAGTTACGAGGACCTAAAATTTTTGAGAAATATTTCACCCCAATGCCCAAAAATGTAAACATACATACATGCAGGCAGAACACATTTGTCCTCTGATGTTTACGCTGCAAAATCATCAGCAAAATGAAAAATATAAGAACGAAGTGTCACGAAGTGCAACGAAGAGAGAAACAAAACCGACAACATTCAAACTTCACCACACACGCATAAATTTGTTTCAAAACCAAAATAAATTTTCAAAAGTTTTTGAAAATTTGAAATAAGTTTGCAAACAATGCCACACACGCTAAATTTTTACTTAACCTTCGCCTTACCAAAGGTTTTTATATACATCGTTTACCAATACCCACCCGGGTGGTACTGAAGTTTTATGCATGTACTTATGTGCGGTGGATTCTATTAAAGTGGATGCTATATTATCAGATATATTGCTATTAAATTTATGAGAAGTCAGCTTTTCATTTTTAAAGTTAATCACAGAAATGGTTCCTTCATGTCTTACTGTTTCCAGGGATCAGCGCTTCTAAGGGAATCGCAACTGAAATATGAACGTATCTGTTATTTTTCCTAAGTAGAATTTCTAAAATCTTTATTCTTTTCCAAGTTCATAGATGATCGCCAAATATTTACTTATTTTATAGCTCAGCAAGATGGTGTTTAGTCTCTGTAAATTTACGAAAAGAGCATTGAGGAGTCAGTGATCTGCTCTTTTCTGCTACAAAGCTTTGTAACGATAATTTAGGTATTTATACGTGTTGTGAAATGTAAGCATAGCAAGGAAGATTTTTATTATAATATATAATTTGTGTGGTGATGATGATGAAGAGCATCATCAACAGCTTCTGTTCTGTTATAGAACAGAAGCTTGGCGAAGTAGAGGTGACCGTTGAAAGTGATTGTGATGATAATGATGAATCATGTGCGAGTTCTGTCTATTACGAGACTAAAGACAATGTGAAATAGTATAAGGAGGCGCCAATCAAAAACCGCCGACGATCGATCAATATTATTCATAAAAACCTTTACATGGGTCCTAATCCAATATCTAAAAATATGTCCATATGTTGATACATTTAAACGCATTCTCAGTCAAACAAAATGTGAAAAATGTCAGCAAGGCTCTTCAACATACATACTTAAATTAAATGTTTTTATTAGTAAAAAATTTCTATTAATCAATTTTTATAACAAATATTTTCATACCCACCCGGGTGTATCTTGGTAAACCATGCAATAAAATTGAAAAAACTTTAAAATCTCCTTAAAAAATTTTTTTTACAATATTTTTGATAAATTCTAAAAGTACAAAAAAATTGTTCATTGAGTCAAAATTTCTCTTAGATTGGAGCAAAATTAACTAAGTTATTAATGAAATAAAACCGAAATGGTCACCGTGGTGGGTATTAGTAAGGCGAAGGTTAAATTTAAATTTATTTGCAAACAAATTTATGCGTGTGTGGGGCGTATTATACTCGTTATACCACATGAAGTGGTACATAGTTTGTACGGTACTTGATTTTTCGTGTTCATATATTTTGAGTACATATATGGCTGTGGCCAAGAATTATAAAATAAAGATTACGCCTTGCGCGTGATTTACCGTTTGATGACGTATTTGTTCCCTCGAAGAGATTGCCAAATGTTTATTATATGCAAAACTAATACTTTCTCGTACAAAATTAATATTTCATGCTAAATTTGGCAACTCTTCACACAATTTACTCAGAGAGATTTCCAATTTACTAAGATAGATTTCCAACAAGCAAATGAAATCGGATTTATGAAAGTGCAAGTTTTGTGTTAAAGAGAAAAGAGAACAAAAAGAGCAAGCATGAAATGTGCAGTGGCCAATTGCAAACAAAGTAACAGCAAAAAACAAGTGAGAAATAATTGTGTTAAAATTTAATATTGTTATAAAAATTTTTTGTTTTCAAAACGCTGTGTCATTTTATAGTTTTCCAAGAGATGAAGCTCAAAGAAAGTTATGGCTGATATTTTGCAAGGAAAAAAATTTATTTTGAATGGGAAAAAAAAGAAAAATAATTAGCACTTGGGTTCAATATTTATATAAAATAACTATAAATGAACAATTTCAAATAAAAAAAAGTGAAAAGCAAAATAATTTTTTAATATTGTTTATTATCAAACAAATTTAATTTGAAAAATCGCAATTTGCCCCACTGTCCTGTTTTTACAATAACATACTAGTTCTCCAACTGAATTTTATTAGCCAATCAGAACACATGTTGAGTGACGTCAGAGTTCCATCATGCGCAGAAAAGTATTTTTATTTCAGCTTGGCGTAATCTTCATTTTATCACTTTTGGCTGTGGCCACATTTCATGCTTGCTCTTTTTGTTCTCTTTTCTCTTTAATTTAGGTTTTTTGTTTACAGTTTATGAGCTTAAAAATCAAGTTTTAATAAGTTTTTTACACTTTAAGTTATTTAATAATTATTTTAGTATATTTATTTTAAAATATAACACAATTTATTATAAAATATAACACAAAACTTGCACTTTCATAAATCCGATTTCATTTGCTTGTTGGAAATCTATGTGAGTAAATTGGAAATCTCTCTGAGTAAATTGTGTGAAGAGTTGCCAAATTTAGCATAAAATATTAATTTTGTACGAGAAAGTATTAGTTTTGCATATAATAAACATTTGGCAATCACTTCGAGGGAACAAATACGTCATCAAACGGTAGATCATGCGCAAGGCGTAATCTTTATTTTATCATTCTTGGCTGTGGTTACTACTTGAATGTATTCTACAAACAACATTTCAGTTCTCTTCACTCCTTTAGTGCTGAGAAAAATAAAAAGTATGTGCTGTAATCGAAGCAAAAGAGAATCTTCACGTGTAGCAAAAATGCTTATTCGATGCAGACTTCTAGTAGCAATGCCAAATAGTCACTAACAGCCATCCCTAAATACAGGCGGAAAGCGGAATGTTTTGTTCCGCTAAGCTTTAACGCTGAAATGCCATACCTAAGCAAAAGCGGCAACGTTATGTCAAAAAACAATAAAAACGGGGTTATCAAACAAACAACAACAACAACAGCTGGACAGACGAACAGTAATAATTTTAACGAACATTTATATTGCTATATTAAATTGAATTAAGATTCATAGGCTAATTGTTCGAAACTATATACAAATTTAAGCTATGGCTTGAGCTACCAATAATAAAAAAATTGGAAAAACGTTCACATGTACTTAAGTATAAAATTCAAACCAAAAAAGTTTGACTTAGGTATGATGGAACTAAAAATTCAGAAAAATGGGACTTGAAGAATAATAATTAAACGGTAACACGGGTATTATTACAATAACATGTTAACATCAGGTTGATACAGTTCTCGTATTCTTTTTCACAATAAAATTTGTGTAAATAGGAACTGTTATCAAATTCAACTAAGCCACCTAATAAGTGGTGACAAACACAATACACATGAGCACTGATGATGAAAGGGTTGCGTCTATCGAAAACAGCTGTTCTGCTCTGCTGTGTAAGCTGAATAAAACTGATGTTGACTTTCCTTTGTGCCTTGGAATATTTATCATGTCTTTTTGAGATTTAAAAACAAATTTCGAACAATTAGCCTATGAATCTTAATTCAATTTAATATAGCAATATAAATGTTCGTTAAAATTCTTACTACATACAAATTTAAGCTATGGCTTGAGCTACCAATAATAAAATATTGGAAAAACGTTCACATGTACTTAAGTATAAAATTCAAACCAAAAAAGTTTGACTTAGGTATGATGGAACAAAAAAATCAGAAAAATGGGACATGAAGAAAAATAATCAAACCGTAACACGGGTATTATAACAATAACATGTTAACATCAGGTTGATACAGTTCTCGTATTCTTTTTCACAATAAAATTTGTGTAAATAGGAAATGTTATCAAATTCAACTAAGCCACCTAATAAGTGGTGACAAACACAATACACATGAGCACTGATGATGAAAGGGTTGCGTCTATCGAAAACAGCTGTTCTGCTCTGCTGTGTAAGCTGAATAAAACTGATGTTGACTTTCCTTTGTGCCTTGGAATATTTATCATGTCTTTTTGATATTTAAAAACAAATTTCGAACAATTAGCCTATGAATCTTAATTCAATTTAATATAGCAATATAAATGTTCGTTATAATTCTTACTAGATACAAATTTAAGCTATGGCTTGAGCTACCAATAATAAAATATTGGAAAAACGTTCACATGTACTTAAGTATAAAATTCAAACCAAAAAAGTTTGACTTAGGTATGATGGAACTAAAAATTCAGAAAAATGGGACATGAAGAATAATAATCAAACGGTAACACGGGTATTATAACAATAACATGTTAACATCAGGTTGATACAGTTCTCGTATTCTTTTTCACAATAAAATTTGTGTTAATAGGAACTGTTATCAAATTCATCTAAGCCACCTAATAAGTGGTGACAAACACAATACACATGAGCACTGATGATGAAAGGGTTGCGTCTATCGAAAACAGCTGTTCTGCTCTGCTGTGTAAGCTGAATAAAACTGATGTTGACTTTCCTTTGTGCCTTGGAATATTTATCATGTCTTTTTGAGATTTAAAAACAAATTTCGAACAATTAGCCTATGAATCTTAATTCAATTTAATATAGCAATATAAATGTTCGTTAAAATTCTTACTACATACAAATTTAAGCTATGGCTTGAGCTACCAATAATAAAATATTGGAAAAACGTTCACATGTACTTAAGTATAAAATTCAAACCAAAAAAGTTTGACTTAGGTATGATGGAACAAAAAAATCAGAAAAATGGGACATGAAGAAAAATAATCAAACCGTAACACGGGTATTATAACAATAACATGTTAACATCAGGTTGATACAGTTCTCGTATTCTTTTTCACAATAAAATTTGTGTAAATAGGAACTGTTATCAAATTCAACTAAGCCACCTAATAAGTGGTCACAAACACAATACACATGAGCACTGATGATGAAAGGATTGCGTCTTTCGAAAACAGCTGTTCTGCTCTGCTGTGTAAGTTAAATAAAACTGATGTTGACTTTCCTTTGTGCCTTGGAATATTTATCATGTCATTCTGAGATTTAAAAACAAATTTCGAACAATTAGCCTATAGAATCTTAATTCAATAGTTTTACTTTTTTTTAGGAGTAGGACCAGCACTCAGGGGATAACCCCTAATTACGCAGTGCACTGCGCTGGAACTAGGAAAATAGATTTTGGGAAGGAGAATAAAGGGAGTAGTGTCTGTGGATATTCGACTTGAACCCCCTCAAATTGTAAGTGGCGGGGAAGACATCTGCAAGTAGTTTTTTCCACATACGGACTGTTCGGCCAAAAAACGCATTTTCTCTCTAAAGCGTAGTGCGATTCGTTGGAATATCGACCACAAACGCATGCGCTCTTGATGAAAAACGCGTTGAGCGTAAGAAAGAATGGTTTCAGGAACAATTTCACCAGAGCACCTGCCATTATAGTAACGATAGAACAACGATACGCACCCCACATTGCGACGATGCTCAAGAGAGTCAATGGAGTTGGCTACCCTACTGTCTCCGATGAGTTTCATCGCCCTCTCCTGTACGCGGTCGAGTAACTTCAAAATAGACTTTGAAGCACCGGCCCATACATGAGAGTTGTATTCCATCTTCGGTCGGTTGTAAGTGGTGTTAATATTAAGAAGATCAAAAGGGGTGAAGTATCTCTTGCAACGTCTTACGAAGCCAAGGCACTTTAATGCTTCTTTTGCGACCTGAAAGACATGTTCCGTCCATCTGACATCATACTGCACTTTCATGCCCAGAGCATCAAGAGCCCCTGACTCCATAATACTTACACCACCCATAGAAGCAGATGAAGCAGCATGGTCATACGTACGTCGATGCGTAAGCATACAACACTGGGTCTTACGGGCATTAAAATCGACCCTGTTCGCTTGACCCCATTCGGAAATCTTCGCGAGGTCACTGTCCAGAACGTCATTCATAAACTGCCTCCTCGTCTCCATTTCAGACGTAGACGGCCTGCAGTTAAATGAATAGGAATGCGAAAGGCTGCTATCATCTGCGAAAGAGTAAATAGGACAGGAAGTTTGGGAAAGTAGATCGTTAAGAAAATTTATAACTAGAGTAGGAGAAAGAACGGAGCCCTGCGGTACCCCTGAGTTGACTCTGAACTCATCGGATGAGACCCCATCTATAACAACTCGTACAGAGTGATCCCTGAGGAAGGTTGATATAAACCGAGAGAAGGTGACTCCGACACCAAATGTAATCAGTTTGGACAGGAGTGCTCCATGCCACACTCTATCGAACGCCTTAGAAATATCTAGAGCCACCACTTTACTTTCGCCAAAACGGTGTATGGAACTACACCAGTTTTCCGAAAGAAGGGCCAATAGGTCACCCGAAGAGCGGCCTCTGCGGAAACCATACTGGCGGTCGTTTAGTAAACTGTTGGACTCCAGATATTTCACAAGATGGAAGTTAAGCATAGTTTCCATCTCCTTCGATATAGCAGAACATATTGCAATCGGGCGGTAATTTTCAGGGTTATTAGTCACTCCCTTTTTGGGGATTGGCGTTACCTTAGCAACCTTCCAGCACATTGGAAATTTACCGGAGTGGTATAGTGTACTGAAAAGCTTGGCTAATGGACGTGCTAAGGTCGAAGAGCACTGCTTCAGGACCAGTGCAGGGATTCCATCCGGCCCAGGAGACTTCCTTGTACTGAGTTCCGCAAGAACCCTTTTAACTGCACGCGCTCGAAAAAATATCTTAGGCATAGTTACGGATATTCTCACGAGCGCGGGGAGTGGTTGAGAGCTATCAGGCAAGTGAGAGTTACTTGCAAATATTTCAGCCAATATATTTGGTCATTCCTCAAAAGAATCGGAATTGAAGAACTAGCACTTTCCTTAACACTTTTGACGAATGACCAAAAACTCTTACTACACCTGAGGCAGTGAGAATTCTAGTGCGAATACGCTGCTCGTATAAAACCTTTTCGCGTCTTAACACTTTGGCACACGAAGATCTTGCCTTCTTACGTAGCAAACCAGTATAGGCATTTTTGTTATTACGCCAAGTACTGAATGCTTCCTCTCTGGATCGCAACGCATCTTTACATGCCTGGTTAAACCAAGACTTTGCCCTAGGTTTAACCGAAATTTGCTTACAGGGAGTAAAAGCTTTCATCCCCAGTAGAATTATGTTTTCAACCATTTTCGCCATGGAATCGACATCATTGTCAAGCAAACATAGTTTCCAATTAAAATTCGGAAAGAATTCATTGAGCTCGGCCCAACGACCCTTTTCGTAAATATATTTACTACGCTTCGTGACTGCACGCGAAACGTTGCGAAGTTTGGAGAACGGAAAGGTTGCGGAAATGGTGCAATGATCCGAGTTTCCGCGTTTGGACTTCTATAAAGAAACCCGAAAGGTAAAAAGTGTGTACCGACTTTGAATTTAACCCAAAGACAGCTAAATTCTGCGTCAGACATGCCTAATGGTTGCTGGCATTGGTACAACTTCGACTTCCTGGAGTCGAAATTTTGAATTTTTAAGATTTTAGTACCAATTTTGTTCTTCCTGAATTATAAAACAGTTTTAATTAGCAAAAACAACAACGTCAATTGCCTTTTTGCTTACTTTTATATGGAAAAAATATTGCAATTTCTCAACCCTGGAAACGAAATTTAAATTTTTTGTTTGTTTTTGTTTACTAATGGAACCCTTAATGAGGCATGAAATAGTTTTATTTACGAAAAACTTAATATTTGTAACCATTTTGGTCACTTTCATGTACTACAAAATATTGCAGTTATCCAACTCTGGAAAATAAAATTTTTGTTTTTTTTTATTTTTGATACCAATTTTGTTTTTCCTGCTCTAAGAAATAGTTTTAATTAGTAAAAAAACGACGTTAGTTGCCATTTTGGTTACCCTTATGTATAAAAAATATTTAAATATCCCAGCCCTGGAAGCGAAATTTAATTTTTTTTACCAATCCTAGTCTTAATTTGGTATAAAGTCCTTTTATTTAAGATAAACTTAAAATTTGCAACCATTTTGGTCACTTTCATGTACTACAATACATATATTCCATGTACCAAAAATACTTTAAACTTCCCAACCCTGGAAATGACATATTAATTTTTTTCTGTTTTTTTACCAACGAGGTATAAAGTAGTGTTATTTAAAAAAAATTTACAATTTTGAACTATTTTGGTCACCTTCATGAACTATAAAATATTGCACTTGTCCAACCCTGGATTCGATATTTTGATATTTTTTTAATTTTTGATACCAATTTTGTTCTTCCTAAAATATAATACTATGTTCACACGGACAGAAATTACCGGGGTTCGCGCTCTCATTCGTGTTTCGCGCTCCAAACACGGTTGAAACATCATGGTTCACCATATAAAAATTTGAGAGCGAAACATCATGTTTCATTATGAAACTTGCTGCGAAACACTATAAATTTTCTATCATCTTCAATTTTGATAACAAATTATCGCAAGTTTATCTGAACTAGCTGTCACAAAATATATAAACAAAGAAAAAGAGAAAATTAATGTGTGCAAAAATATATATAAAAATATTAAATTAAAAAAGGTGTATATATACATATTGAAATAAAAATGGATAAAAAAGAAATAGTGAAGCGTATTATAAAGTACAGAAGGATATCTTCAAAACTCAGGTTTTTTGATGAGTCAAACATTTCATTTCGGGCTCTGGCAGATCAGCAGGAAATGGCCACACAACTTTTAAAGGAGGTCCAGCTCCTTAATATAGTAGAAATGTCACACATATCGGGGAGACTGTACTGGAAAATGGTGAGTGGATATTGTAATTTAAATTGGAGTTGTAAATTAAATTGTAAAATTGTTAGGACAAATCTTCAAGTTTTTGGGAGACAGATTGCCAAAATGCTGATAATTTATTCTTTAGAAATAACTTCAGAATAAATAGACGCAATTTTCATAAATTATGTGCGTTGCTACCTGGGCTAAAGAAAAACGACACAAACATGCGGAATGCAATACCACTGGAGAAGAGGATTGCCATAAGCTTATATGCGCTAGGTTCATCTGCAGAATATAGAACAATCGCTAATATGTTTGGTGTGGGAAAGTCAACGGTATGCGTAATTCTTTTAGAATTTTGTACAGAAGTACGGAGAGTTTTGGCTCCAATGTATCTAAACAATTTTCCACTAACAAGAGAGAAAATTGAGAATTGGACAAAAGAATTTGATGCACTTGGATACCCGCAATGCATGGGAGCACTTGGTAAGTTATTTGTATTGGTATTAAAGTTTTCAATATTCAATTATATTATTCATTTACAGATGGTTGCCATATTGAAATTCATCCTTCGCATGAAGACGCAATAGACTACTTTAACTATAAGGGATGGTACTCAATTGTGATGTTAGCATTGGTAGATGCAATGTAAAAAACATTTTCATATGGTTAGTAAATGTCTGATAATTTTGTTTTATAGATGCCGCTTTATTTATGTTAGCTGTGGTTCTCCTGGCCGGTGTAACGATTCCCAAATATACCAGCAATCTTCTTTGAAGGATCAGCTGGATCGTTGCACCATTATGTCCGATTTAAAAAGAACCATTTTAGATGTTCCTGTGCATATAATTGGGGATTCAGCATTTAGGTTAAGTGCACAGCTAATGAAACCATATGCATTTTGTGTCCCGCAAAATTATCAACAAAAATGTTTCAACTATGCGTTATCAAAATCTCGTAGTTGTGGAAAATGCGTTTGGGCACCTAAAAGCTCGTTTTAGACGAATTGGAAAGGGAATTGATAACGCCATCAAAAATGCTAACTGTGTAGTGTTAGCCTGCTGCGTTCTACACAATTTCCTCAGCCATAACAATGACACCATAATTGAAAATTGGATGCAGGCTTTAGAAGCTGCCGAACTAAACCGATCGTATCCTGAATTTATTGCAATACTAACGGAAAACAGAAATCATGCAGAAAAAATAAGAAATACAATTTCTGAATATTTCTGTAAGTTTTATTATTTAAGAGTTCAATTACATACTTACATACATACATAACTTTTTATTTATAAAAAATAAATAACAAAAAACCTTTCCTAAAAATAAGCATCACAAATTCATGAGACCAAAAACGAAAAATTAATTAATACTATTGAAAATGTTTTAAATGGAATTATTTTTTAGAAATGCATGCAATGCATCTTGCACTTCAGCTTCCTTTTCAGCAAACTTTATCAAAAGTTAATTTTTCTCTTCCACAATCGCTACCACCTTTTCTGAAGTATTTTTGATGTGTTAACATCTATACTCGTCCCTCTAGGGCAGTAAACTATCAGTTTCAATACATACGCAAGTGTAAGTGTAAGAGTTTGTTTGTTCGTTGCTTGGCAGTCGGTATTGAAAGTGATTATTGGGCGATTTTCATATAATTTTCCCACGCGATTTTCACCGGAAATTCTTAGCCGATTCTATTAGTTTTTGGATTAAAACGCTAGTGCGGGTTTCGACGAAGAGTTTAGGCCAAAAATTAAGCCGATCCGATATAGGCGAGCGGAGATTTAAGTGTTTTAATTCGGAGTATTAATTTTGAGTAATATTAAAAAAGTGTTTTATGTTGATCTTCGGTTTTGTCTTATGCATAGCAAAGAGAATAGTGACGTGTTTATACGTATATATATAAAAATGAGATAGCAAGACAGCAACGTATGTAGCTTATGTACAAACATAACAATATATGTATTGTTACGTTTTTAGACCTTTTCGTAAAAACGCTTTTTTACTTATCCTTCAAGGATTCGTTTAATTGCATCAAATTAAAAACACAGACAATTACTTTTAGAAATATAATGCGGCAACACTTTATTTACTATTTAATTAACACGAGTATTTGTACTACTAAACACTTAGCGATGTAAACACGTCTAGATTTAAAATCACACTAATTCCCGCTGTTCACTGGCAGCGTCTTTATATAGCAAAATGACGACGTCTGGTAACTTCGCGAAGCATCTGGTCATGGTTGTTGTTGGTTGTGCTTTACTTAACATGTAGCTATATACGTGTGTTTGTATATATGACAATGCTGTCTTGTGTTTTGTTTATTGTAACTATGTGTGGTTGTATGTATGAGTGTTTTGTGTGTTGTGTAGTTTTGTTTCTTCTTGTGCTATGTGGGCATGTTGCTGTGTATATTTGTGTGTATGTTGCTGTGTATATTGATGTACATGTTTAGTTTTTATTAGCAGCGAATACTTGCGTACAAGATCATTAAGAATAACATCATCATCTCTTAGCATTGATGTTGCTAGGTTTTTCGTTATTGTTGTTTACACTTATTATTGCACAGCCTCGAATGATCTTGTATATTCTCAACGATGTATCCGGAATATTCCATTTCCGTTAATTCAAATATTATCTGCATGGTGTTGACCAGGGTTGTAACATTTTGACAACTAGAGATGAGTTTGATAGTGCTGCCAAGTACATATAGCCATATTGTCGTTATATTTAAATCTACTTTTGAACTTTGTAACACTGCCGCCCACTTAAGCCTGTTCGACCCGAATAGGCATACAATCACCTCTTCCATAGTGCGCCAATCGTTCGAGAGGTACCATCTTCATTTTCGACCTTGGGTTATAGCATTTCTGTTTCCGGTACACGACGTCATTCCCTCTCTTAATCACTTTATACGGGCCATCCCAGTGAGTCTGTAATTTTGGGGACAATCCTTTCTTCCGTTGGGTTTTATAAAGTAGAACCAATTGTCTAGCCTTCATGTTGTCACTGACCATCTGGATTCTGTTATGCATCTTACTCCGATTGTTGCTGCGATTACGATAATTATTGCCATAATAACCACGATTGTTGTAACTGTCACCACTGTAATTGCTTATATTACGATTATTGTAGTTGCCGCGTCCTCTATAAACTCCGCGCCTTGTAGATGACACACCAAATGTTTCACCATTCAATATCCGTTCCTGGCGCCAATCATAATTCTTATTCTTTGTACGAACTCGTGTAGTTCTACCGGAAATATTATCAAAGAATGTTTTGGTCTTATCGTAGCCTACAGTAATTTCTTTTTCTCTTGGTTCATGTTCACCAGCTCCAGTTTCATTGCCGAACTCATCCTTTTTATCAGTTTCGCCATTCATCTGTTCTGATTTTGGTTCATCGCTCACCTTATGTTTTGGTAGTCGTGACCGAAGTTCTTCGAACTTAGTATTTGCTTGTTCACAATCGAAATCTTGCTCAAACTTAATGGGATTACCTAAAGGCTTCTGACTCACACTGGGACTATTAGCTGATCTATAGGCCATTATGTTACGCATATTAGAACGTGGTCCCATTCCATAATTGCTCATATTGTTGCCACGACTTGTATTCCAATTGCGCCGATTAGGGTTACCGCCCTGATAATTGCGTTGGTTGTAATGATTCATGCTATAATTTTCCATCATACAACTGGAACAATAATTACCGCTGTTGCGTTGCTGATTGTCTC
This sequence comes from Linnaemya tessellans, assembly GCA_951800035.1. Lineage (NCBI taxonomy): Eukaryota > Metazoa > Arthropoda > Insecta > Diptera > Tachinidae > Linnaemya > Linnaemya tessellans. The sequence continues at coordinate 102,131,921 of OX637532.1, read as the reverse complement.
CACGTTGATTTGGATGGTTCTGCCGCTTACGACCAGCATCGCACGATTGACCACCACCGCCATGGTTAGACTTATTTTGATGATTCTTAGGATGTTGCTGCTGTGGTTCTAAGTTCACTCGTTTGCTGTTTCTTGGTGGCGAAACAGATCTACCTCTTTTTCTTCGTGCTTTGCAGCTGCGCTGAAAATGACCGATTTTTCCGCAGTTAAAGCACTTAGGCTTTTCTTTGGTAGCACTTCCCGCCAACAGTTGTCGCATTGCCTCCTTAACACTAGCGACTAGGTTATTATCATTCTCGGACAAAACATCCACATTCCGCACCTTACATATCTGTGGATTGCAAACCATCCTTGCAGTCTCTTGAGCCAGAGCAAATGAAACTGTCTCAGCGAAAGTGGATTTCTGCGTTGCGAACACAGCCAGTTTAACATCAGAGTCGCGAATGCCGTTAACGAACACCTCAGTTTTAAAGTGGTCCAGGAACGGGTGACTCTCGCCTGGATATGTGAGCTGCACTAAACGCTCGATTTCCATTGCGAAATCTTGTAGAGACTCGTTAGGCTTCTGAACTCTACATCGCAATTCCATTCTGTATAAATCGCGCTTGTGCTCACCACCATACTTGCGCTGCAATGCTGCCATTATTTCATTATAGTTGCTTCTGCTGCTTACTGGCACGGTCTCAAGAACCTCTGCGGCTGTACCCTTTAAGGACAAAATCAACTCTATGGCCTTTTCTTCAGCATCCCATCCATTTCTACTAGCGACCGTCTCGAACTGGAATCTAAAGATGCTCAATGGTACGCTGCCGTCAAAGCATGGCGCTTTTATTCGCGCAGAAACCTCCGCAACTGCTCGTACTGGCCCGCCACTACACTCAAGGTTATGCACTTTGTCCTCTAGAGCATGCAATTTTTCTTCGAACTCTTTTGCATGCTGTTCCAGGCCACCGCTTTCTAAATGTTGGACTCTATCTGCCAGCTCTGAGAATTTATTCTCAATAGAATCCACCCTCCTATTAATGGCCTCAGAAACCTCTACCAGAGTCTCGTTCGTGGCTCTATTTGACTCCAACAGTTTTGTTTCCACTCCCAGTATTTCGGCTACAAGTTTCTCAGTGCTGATTTCTGAGTTCTGTTTAATTGCAGTTATTTCGGCTACAAGCTTTTCAGTGCTGATTTCTGAGTTCTGCTTTATTCCAGTTATTTCGGCTACAAGCTTTTCACTGCTGATTTCTGAGTTCTGCTTTATTCCAGTTATTTCGGCTACAAGCTTTTCAGTGCTGATCCTTGTTGCTTCCTGTATCTGGATCATCATAGCAGCGAACCTTGAATTTATGTCCATGCTGCTGGTCGTAGCTGGAGGACATACCTCTACATCGTCTTTGTCCTCAAACTCGTATGTACCGATGTCCATGCCGCGATTCTTAAACTCATCTATCAGCCTCTTCTGCAGTTCAGCCTTGTTACCTGCTGTTGGCAATTCCCGCTTACTAAGCTCCTTTTTTAGCTGTTCAACTTTTAGCTCATCAAACTTCATAATTATTTTTTTTAATGTCCTTTTTTTCCTTAAATTGCAATGTCCTTTTTAATTATTTTTGCAATCCCACTTCTGACACCAATTGTTACGTTTTTAGACCTTTTCGTAAAAACGCTTTTTTACTTATCCTTCAAGGATTCGTTTAATTGCATCAAATTAAAAACACAGACAATTACTTTTAGAAATATAATGCGGCAACACTTTATTTACTATTTAATTAACACGAGTATTTGTACTACTAAACACTTAGCGATGTAAACACGTCTAGATTTAAAATCACACTAATTCCCGCTGTTCACTGGCAGCGTCTTTATATAGCAAAATGACGACGTCTGGTAACTTCGCGAAGCATCTGGTCATGGTTGTTGTTGGTTGTGCTTTACTTAACATGTAGCTATATACGTGTGTTTGTATATATGACAATGCTGTCTTGTGTTTTGTTTATTGTAACTATGTGTGGTTGTATGTATGAGTGTTTTGTGTGTTGTGTAGTTTTGTTTCTTCTTGTGCTATGTGGGCATGTTGCTGTGTATATTTGTGTGTATGTTGCTGTGTATATTGATGTACATGTTTAGTTTTTATTAGCAGCGAATACTTGCGTACAAGATCATTAAGAATAACATCATCATCTCTTAGCATTGATGTTGCTAGGTTTTTCGTTATTGTTGTTTACACTTATTATTGCACAGCCTCGAATGATCTTGTATATTCTCAACGATGTATCCGGAATATTCCATTTCCGTTAATTCAAATATTATCTGCATGGTGTTGACCAGGGTTGTAACATTTTGACAACTAGAGATGAGTTTGATAGTGCTGCCAAGTACATATAGCCATATTGTCGTTATATTTAAATCTACTTTTGAACTTTGTAACAGTATGTATGTACATTTGTATGTTGCTTTGCATTCTCTTTGTTTTTTGTGGGTTTAATATAAAATAAATAAACAAAAAGGTGTTAACAACTCGCCCGTGAGTTCGAACACTCATTGATTTTTTTTATATTTTTCACAGTCTTTTCAGCCGGCGAAATTTCAGTTGCTGATCCAGAAGATTGTGGCAACGATATATCCTGAACATCTAAATGCATATCTGAAATAAGAAAATGAAAATGAAATATATCTACATATTAACTTATTATTTTAATACTGAATAAAACTAAATTAAAAATTTTAAGCACTTATTACTTACTTTTTATACTATCAGCAACTAAACCTTCACTATGGTAACTTTTAAATGGAGTCAACAAATTTTCCATTTCTTTATATAGGTCCCACCCGGAGGGTGAGCCACCACTTTGCCCAATTTTGATTTTTTCCTTTCTGCAAATAAAATATGGTACGCAAAGGTTAAATAATATCAAAAATGTTTTACAACCACACAAAGTTTTGCCCTATGAGTACTAAAACCAATCAAAATGAAAAAGGTAATCAATGTTTGTTTTTTAGAAAATCTTTTATTAAAAACAACTTAGCAAATAATGCTTTCAATGTTGTTTCCAAATTAAGATTAAATTTAACTTAAAATTAGTTCAGCTTATATACTACTTACTAGGTTATTTTTATAAATGTTTAAGTTATAACAATGTGGGAAATTTGGTTGAAATTTGATTTTCCCTAAAAATATTTGTTCTTTCCCACGGCGGCGAATATTTTGGTGTAACCGAATATGTATGGCATATTAAAAGAAATAAACAAATTTTATCATGACAGTATTGTGACACACACACACACAAACATTAATATTTCATGGTCACTGCAAGAGGTGCAAAGGCGGCGGTGTATTAAAACTATTCAAATATGTTTGCCGGCCTGTGCTGATATTTTGTGACACTTGATATCCTTTTGGTTATTTTGTTGATGCCCTTAAAACGATTAATTCTTTCATGTTGATGTTGTTTAAGAGAATTAATTCATATTATGCTACACCTCCACTTTTCGCAAGAATGTTCATATAACGATAGTTTTATGGACATTCTTTTACAAATATGTTTTATAAGAAAAAAAATTTTAAGAAAAACTAGGAAAAACAAATTAATAATTTTATCTGTTAAATTGTTACATATATTTGTATATTACAGTTGTTTATAGTGTTACATTGGTTAAATTATTAATCCGGATTGTTTAATTAAGGGGTTTGTATTATTATGCGGTTGTATTATGTGTTATGATATAGCTTAAGTCTATTTTTATGGACTATTTGTTCTTTATTATTTTTCTTATCGACTATAGTTACATTATTTCTTATGTCTATGTATTTAATTTGGTATGGTCCTTTGTAATTTGGTTCTATTATGTGACCTGCTTCGTTTTTAAGTAAAACTAAATCTCCTATTTTTAAATTGTAGTCTAGAATATTTTTATCATAATTGTGTTTTTGTTTAATTTTATTCCTATCTAATAATTGTTGGGCCCTTTTATATGCTACTTCTAATCTAAATTTTGCCTCTTTGGCATAATCATCTATATTGTATAAAGGATTAATTCTATCTATTTCATGAAATTGTTTTAACTTGTTAGGAAGCTTTGAAAAAACTAGTTCATATGAACAGTAATTGTGAACTGTTGATGGGGTTGTATTAAAACAGTATGTAAAATATTTTAACCATTCATCCCAATCTGTCTTATCAACTTTAATGTAAGAGCGTACATATTCATTGAAAGTTCTATGGCTCCTTTCTATTGTTCCTAGCGTTTGATGGTGATAGGCAGTTGAAGTTAGTTTTTCAATATTTAAAAATTTACAGATTTCTTGCAATATTGCATTTGTATATTCAGTACCCATGTCCGAAATGAACGTCTTCATTGGACCATAGGTAAGTATAAAGTTTTCAAAAATCGCTTTAGCGACTGTTTTAGCGCTTTTGTCTTGTATTGGTATAGTTACTAAATATTTAGTTAAGTCACATATTAATGTGATTGCATATTCATTTCCATAAATTGATTTTGGAAATGGACCTATTGTATCTACATACACCGTGTTAAATGGTAATGGTCATTGGACTTTTTAAATGTTTAGTTGTTTTTGATGTTTGACATTTATGACATGATTTAACATAATTTGATATGTCTTTGGACATATTTTTCCAGTAATAATATCTTTTTATTTTTTCTATTGTTCTATATATTCCACAATGTACTCCTTCTATTGGATCATCGTGATAATTCAGCATTATTTCGAGAATTGCCTTGGCATTCTTACTATCGATTTGGGTCACCTTATTTAGTAGCGCTACTTTAATATTCTTTAATATTTTATTGCCCATATTTTTAAATTCATTAATTGAGATAAATTCGAAAATTTTCTCACTAGGTGCCACTTGTAATTTATTTATATTTTGCTTACCGGCCACATATTCGAGCCTAGGGAAAAATTGTCCTAATTCAAAGTTCCCTTTAGTAAACAAATCAGTAATTTGTATATATGTAACTATAGATTTTCCTTGTTTGATGTAACATCTTCCGGGAGAAATCTTTAGTTTGTAATATTTTCTGACGTCAGTGTTATTTAATGGTACATATATACTGGGCTCATTATTTTTCTTATTATTAGTATTCATATGCTGTTTGTTGATAATTTTTCTGTCCTTCCTTTTTTCTTTTTCATTGGTCATCGATCTAGTCGTGACTCTTAATATAGAACAAATTTTATTGTTCATGTCTTTCAGGTCATTTATGCTAATTCGGGATAATGCGTCGGCAACATAATTATCTTTTCCTCTAAGATATTCAACTGTAAAATTGTATTCTTCGAGATCAAGTCTCATTCTTGTTAATTTTGAGGTTGGGTTTTTCATCGAAAATAAATAAGATAGTGGTCTATGGTCAGTACGGACAAGAAAATGTTTTCCATATATGTATGGTCTGAAATGCGTTATAGCCCAATGTATGTCAGTTAATTCTTGTTCAATTGTTGACTTGTTGCTTTCGCCTTTATTGAAATAATTTGTTTTATTATAATGTTATTCTACTTGTTTTGAAAATCACTTAATATGTATTTTTAAAAATTAAATCAATCATGCTTTTCATTATATTCATTTTTGATATAATTGTCAATAAATTTTTTATTTATTCTTGAATTTGAATCACAAAACAAAAGTTGGCTTTTATTTATTCAAAAGGTTATGGGCCCAGACTACGTTTTCTAAATTACATTATACATTTTAATACTCGTAGAAGGGCAGAAATAACAAATATATAAGCATGGAGACTGAAGGCAAGATTGAAAAATTAAACGACGCAACTCAATGGTCAACATGGAAGTTTCATGTCAAAATAACAATGATTGCCGCAGACGTTTTCGAATTGGTAACTGGGGACGAAGAATGTCCATTAGAAGACGACGTAAAAATTCGCCAGTGGCGGAAAAAGGATGCTAAAGCCCAGCAGATTATAGGAATTTCGGTAGGTAGTAAGCAGATTATTCATATTTCAAATTGTGAATCTGCTAAGGCTATGTGGACAAAGTTACATCATGTTTTTGAAAGAAAAAACGAGTCCAGTTTACTAATGCTGCATCAACATTTTTTTAATTTTACGAAAAATTCCGATGAGAATATGATCACATATATTGCAAGACTCGAGGAACTAGTTCAACGGTTAAGAGACCTTAAGGAGACTGTGTCGGATGATATGGTCATTACAAAGCTAATATTATCATTGCCGCCTGAATATGCAGCATTCAGTAGCGCATGGGAGTCAGCAAATAAAGCAGAACGCACTTTTGATAATCTAAGGACAAGGCTGGTAACTGAAGAAGAACGTTTAATTTCTCGTGGACAAATTGAACCAATTGAAGCTTTGACTGCATCTAAGGGGATAAAAAGAAGTACAACTTTTAAAAATATGACGAATTTCAAACCTACTGGTCGATGTTTTATATGTGGTAATGAAGGGCACTGGAAACGAAATTGCCCTGATCGGAATCTTACCAAAAATTTTACTGCTTTAAACTCTGATGCATTAAATTTTACAATTACAAAAGACAGTTGGCTATTAGATTCTGGTGCAAGTCATCATATGACAGCTAATCGTGACTGGTTTCACACGTATCATTCAGAGGTAAGAAGTGTTAAAATAGCAAGAGGTACTATTATAGCGCATGGAATAGGAACTATTCATATACAAATATTTGATGGTATTAATTGGACCAATGGAATACTAAAAGATGTTCTCTTTGTTCCTCAAATTGAGACCAATTTGTTTTCACAAAATCATGCGTTGGATCAAAATTTAACTGTCGAAGGTGACAGCAAAGAGACAAAATTTAGACGAAAGGTTGATCAAAAGGTTGTTATTGTTGGCCAACGTCATGGAAATTTAACTGTCGTTTGTATAAAAGTAATAACGAGCAAGGCGTTTTTGGCATCAAATAAAATTTCTTCAATACAACTGTGGCACGAGAAATTAGCTCATCAGAATATTGAACAAGTTCGAAAAACTTTGAAAAATAATAATATAAATTATGTAGATAATTATTTTGAATGCGAAGCTTGCTTACAAGGAAAGCAACACAGAAGTTCATTCAAAAGTCGTGAAATTGTATCAACTAAATGTGGTCAAATTATACATGCTGATGTTTGTGGACCGATACAAGTTAAATCTATTGGTGGATCTAGGTATTTTCTTGTAATGAAAGATGACTTTTCTCATTATCGATTTGTTTTTTTTTTTGAAACATAAATCTGAGGTACACGAAAAAGTAAATAGTTTTTTTAAAAATGGTAGAGAACTTATACGGTCATAGTATACAAGTCTTTCGTTCCGATAATGGAACAGAATTTGTTAATAAAAACATGAAGAATCTGTTTGAACAAAGAGGTATACGTCATCACAGAACAGTTCCCTACACGCCTCAGCAAAACGGCAGTGCAGAAAGAGAAATGCGAACTATAATGGAAGCAGCAAGAACGATGATTTATGCAAGAAATATGGAATTGAAATTTTGGGCTGAAGCAGTTAATACAGCTGTGTATGTAATTAATCGGTCTGGAAAAAGCACTATAGCCAACAAAACTCCTTATAATCTTTGGATGGGTAAGAGTACAAAAATAAATTATTTTCAACCTTTTGGCAGCGAAGTTTACTGCCACATACCAAAAGAAAAGCGAAGCAAGCTAGATGCTAAATCGCAAAAATGTATATTCGTCGGCTATGATGAAAATGTAAAGGGCTTTCGTGTGTGGAATCCAAGTAAGAATAAAATTGAGCACTCCATAGATGTTAAATTTCTACTCTTAGATTCATCTGCTCATAACAGTAGTAAAGGCAAATTTCCTTTAAAGGAAAATATAATGTTCCGATTGGGTGAATATGATGAAGAAAAAGTTAGTAACCATTTTGATGCTCAAAGTTCTGAAAACGACGTTTATGAAGACGCTTGTGAAAATTTAGTTAACAATGCTTCTACAAATGAACCATTATTATCTTCAGAATTAGTCGAAAATTTCACAAATAATAATTGTGGGTCATCGGAAAATTTGATTCAAGAGGAAGCGGCTCAAAACATGAAACGATTAAAAAAAAAAAAAATCAAGAGAACTTTCTTATTTAAGCGAAAATGATGTAATTGAAAGACGATTACGGGATAAGTCAAAACCTTTTGCTGATAAATCTGATGCTAGCGGATATATGTCATTGATGGGAGATCCCGAAAATTATAGTCAGGCAATGAAATCTCCCAACAGAGCTCATTGGTATCTTGCAATGACTGATGAACTTAAATCATTAGAACAAAATAAAACTTGGACGTTAGAAGATGCTCCATCAGGTAAAAAGGTAATAGATAATAAATGGGTATTTAAGACTAAGTATCGACTGGATGGTAGTATAGAGAGATTTAAAGCCAGATTGGTTGCACGTGGCTTCACACAAGAATACGGAATTGACTACGAGGAAGTATTTAGTCCTGTTGTAAAATTTACGTCAATTCGTGTGGTTTTGTCACTAGTAGCTATTAATAAAATGGTAGTAAAACAATTTGATGTTAAGACAGCTTTTCTACACGGAGATTTAGACAAAGAAGTTTATATGTATCAACCTGATGGGTTTAATGATGGAAGTGGTAAAATCTGCAAGTTACACAAAAGTTTGTACGGTCTCAAGCAATCGTCGCGATGCTGGAATATAAAATTTAGTACCTTTATTAAAGAATATAAGCTCGAACAACTAGAATCTGACTCATGTGTGTTTGTAAATATAGACAAATCGCTTATTTTGGCTCTGTACGTAGATGATGGTATAATAGCAGCAACATCAAATGAACAAATTGACTCTGTAATTAATTACTTACGATCTAATTTTGAGATAAAGTTCTGCAACGCTGAGTGTTTCCTTGGCTTAGAGATATGCTGTTATTCTGATTATTCTATTTTTCTTACTCAAACAAGTTATGTTAAGAAAATTCTCAAAAGATTTGGTATGGAAGAGTGCAAAGGAATTTCAACACCAATGGACGTAAACCAGGAATATGAAAAATTTACGGATTCAAAAACATCACAATTTCCATTTCGTGAAGCAGTTGGAAGTCTTCTGTATTTATCAATTTCAACAAGACCTGATATAAGTTTTGCGGTGGGAGTTGTAAGCCGGTTTATGGAAAATCCTAATGAGGCACATGTGAATGCTGTTAAACGAATTTTTAGGTATTTGAAATCAACTGCGAATTATGGCATTTATTTTAGTGGAAATTATCAATTAAAATTAGTTGGATATAGTGATGCAGACTATGCAGGTGATAAAGAAACTAGGCGGTCAACATCTGGTTTCATATTTATGTTTGGAGAAAACGTTGTGAGCTGGGGCTCGGAAAGACAAAAATCTGTCGCTTTATCAACCACTGAATCTGAATATATTGCAGCAAATGTGGCTATTAAAGAATTAATTTGGTTGCAACGTTTAATAACAGAATTAACGGATATGAAAATGTCAGCTGAATTTAGTATGGATAATCAGAGTGCAATACGATTAATTAAAAATCCAGAATTTCACAAACGCACAAAGCACATTGACGTGCGTTATCATTTTATAAGAGAAAAATATGAAGAGAAATTATTCTGCTTAAATTATGTATCTTCTGAGGAGCAATTAGCTGACATTCTCACGAAAGCTCTCCCAAAGTCCAGATTTGAATTATTAAGACAGTTAGTTTATATTAAAGAGAAAAATAATTCATTATAAACAAATAGTGGGAGTATTGAAATAATTTGTTTTATTATAATGTTATTCTACTTGTTTTGAAAATCACTTAATATGTATTTTTAAAAATTAAATCAATCATGCTTTTCATTATATTCATTTTTGATATAATTGTCAACAAATTTTTTATTTATTCTTGAATTTGAATCACAAAACAAAAGTTGGCTTTTATTTATTCAAAAGCCTTTAGTAAATGTTTTTGAGGCGTATGCTATTGGTAAATGTTTACCACCATATTCTTGGGTTAACACTGCTCCACAAGCATATTTGCTTGCGTCTGTTGTAATACAAAATTCTTTTGTAAAGTCTGGGTATTGTAGCAAAGTAGGACTCATTAATGCCTTTTTTAAGTACTTAAACGCGAAATCACTATCCTTTGTCCATTCGAACGGAATGTTTTTCCTGGTTAATATTGATAAATGTCTGGAGTATTCAGAAAATTTTTTTAAAAATCTTCGATAGTAATTACAAAACGCGATAAATCTTTTTGCACTATCCGCATCTGTTGGTGTTGGATAATTTTTAATTATGGAGTATTTACTATCATCTGGTAATATCCCTTTATCTGTACATATATGACCAAGGTATGTCACTTCTTTCATGAAGAATGAACATTTTTCAGGATGTAATTTAAGGTTGTATTTGCGACATAGATCGAAAACATTTTGTAAATTGGAAAGCATGTGTTTTTCAGAACACCCCAGGACGACTAAGTCATCCATATAAAGAAACGCTTGGTTGGGTTTAAGTCCACTGAAAGCTAATGTCATCATTCTTTGAAAAGAATTAGGGCTATTTGATGAAATCCTGACATTAAATCAAGGCAAGAAAAATACTTAGCTCTTCCAAGTTGATCTAAAATATCATCTATTCTTGGTAATGGAAATTTATCCGCTACTAATTTCTTGTTTATTTGCCTGTAGTCTATTAGGAGTCTCCATCTTTTGCCTTCTGAGTTGGGTAGTGATTTCTTTGGTACCAACAGAATTGGGCTGTTATATTCAGAATATGATTGTTCCACTATTTTGTCATCTATTAATTTCTTTACTTGTTTGTCTATTTCTTCTTTGTCGGAATGTGGAATTCTATAGTTTTTAATGTATACAGGTTGTTTATCTTTTACTCTCAACTTTTGTTCATAAAAATTATTTGTGGTTATTGTTTCAGTTTCTAAACCGAAAATATCACAATATGAACTACAAAGTTGTGTTAATGTATTGTTAAATTGTTCAGGAAAATTTTTCTTTAAAATTTGCAAAACTTTCTTATTTCTCTCTGTGTTTGTTTTAGATTTACTTTTAAATATGTTATAGTTTGCGATGTTTTCGGTTTTTATATTGCTTTGGTTAAATTTACCAATACTATTATTAGTGTTTAGGATACGAATGAAAGCTTTATTTGTTGTTACTATTGTATTTGCTATAAAAATACCTGGTTCTATTTGTTGGTTAGGAATTAATAGTTCGTGTTCTGTGGATATTAATTTTACTTGGCGTATGATTTCTGATCTTGGTGGCAGAATTATGTTGTCGCCATTATTTGTGATTGGTATTTCTATTGGGTGTGTTATGTAAAAGGGGCGTAGGACGAAATAATCACATGTGTTATTAAAATCTAATATACAGTTATATTTTTTAATAAAGTCCATACCGATGATTCCATCACATGGTATTGGAAAATCATTTTTAACCACTTGGAAATTATGTGGTATAAGAAAATTTTTGTGTTTCAGGTCGAAAAATATACTTCCAAGTGATCGTATTTTACCATGTCCTATTCCGCTTAATGTTGTTACTTTTATATAGCATTTATTTCATTTATATGAAAGTGTATTACTTTTATTAATGAAATATCTGCTCCAGTATCAATTAGTAAGGTTATTGGAGTGTTAGTTTTATTTATATGAAATTGAACACAGAAACATAAGTTGAGATTAAGATTGTATATTTTGTTATTTATTGAATTTGTCTTAGGGGATCGTCTTGGTTTTCCGAATCAAATTCGTTTGATTCTGTTGCCCTAATGTAGTTTCCGTTTCTACGATTGTTGTTAGGACGTTGGTTGTATTTATTGTTATTGCCGTTATTGTTTTGTCTATTACTGTTATTATGTGGGTAATTGTTTGTTCCACGAAATTTTCTGTAGTTCCCACGGAAAAAGATATTACGATTGTTTTGTTTTTGTTTGTAATATAATATGGAATTTTGTTACTCAGTGCAACTATTCACAAATTTACTAATAGCGTCATTCATGGTATTGAATTGCCCTGCTTCCATGATAAGTTTTACTTTTTCTATGGTGCAGTTTTTGGTAAGTGCTTTTACGGCTACTTGTGTTGAATATTTGGTAGCCAAGTCACATGACAATCCATCCGAAATGTATGCGTTTTCCAATGATTTACTTAAACTTTCTATTTCGCTGCAATATGCGTTAGCAGTTTTATTGTTTTGTTTAATGTTCATTATTTTTGCAGTGAGAACCTCAACTGATTCTCCTTTAATTGAATTTTTTAGTTTGTTTATAATTTCAGTTATAGTTGATTCGGTATTTATTACGTTTCTGGCGTTCCCTTTTAATTTTGTTTTTATTAGGGAAACTGCCATTGTCTCATGTGTACCTTTGATTTCATTGACCAAGGACAAAGAATCAATAAATGCACTTAAATTTTCAGACTTACCATCGAAGTCTGTTATCAGCTTTGAAGCTGTATTAAGAAATTCTATTGCTGTTTGTGTCATTGTGTTTGGTGTTACTATATTAGGGTAAACACTTTCGTGTAGTGAATTTGGTAATTTTACTGAAATAGATTTCTTTGCAGCTAATTTCAAAATTCTATTCTTTAAATCTAAAAAAATGCTTCGGCTGCGATTTTATGAGCTGCATTAAACCTGTTAAAGTGTACGTTAAATAAAATTCTTATATTCTCTAAGCTGTCGAGAATTATTTGCATATGTTGTGTAACCGTTTCTTCGTTAACTGGTCTGTCAACATTAAGGCATTTATATGAACGGTCAAAATCTTCCTTAATTAGTCTGGCTTTAGTAAGAATAGTCTTCCATTCCATTGAAAAATATCTTTAGATTTTGTCTAAATTGTCGGCTCTACTAATATATTTCTTTTTCAGAGATTTTTTATGAAGTAAATAGATTTTAATAACGAGATTTATTATTGGTATTATTACCAAAACTAGCATTAATTTCCATAATGAGTTAATTTCTTCAGTGTGGTTAATGACTTCTACGTTGTTAACTACATTTGCATTGGGGTTCTCAATCTTTGATTGAGGTTTTCCCATTTTAAAAGAATTTTATGTAATTATATAAAATTATTATTTTTATTTTGAGAAAAAGGTTAAATTTTTATTTAGTGTACATGTTTTTTTTTTATTTCATATTGAATTTCGGATATCTTTTGTATTACGATTTGTAGTTCTTCGCCTGTAGCGTATGTTTTATGGTATTGGAGTGCACGCAGCTGCACTTTTAGTTTATTTCTCCGTCCTCCTCTTGTTTTGTTTATATTTGGGAGTGGAAAAATTGGATATGTAGGTTCTTCTGGTTCTTTTTGTTTCAGCTTCTTTGGCTTTGGTCCCACTGAAAGAATTGGTGGTTTATTTGCGTGGTCGGCACCCTTAACTAATTCTGCTTTCCACCTGGACTCGGCTTCTTCTAGTTCCTTCAGGATTTCTTCTAGGCTTTGTTCCATTCATGCAAAGTGCTGCTTTTGAAAATTAAATCAATTTAGGATAGGGATCCAACTAAGCATAAGCTGTCTGTGTTGGATCCTTTAATCCTTTCTGAATTAGGATAAGCAAAGGCAGGATCGCCATAAAACCAATCAAAAATGAAAAAGGTAATCAATGTTTGTTTTTTAGAAAATCTTTTATTAAAAACAACTTAGCAAATAATGCTTTCAATGTTGTTTCCAAATTAAGATTAAATTTAACTTAAAATTAGTTCAGCTTATATACTACTTACTAGGTTATTTTTATAAATGTTTAAGTTATAACAATGTGGGAAATTTGGTTGAAATTTGATTTTCCCTAAAAATATTTGTTCTTTCCCACGGCGGCGAATATTTTGGTGTAACCGAATATGTATGGCATATTAAAAGAAATAAACAAATTTTATCATGACAGTATTGTGACACACACACACAAGACATTAATATTTCATGGTCACTGCAAGAGGTGCAAAGGCAGCGGTGTATTAAAACTATTCAAATATGTTTGCCGGCCTGTGCTGATATTTTGTGACACTTGATATTCTTTTGGTTATTTTGTTGATGCCCTTAAAACGATTAATTCTTTCATGTTGATGTTGTTTAAGAGAATTAATTCATATTATGCTACAGTACTTTATGGGGAATATTTTCATTATGTAGGTAACTTATTATATTTCTGAACTTACCTATATAGACTTGTCATATTGTGCATTTTGCTTTTTAATTCCTCAGGTGTATATGTCTACCCATGTTCTCCCAGCTCGGAAGCCATTTCCAGCAGTATGTGGCTATTTTTTCGGCAGCCACGCAACTGACTCATTTTATCCGCCCATATCTCGATCAGAGCTCGCTCTCCGCTTTGATTCCACTTGCTCGCACTTTTCCTGTTTACTTAACACGTAAAGTATTTTATGAAAGTATATTCACATAATATTTTTAATTTTTACTTACTTTTCTTATCCATTTTTTAAGTCAACCACAAAAACAAAAAAGCCGCGAAAAATGTTTGTACAAAATATGTAAACGTCAAAATAAAACAAGAACCATCGTCTGAACACCAGGGTTCGCAATCGTGTTTCAGAGAACGAAACAAGTGTTTCACTTTGCCGTGTGAACATACTATAAGACAGTTTTAGTTAGTAAAAAAAAAAAAACTTCAGTTGCCTGTTTGATTACTTTCTCGTATAAAAAATATTCAATTTCCCACCCCTGGAAGCAAAATTTGAGTTTAAAAAATTGTTTTGGCCAATGCAAATCGTCATGACGTATAAAGAGCTTTTGTTAAAGAAAAACTTAAAATTTTTAACAATTTTAGTTACTACATATACTACAAAATACGGAATGGGCCGAAAAACATGGAAAAAAATTTCATAGTTTTTATAGACCATTGAGGCTTCCCAAAGCACAAAATAGGTTTAATTTACAAGCATTAAAAAATTGATTTTTGGTATAAATTTTGCGTCGAGAAATAGGCGTAAGCTTCCCAGCTCTGGAACCGTACTTCGGATCTTTCTGAATTTCAATACCACTCTATTTAAGTTCATTTCCAATCCAACGATCCAAGAACGAAGACTCTAGCTGTTCTGGGGGCTTGGGAAATCACATACAGACAGACGGACATCGCTCAATCGTCATCGCTA
The DNA here is from genome assembly GCA_951800035.1 of Linnaemya tessellans. Taxonomy (NCBI): domain Eukaryota; kingdom Metazoa; phylum Arthropoda; class Insecta; order Diptera; family Tachinidae; genus Linnaemya; species Linnaemya tessellans. The sequence continues at coordinate 102,116,823 of OX637532.1, read as the reverse complement.
TTCATAAGGATCCAGAATATATATACTTTATGGGGTCCTATATTGATATCGAAGAAATTACACACGGAATGACAAACCTATATATACCCTTTCACTTTTTTGTGAAGGGTATAAAAAGTGTTTACGTCTTAGAGCTTTCAGATTTTGTTCACGTTTTATGATACTCTATGAAAAAATAAATTTGTTAAGGATTCTGAGATGTTCACACTTTCGATGCGTTCACTTTCGATGCGTTCACTTTTTCGCCAGTTCACTGTATACATAAAGTTGACAATTATTTTAATTTTTAATAATTATTAACTCCAACTGTTTGCGTAGAAATGTATCCCTGTTATATATTTTGAAACTCTTGACTGTGTAAGTTAAGATATAAAAAGTTTTTAATTTTTTTGTATTATAACCAGGGTAGAAAAAAATTCTGCTCGCGAATAAAGTTTTATTTTATTTTTTCGTTTTAAAATTTGTTTTCGCAAATTTAATAATAGAATTCGCGAAAAAAATTTTATTTTTTATTCTTGGCTTTTTTAATTCTCCTCGCGAAAGAATGAAATCAGCTTTTGGTTATTTTTTTCATTTACGAGGAGAATTAAGAATATAAAATAAAATTCTTTTCGCAAAATCTATTTTTTAGAATTGTGGCAAACGAATACAAAACAATCACAAACGAATTTAAAAGAAAAATTCTTACAAAAATTATACCTCGGCATGTTGTGCTTCTTGCATACGTGTGGTTGTGTATGTTGATTGTTATAGGTTTAGTCAAAAATTTACTTTAGTCACTAAGTGCAGTGATGTCAGCGTCATACACAATTGTGGAAACAAAACTCACATGTACGCTTACGCTCTTTTATTTTGAGAGCGTAAATATAATTGTTTACTGAGGAACACTCTCATTCAGCGGGAAGTATCGCAAGTCCTGTTTTGAGGCCTTTATACAGAAATAATATATTTATATAAATATATATATACAATACATATAAGAGGTTTGAAATAAGTTGGAGCCACTGTATGTAGGTACATCTTTTGGAAAATTTCTTAAAGTAGCTTTTAAATCAATTCATAAGTAAGACTTTTTGTAAAAATTGTTTCTCTTGCATATAAACTAACCAAATTTTCAGCTTAAAAATGGAGAAATATTTTAAAATTAAATATCTGAGAACTTGGCAATTTTCGAAACATTTTTTTACAACATATAAAATTAGAAGATATTATTGGTAAATAAAAGGATATTCTTAGAAAAGGAAACTAGTTAGGCCTCGCAACCGCACATTTCTCCCGCTGGGAATGTAAGAGATAAGAGTGATCTCACCAACACAATCATATTTGACATCACTGCTTTAGTGTGTTGTTTGTTGTTGCATATTAATAGTAGTGACAATAATAAGTGCGCACTTACATATATACATATGTATGTATGTAGGTAGCTTTTTATACGGCCTGTAAGACAATAGCCCAATTCACAATCCCGTGCAAATGGTCTTGCATTATAGCATTTGCAAATTGAGAGAGTATTTGAGAGGATTTTCAATGAATTTTGCTGGTGTAGAGTAGAATTATTTTGCTCATGCTACGATGCTAGACTACTTGCTCGAGATTGTGAACTGGGCTAATGTGTTTGGATGTTCGTGCATATTTTATGTACATGTATTAGGGAGGACCCATTTCTTTGAAGAACAAGTTTTAAAACTTCTGAGGCGATTTCATTTATTGATTTTAAAGTCTTTAACCCTGTTTACATGATACAAATAAGTACCTCCCTTAACACAGATTTTGGACAAATTGTGTTATTTCAAGTGCATAGGTATTTTTTACTATAGCTTAAAATTGCATTCTTTACAGTTTTCAAAATTATTTATTCAGGTTAATATCTTTAGCATTTCTCAGAAACAATACGAATATAAGAAATATAGTAAAATTAATCAGAAGTGAATACATACATATGAAAATATACAAAGTCATTAAAAATATTCAATATATATTATGTACATACATATGTATGCAGGTATGAAAGTTATCTGGCCTGCCCTTTCGCAGTGTTTTAACAAAATATTTTTATGACACCTAATTAAATATTATTTAGGGTAAACCACAGAAAAAACGTGAAACAACTGCCAAAACATTACCCATAAGATCATTAGTTTAGAAATAACAGTTTTTTACTCTTCTACTTCTGAGTAACTGATAAAAAGTAATTAAGCCATTGATGAGGAAGAGTGAAATTGCAAATATGCAGCTGCAGGTTTTTCTTTTCCAATAAATGAAGGCAGGAATAATAAATGTACAGTACTTTTCGCTTATAGTCCATTCCGCTTAGAGGCCAAAACCGGATATAAGCCAAAACTGTCGTATTCATTTGCAGCTTTTTTTGAATTTCATACAAATTATTTGTTCTAAAGTCCACTTCGCTTGTAGTCCATTTTCGCTTAAAGTCCACGTTTTTTTGGCATTCGTAACTAATATTGTATGGAAAAACCTCGCCTATAGTCCACTCTCTTTTTTTAATTGTATATTTTATGACATAAAAATATATCATTTGCTTAACAAGATTACGAAAAAAAAATTTAAATATTATTTAATTTTTAAACTATTGTTTTTCTGGATCATATTAATTATGTTTCTTTATAGCCTCTTTTTTAAATATTATGTTGTTTTTTAGAGGTTGGGTTAGTTCTTCTTAGGGGAACTTTTTTCCCTCTTGGTCCATTTAGCCCATTTCCGAACTTAACCTGTGCTATCATTATTCAGGATATATTTATACAAAATTTCATGAGTCTAGCTGTTTTCATTTGGACTGAATCTTGATTACACAGACGGACGGACGTACGGACATGCTCAGATCGTCTATGATTTCATCACTAATCAAAATATATATATTCTTTATGGGGTCTCGGATGGATATTTCGCTGAGTTACAAACGGAATAATATATTCTTTTTTGGAGGGTATAATAATAAATATTTTTGTTTTAACTATTGATTTAAATTAAATCAATATTTGGTTGTTTTAAATAAACTTTTCTTTTGTTTTAAAAAAGTGGAAGAAAATAATTTTATATAGTCCAAAATGTGGGTTAAAACAGGATTCACTTATAATCCATTAAGTGGCTCATAAAGAAAATCGGTTATAGTCCAAATTCGCTTAAAGTCCACAAAAGCTAGGCAACTATAGTTGTGGACTATAAGCCACCTAATAAGTGGTGACAAACACAATACACATGAGCACTGATGATGAAAGGGTTGCGTCTTTCGAAAACAGCTGTTCTGCTCTGCTGTGTAAGTTGAATAACAAAAACTGATGTTGACTTGCCTTTGTGCCTTGGAATATTTATCATGTCTTTCTGAGATTTAAATTAAAAATTTCGAACAATTAGCCTATAGAATCTTAATTCAATTTAATATGAAAAGTACTGTATTTATTAGCTTTAAAACTGTTTATGATTGTAAACATATTGCAATCTCTTTAGTGGCGATAGCTGAGCAGTATGGACTTTATCATGCCAATATTGTTGCAATAAACGGAGATATTTAGAATGAAATATATGAGTTATATAAATTAAATTGTTATCCCAAAGGAGCTAAAACTTTAAATCCCGTGCCAAGTAACTTTTTGAGGTATAAGAACAAAAATATAGTTGAATTAGGGATATTTTATAAAAAAATGTATTAATATATATGTATATATGTATATATATATATATATATATATATATATATATTTATATATATATATATATGTATATATATATATATATATATATATATATATATATATATATATATATATAAATTTATTAGTATATATATATATACATTATAATAGGACATGTTTATGTATATATTTACTTCATTCGATTGGAGATCTAAAATCATTTGCCATAATGCTATTTTCAATATCGAATTTCAAAAGTTTAGTAGCTCATAATTTAATTTCGTAATAAGTATATTAGAGAGAGACTTTTTAGAAAGTTTTGATCGAAGCTTTTTTAGTATTGAGATTGTATGTATGTACGTGTTAAATGCTATCATAACCTTTAATTACACATCCATCCATACGTACACACAAATGTAAGTATATACACATCCTTTCGTGTATGCAATGAAAATTTCCAAACAATTTTTTCTAAATGCATACTTATAATCTAAAATATATTTCAATTAATAATAACAAGTGAGTTAATAATTTAATTTAACAATACTACATTTTTTAACTTCCGAAAAAAAACTCTAGGGATCTTTGCCAACAAAGCTTATCAGCTGATCGATGTTTGAAATAGCACACTAAGTTATGATGGGTTGTTCACACTAGTCATATTTTTAGTGCGATTATTTTATGACTTATGACTTTATGACTACAGTGTGAATACCCGAATTGTATTAGACTTTAATATAAATATATTTATATGCCAGATGCCCAAAGCTATCAAAATCATAGCAATAATTTATAATAATCTAAGGTACGTTGCACTGCCCATGGTCATGTTAATATTTTACTAAGAAAGTTAAAGTAAAAGAAATTTTAAAATGTAATATTAATTTTAATATACATATGTATATAATACTATAAAGTTGTCCTATTACCAATGGACCCTTCGACTAAATTAGCGCATTCGACATGGAACTAATACCAAAACCAAAATTTTACTATAATTCAACATATCATTATTCTACAATTGCACAAAGTAAGATTACACGTGCTCTTATATTATTCTTTTCCATATGCATGCTGTACGTTCATCAAAATCTACATTCAACACACTATCATTTTTATGTTCATGTACATATTAAATAAAATTTTTGTATTCATGTACATTTCAACGCCGTAGAATTTTTTATTCGCGAGCATTTTTAAATTAAATTCATCAAAATAGAAAAGGGAACTGACTATGTATATACTGGTCGATTTGACATGGAATTACCCTTATGTATGCAAAATATATTGTAAAATGGTTTCATAGCAGGTAGTTATTATAAAAATTTCTGCGTACAGTAAAGTACACCCCTAATTAACATACGCACATTATTATTGTCTTTCAATAGATGCTTATTGGCACTTCTTGTAATTGTTTCCAAAAAAATACTTTCAAAGGTAAATTTAACTCTTGTATGTATATATGTATATGTACATATTTATATTCGTATGAATGTGTGTACATTCACTCATCCCTATGCAATCATAAATACCTACGTGCATTCATCCATACATACCATACTTTCAAAACACAATTACTAATTATTTTTCAACAACAGCAACAAAAACCAAGAACACAACATGTACGATTTTAAATATTCTAAAAAAATCTATGTACATATGTATGTAACTTCTTTTTTCTTATACTTCATAAAACAAAATATACATAAACATGCATACATAACTATCAAAAAGCAGTAACACAGCATATGTACACACATCTATACGTGCAATACATACATACATTTCTTTTGTCAATGAAAACATATGTATACACAAGAATACTATTCCCAAAATATTCTATTCTATATTTTGCATTCTTATTCCTCTCGCGAATTTTATTTTATTATATTTGCGAATTTTATAAATTTTCCTTACGAATTTTATTTATAAAATTCGCGAGAGGAAAACAAATTTGAAGAATTAAAAATAAATTTCTCTAGCGAATTCTATTTATAAAATTCGGGAATAAAAAAAAAATTCTTTACAGTAGGAAAAATAAGATTCGTTCTAATTAAATTCGTTTGCGAGAGAAATCAATTCGAGCATTCTTCGTACTCTGGTTTGTGGCCCATTTAGCCAATTCTTCGCACAAATCAGGTGATTCTTCACTCTCATTTTTATTATCAATGAAAATATTGCTTGCAATTTCACCAATCGAATCCTCCGAATTTACGTTGCCTATTTTATCTACAACGACATTGTTTTGATAACTTTCTTCACAATTTTTTTCACTGTTATAATTTAATAATTTTTGGGCTTCTCTTTTAGCCACTCTTTTAATTCTTTTTGCTGACATTACCTTTTTACTTTACCAATTCATTTCACTTGTTTTTTAAATTTTAGATTTGTTGAATTAATAATGAAATTTATTTGTTGGTGGTCAAGCAATGTCTATATGCATTTCATTGGTGATTTACCAAATCATCTGTAGACTTTAACCACAGTTTTGAAAAGTTAAAAAATAACTGTGGTTAAAGTCTACTGATGATTTGGTAAAGCACCAATGAAAAGCATATAGACATTGCTTGACCACCAACAAATAAATTTCATTTAAAATAGAATTATGACAATATGTCAAATAAAAATTTCATAATTCAATTAATAATTTACACTTGATATTATAATATAAGAATATATTAAAATATTAAATATTACGGACACTAACAGCCAATCCCACGATGTCACACGCCAACGTTCTCTAAATTATATCAGTCACTCACTTTCGTGCGCTTGAGCGCCCCAATAATATTCGACTTGCCGTGCGCATGACTTTACGTTATTAACGTATGCCATTTAAAAATTTATTGTTGCCAGATCAGCATATTGTTGAAAAAACGCTTAAATGAAAGTTTTGTTCATAGAAAATAGCAACTCTGTGGGCAAAAAATCCCAGAATTTTTGTAAACAACAAAATATAAACAATTGATTTTTGTGTGCTTTAAAAAAGTAAAAAATACGCGAGCAGTGTTCGTTTAATAAGTTTATTAAACATTACAAAAATTCGTATTAACTGTTATTGGTAAAGTGCACCATGAATTTCAGTATCGCTGTACATTTCTTGGAGGAAATGGATGAAGAAGTACGCATTTCCAGGAGACAACTACGAGATACTTCTAATGTACTCAACTTGAACACTAACGAGTAAGTAAATATGAATTTTATAAGAAATTTTACATACCTAGATATTTGTGTATTTATCTAAATGTCTGTAATACATACATATTTATGAATGTATATATGTACTTATTTTTAATAACAGATTTCTCGCCAACTTTCGTGTTTCGAAAGAAATTTTTAATATGGTGTTGCAAATGCTCCACTCGAAAATGGCAGCAGCATTTAGAAGCACTAAAATTCGACCCGATGTGAAACTGGCAACTTTTTTTCGTTTCTTAGCAACGGGAAGCTACCAAAGAACTGTTGGCAATGAAAGTGTGTCCTCAACAGGAAAGTCTTCAGTCAATCGAATTATTGCTGAATGCTTGGACCTGTTTGAAAGCTGGATTTGTCCACAGTGGATAAAAATGCCCACTTCAGAGGAAGAAGCCTTTATAAAACAGACTTTTTTTGAGCGCACTGGCTTTCCGGGAGTGATTGGATGTGTGGATGGAACACATATCCGCATTAAGTCACCAGGCGACAACTTTAAACGTTTATACTATAACCGAAAGGGTTTTTGTAGTATAAATGCAATGATGGTAAGTAGGAGTGAAATATTTCTAGTTTTCGATTTATAAGTATTTTTTCCAGATATGTGACCATAATATGACCATCAGGTTTGTTGACGCTAGGCATCCCGGCTCCAACCATGATGCGTTCGTGTGGGAATTTAGTGCTGTGAACGAAAAGCTGCAAAACGACTTTGACAGTGGCAAAAGGAACAATTACATTCTTGGTAATGAAACATTATTCTTACAATTTTTATATTTCTAAATTTTATAATTATCATGTTTTTCTGTACCAGGTGATGGAGGCTACAAGTTAAGCCCATTTCTGATGACCCCTTTTAGAAATCCTACTGTCATTTCTGAAATGCGTTATAATAAAATCCACACTAGCACTCGGAATGTTGTTGAACGGTGCTTTGGCGTGCTTAAAAACAGATTCCGTTGCATTCTGGGCTCGAGAGGTCTCCACTATACCCCAGAAAAGGCAACACAAATTATTAACGCGTGCTGTGCCGTTCACAACATGTGCTTAAAATACAAGTGCATGCAGGATGTCGTTGAAGTATTGGAAGTCCAAGACGAAACGTTAACGGAAGATATTTCGAACGAAGAAATAAGTGCTGCTGTTGCAATACGAAGGGCTATTGCTATTAATTTATAATAATAAAAATAAGCTTTATGTGCATACATATTGTTATTTATTTATTAACTGATCCATATATTTTAATAAATAACTATTTCTGTATTTATACATACACTAGCTGATTCGGCAAACGTTGTGTTGCCTTAAAATTAAAAAAAAGTGGGCGTAAGAGTGCGCATTGTCAATTTGGTAATCTAAACCATCCAGGGCGCCACCCAAACCCATACAAAAAAATTCATTCAAATCGGTCCAGCCGTTTAGAAGTTCAGTGACATACACACGTACAGTTGAATTATATATATAAAGATATGTATATGTGTATATATACATAAATACATTTGGTAAATTCCAAGCCTTGTATCATTCCAAAATTTATTATCAGTCTTATATCTTTCAGTGGTTGGTGTTGGTTTTTAAATGTTCTGACAGAAATTTTGTCATTGATTCAATTGACATTAGAATCTTTGATGTAATTTCTGCACTTTTGTTGGCTGCTTCAGCTTGCATTTCAGTGGCATCAGCTATTCTCCTGGCAGCATCAACCAGAGCTTTTGTTGCGTCAGCTTGTTCTTTTGCTAATGCAGCTGTATGCTCACCGATTCGTATTTGACGCCTTAGAAGGCTGATTTGTTCATCAGTAACGGACTTTCTTTTTTTGCTGAAGAGCAGCCAGGAAGATCGTCGTCACCATGTACTCTTTTTTCTATAAATTGAGTCCCCGCTTCGTTGTTTTTTTGATTTGGATGCTGCACTATATCTATATTTGCATTCTGCCTGGATGGAGTGACAACAGCAACGGCTTTGGTATTTCTTGGCGGTGTGTCGGATATTGGAATAAAACAATTTTCAATATCATTTTCGCCTGTTTGCGAAGAACAACCAAACACTTCACCGGCTGGTGCAGCGGCCTTAGATAAATACAATATTCGGGCCACAACTTGCTCCAATTCCGAAAGAGAATTCGTACAGTACAGACCACCACCAGTCACGGTTAAACTTTTCTTGTTTTCTGCTATTTTTTTCTTAGTACGCGACTTCAAGTCGGACCAAGACTGAAAATAAATTAATATGAATAGTAATACCTATAATGTTAATAGTAAATAAGTACTAACCTTTTTCCATTCTGCAACCGTACGAACAGGCGGCCCAAGAGAATTTAACTTTTTGGCAAGTGCAATCCATTGCTCCTCCACAGATAACTTGGTGCTTCCAAACACAACAGAACCTCTGGCGAACTCCGGATTTTCTTCCATGTAATGAACAAGCGCCTTTAACTGTTGCAAAGTTGATTTTTTTATGCTGAAATGCGAATTTTTATATAAAAAACAAATATTTTCAATAATAATATGCATATACATATATGTATATGTACTTACCATTTACTTTCCATTTTTTTTTTTTTACTATCAAAGTCCTTTTCAAAATTTTTTTTCTTTTATTTGTACAAAAACAATTTTTATATTCTATGCAATAAAGAAATAATTTGTTTTATTTTGTCTCAGTCGACAATAAAAATACAAGTGCCTACTTTTGACATTTGAGTTCGTATAAATGACTGAAAAAATTGTTAGTGGGACACAATTTTGTATTGAAATGCTTACGTTATCGTTCGCACACATTTTCTTTCGACTTGTCGTGCTAAAGACATTTAATGGAACGCAAAACAGCTGTTTGTCGTTTAAAATGCTTGCAAACGAAAATGAGTGACATCGTGGGATTGGCTGTTATTTTCAAGACTGACAAGAAAATTTCATTATTTAAACTAAAATAATTATCATGGCTTACTTGTGTTATTATAATCAAAGTAATAAAATAGTAAAGTAGTAATTTATATACATACAACAGAATATTAGAGTCATATTGGGATCATTTGCGTGATTATATTATGACTGCACACATTTCGCAAGATTTGTTTTTTTTTTTTTTTTTTTTAAACTAGTCGCTTTCTAAGCGTTTCTAGGAGTCTTTTTGTAAACATTTTTAAATGTTTCATTTGTTTGTATGTTATCATAAACAGTCTCCCAATTGCTAGCTGGGATATTATCTACTTTTACTTTCTTTTTTTATACCCTTCAGAAAAGTGAAACGATATATATAGGTTTATCATTCCGTGCAGTCTGCGGACTACTGACGTGGTGGGCAATCAGCCTGGATTAACCGGGCTGATTGCTGTTGGAAAAGGGGCAAAACACCCGGCAACGGGTGGCTGCCCTAGCACTAGCAGCGAGGTACCTCTGTCTTTCGCTCCAAGTACCTCAAAAGCTGCTCAGGTCCTTACCGGTAAAACGGTAAAAACCCCTTCTTCTGGTGCGAAGGGAATGGAAAGGCCTAAGCCGTCCAAACCCGTCGCCTCCAAAGCGCACATTGCGCAGGAAAAGGCAAAGAGGATTACTTCTAGCCACAGTACTGCGTCACCCACTGCCAATCCCGGCAATAACAGTAATCCTTCGCGCAAAAATTCTACACGCAGGGCCAATGATGCGAGGCGCTCCGCCTTAAAAACCATTTCGCACCTCGGTGCGATCCCGGCTGACCAGCTTTCTGAAAAGCAGGCAGCCTCTCTAAAGTGGGCACAGGCTCATATGTCGAGGCTGCAAATAAACTCCTCCCCCGCACCTGCCACGGTTGCGGCGCCTAAACGGCAACGTTCGGAAGAGGAGAACGATGCAGCTAGGGCTTCTAGGGCAAAACGTCCTAAGAACATCCCTTCGAAAGGCACCTTTAGTGAGATCGCCAAAGGCAAGCTCATAAGGGCCATAATCGATAGGGATGCATCAGACGGTGCCATTTCCCATGCCAGATGGGACTTGGTCAACCAAAAACTGGCGGGAGTGTTCTGGAAGATCCGCAAGGAGAATCCGGGACCGCCGCCTCAATGCGTCGATGCTGGCTGGCACCAGCACGGCGTTAAACTGATGGCCTGCACGGATGAACGCTCAGCGTCTCTGTTAAAGAAGGCCATCGAAGCTATTGGCGAGGTGTGGGAAGGCTCTAAGCTGGATGTGGTTTCCGTGGAAGACATACCCAGAAGACCAAGAGCCTTGACCATAATTCCTGCTGAACCTTCTTCCCCGAAGGAGATCCTTGAGATCCTTAAGGACTGTAACCCGGATCTACCCACCCATGACTGGAGGGTAGCTAAGGTGAATGCACCCGAGAGGTCTAGAAGGGAGGTGGTTCTGATTCTTAACAAAGAATCTCTGGCACCGATCCGTAAGAGGGGCAACAAAATCTTTTACTGTTTCAGTACGATTCTGTTGCGCCTCTACCGGACCGATGTCAGGAAGAACCGCAACCGAGGGGATGACGCTGCCAACGGCGCTGTTGACTGCGCTGCTGCTGGTGTGTCGGACGCAGCTTCATGCGGGCACGCAGATAAACCTTCACCACTCTAAAGCAGCATCCGCTGCGATGCTCCTCCGGGTGGTTGAGAGGAAGGAGGAACTGGTTATGGTCCAGGAACCCTGGGTCCACCAAGGACGGGTTCATGGACTGACACTAAAGGGCTACAAGCTATTGTTTGCCAAAGGCACAGGTAATATTAGATCTTGTATCTTGGCTAAAAACTCTTTGCGTATCTTTATCCTATCTGATTTCAGTGATGGGGATACTGTAGCAGCTGCTCTGGAGACCCCGTCCGGTACGGTTTGGGTGGTCTCGAGCTATATGGTGCATGACCATGAGGGCAGTCCACCAAATGGCAAGGTGCGTGGCATTGTGTCAAGGGCGATAAGCACGAGGACACCCATAATAATAAGTGCTGACGCCAACTCACACCACATCTCCTGGGGTAGTAGCGATACTAACGAGCGGGGTGAGTGTCTCTTCGATTTCATTTTAAATAATAATCTTGAAATTGTCAACAGGGGTTCAGAACCCACTTTTATTGTGTCTAACCGTAGAGAGGTTTTAGATGTAACATTGGTTAGTGCAGAGCACACCAATCTGGTTAGGGGCTGGAGGGTTGCGGATGACTGCTCCCTATCCGATCATCGCTATATTGACTTCAGCATAGGGTTAGGTGTAAGTAGATTAAATCCTATAGTTAACAGAGAGAAGACTGACTGGGAGCTACAGAACAGTGTACTCTGCAACTCCTTATCGACGTCTCCAACTATTAGAAATATTGGGGACATCGACTCTGCTGTGGAGATTCTAAGTGAATCGTTCCGCTGTGCTACTAATGTGGCTTGCAAACCAATGGTTTGCAGGGGAAGGGCCAGACCACCATGGTGGAGCCCGGAAATTGCACATTCACGAAAGGAATGTCGTAGGCTATTCAACGAGGCTAAACGATCAGGCGACTGGTCGGCATACAAAACCTCCGTGAATCGCTTCAAGAATCTTGTCAGGAACGCAAAAAGGAGGTCTTGGAGGGCTTTCTGCAGTAATGTGGAGGGTTCATCTGAAACCAACAGGCTGCGTAAGATGCTATCAACCGCACCGGTTGTACCCAGCTACATACAGAAACCCTGTGGTAACTGGACCATGAGTAGTCAAGAAACGCTAAGCGTACTACTCGACACTCATTTTCCTGGCAGCCAGGCGGCACCTTTAACAGGCACTGCCGATGGCAGCTTGGCGACAGGCGCAGTCACAACTCCATTGGATATGGATAGGCTCCGCTGGGCTGTACACAGCTTCGATCCGTTCAAGTCTCCGGGACCAGATGGAATAATTCCAGCGGATCTACAGAGAAATGCGGACATTGTCCTACCTTGGCTCACGGTAATTTACAGTGAATGCCTTAGGAGGGCTTATATACCTATATTTTGGCGTACGTGCAAGGTTGTCTTTATCCCGAAAGGGGGTAAGACGTCACACACTAAGCCTAAAGACTTCAGACCGATAAGGCTTACTTCTTTTTTACTCAAAACTTTAGAAAGAGTAATTGATATTCATCTGAGAATGACCATTCCGAATGAGCTTCTCTCCAAATCACAGCACGCCTACACTAAAGGCAAATCTGTGGAAACGGCACTACATTCTCTAGTGGGCCACATAGAAAAATCTCTTGAGTATAAGGAATTTACTATGGGGGCTTTTCTGGACATAGAGGGTGCTTTCAACTATGTCAAACCCGATTCCATTATCAATGGGATGGCAGCGGTAGGGATTGATGACAATTTATGCCGGTTTGTTAGAAACTTACTAACTTTCAGGGTAGTCAGGGCCTCGATTGGGGATGTCACTGAGTATAGGGCAGTCTATCGGGGCACTCCACAGGGAGGTGTTCTGTCACCTCTGTTGTGGAACCTGACCATTAATTCGCTTTTGCTAAGTCTAGAACGCAGACAGATTATGACTGTCGCGTACGCGGATGACGTAGCGGTGGCGATATCGGGTAAGCACTTGGATACCATATCTCAGTGTATGGAGTCTGCGCTGGCTCTGCTGAGTAGGTGGAGCGTCAGCTGTGGGCTCGGCATCAACCCAGCCAAGACTGAGTTGGTGCTCTTCACTAGGAGGTACAAGACCGATAGCTTTATACACCCAAAGCTTAACGGCACCTCCTTGGAACTATCTAAAACCGCCAAGTACCTGGGTGTGATTCTGGATAGTAAGCTATCATGGAATCAGAACATACAGGCGAGAGCGGAAAGGGCCTTAGTGGCTATTTATACATGCAAAAGGGCAGTAGGCCTCAAATGGGGTATCAACCCTAAGGGGATCAATTGGATCCTTGAGGCTGTTATTAAACCAGTACTCTTTTACGGGGTATTGGTTTGGTGGAATGCGATGGACAAGCAGGCTCATCGCAGGACCTTTGAAAAAGTCTTTCGGGTCGTAGCGAGACTGATGACAGGCGCACTACGATCTACACCAACGGGAGCAATTTTTGCAATGCTAAACTGGCTCCCGGTTGACATTCTGGCCAGACAACTGGCTCTTTTCTCAGCGGTCAGGTTGAATACAGTATGTCCATGGACTAGGACTGACTATGGGCATGCTAGGATTTTAAGAGAGCACTCGGAAATCCATGCCAACATTGACTACTGTGTACCAAGACCCTTCTTTGGTGGACTTTTCCGTTCCATTGTCGTTGACAGGGAACAGGTGGACAGGCTTACCTTTCCCGAGGATTCAGTTAGAGTTTTCACTGACGGATCCAAAAGGGGAATAAGAACGGGCGGAGGCTTCTATGTGGAGAACTTCAATGTTAGATCTCCATTCCGGCTCCAGGACGGTTGTACTGTCTTACAGGCCGAAATCTCTGCTATTACTCGGGCAGCGAGGTGGCTAAGGTACTATAAGATATCGAATGATATCTTCATTGTTACCGATAGCAAGGCAGCCATCTCTGCTATTAGTGGTGTGTACAGTACATCAAAAACTGTGGTCGAATGCCGACTGTCTATCAACGAGATAGCGAGACATTCGAGGGTGACACTGGTTTGGGTGCCAGGGCATTCTGGATGTCCAGGCAACCATACTGCGGATGAGATTGCCAGACAAGGGACTGAACTGAACAGTTCAATGATCAGTCACTTCACTGGCATTCCATTAGCGCGATGTAAGTCTCTGATTCAAAGCGAATCATACAAACTAGCTCAACTTAGGTGGGATAGTGTGGCTAACTGCCTCGTGGCGAGAGCCACGTGGCCCCATTACGATTTGCGCAAAACGCGCGACCTTCTCAAATTTGACAAGGCGCGCATGCGTCAACTGGTGACTGTTCTGACAGGACACTGTAGCTTTGGGACTCATGCTAGGAGGATGGGTCTAATATACAACGACTATTGCAGAAGCTGCAATGATGAGGAGGAGGAAGAAACTGTCCTCCATCTTCTGTGTCAGTGTCCTGCCCTCGCTAATGCAAGGGTAGCGGCGCTGGGCTCCCGATTCCTGCCAGACTTAGACAGCCTGGCAAACATGGAGCTTTCAGGGATATCATCCTTCCTCAGGGGTACAGGATGGTTTGAAACGGCGGAGGACATCCCTTAAGAGGTCCTCTGCTTAAGGGCATCACAAAGGGACCGAATTGACGGACCCAAGTGGATTGTCCCGCCAGGGACAACGGCCCTCTAACCTAACCTAACCTAGTTTTTCTTTATTTTGTCTACCTTAATGGCAATGGAACAAATGACCCAATGCCAAAATTGAATTGTATAAAATTAAATAAATGTCTGATTATACCGATCGACGTAGGTATGCTTGTTTGCCATGCGGTACTGAATGAAGAAATAATGTACATCTGTTCGTGTAGAGATATTTCTTTTTGACAGCTTAAAGTCGTTATATATGAAGTCTGGCGGCTATGAAACGTGGGAGGAGTTATCGTGATTTAGGTATGAAGTTTTTGCTCTTAGTCGTTAAGTTCGCTCTAACTTCCGCCAGTAATTATCTGTCCAGAGAAATATACGGGAGAGAGGGTCAAACATATATCTAAATGAGCTAGAAAAAATCCACAGGCTAGTTATGAGGAGAGAAGCAGGATATATGCAATTATAGAAAAAATCGGAAACATTTTGCGGGAAAAAGCCGGTATAAAAGGGGCAGAATTCGTCCATTTTGGGGGTTATTTGGTGAAAAGAAGGTCGAAAGGCGAGCAACAGAAAAACATTTGCGGCAGAAAAATTGTGTTCAACTTTGTTGAAGTTTAAATAAATAAAGAAAGAAAACAACCAAAGAATTAATAAAAAAAACTGAAAGTATATACAGATATTTATTATAAAGTTGCTATTTGTGAAAGTAAAAAAAAAACCAAGCAAGAAGATAACACCACAAGGATAGACCACTTACTGCCGTAGTGGTGATTGCCAAGTACAAGAAGTCCGTGAGTCCTTTAGCCAGAGACTACTAATCGCCAACTAGGAAAAAAGGTAAAGCCAGTTTTCGTTAAGAAAGCACAATCAATCCGGAAAGAAGTCATCCAATACCAGAAAGACCAAAAGATTGAGGTTAAGTGATCGGGTTACTGTGGAAACAAGACCAGGTAACAAAGACCAATTACAACCGGCAAAGAAAAATAAAACGAGCAGTGGCTCTAGTAAAAGCAGGGGAGTTAATTTAAAATTCACCAAATATTTGTATGTTTTAGTGTTATTTTATGTATTTGGGGTTTTTTACATGTTGTATTAATATACCCAAGAATGTTCACTATAGCCTAAGTTTTATTGAGAATTATTTTTTGTATAGAAATGTTGAACCATTGTTAAACAGAAAGGCGTGAATAGTGTTGAATAACCAAAAAAAAATTAAGCAAGGAAAAAGAAAAGACTAATAAGTTTCCAATAACTTAATATGTCGGGATTATATTAAAGGAAAGTTTTTCGATTGTGTTTGATATTCGTCAAATTCCTATCTAGAAACCCCTAGGGAAGATCTCTTTTTGAAAAAAAGAACCCACTGCTTAAGCGAGCTCCTTTAGGCAGGTACATATAGTTATCATAAATTAAGAAAATCGGAAGATCTTGTGGAGAGGAATTTGCTGCTACATTTCAATAAAATAATATCCCATAATGATTTATTAGTCCTGTTTTTTTTTGTTTGTATTGAAAGCCTATTCTAATTATAAAAATCTAAATCATTGTCTTAGCTTTTGTATAAAAAAATTTAAAATAATAATCTTGGGTATAGAAAATTCTTTTTTTTAATAAGTTTTATATTGTTAATAAAAATTATGTATGTATTAAAATTGTAAAAAAGAAGAGATAAGATGTTGTGCTAGACTATATTCGAAAATTGGTTGATGAAGTAAGGTAAGTGTGGTGTGAAAAGTGTGTATTTGCGGGGTCCCCGGCATTGAAAAAGGATTATGGAGACCATGGTAGGTTAAGGGCGGCTGAAGAATAACATCTTTCTTTCATTTCAGATGTGGCTATGCGTAGGTATTAGGTTTGTTTTTGTTGTACATAAACTTGTCATTTGCCGGCGAGTTTACTTCCTTCATTTTTATTGGTGCGTGCTTTTGGGCTAGAGGTAAGGGACTAATGCTAGAACCCTCTGAGATGTCGCTAGCCAGCCGAGTGCTCCCTCTAGTGCCACAAAAAAATTTCCACGTAACAATATGGCGCCCAATCTGAAGCATTAGACAATACCTGAGAGTATGTCCAAACGAAAGAACAATGTTTCAAGTGTATAACACCAGCACATTACTATAGACCATTGAAAGAATAAAATGAAATAGCTCAATATACCGCCTTGTATTTGCTAATAATTCATGGCAGATGAATTTCGTAGCCGTTCTGGGTCACCGGAAGTCCGTTGTACGTAAAGGAAATTTGCCAGAATGATAGCAAGTATGAAAAAGGTATACTAAATTCAACAAGTAATTTGAGGTACAAAGGAGCTCTTAACGAAAGACCCTATTAGAACTCAAAACACTTGTGACATAGATACGATTAACAAGGAAATAAACGGACCTTACCGATAGCCGATCAAAGGAAAGCATTGATGACTGATGTATCGGGAAACTCAGAAATATTAACCTCCTCTTATAAAATATAAACGTAATAGTAAGAACGAACTAATCAAATCTATTTATCTAATATATATATATATATATATATATATATATATATATATATATATATATATAAATATATTCTTTTGTTTTACGTTAGTATGTTTTCCACATCTGAGAGTGCTCCAAAAGGAGAGTTGTTTACCATTACCGTAAACAACCCATTAAGAGATAGGTGAATTATCCCATAGAAAAAAAAACGAGTTTGTAAGGAATCGTCGTTAGTTTAATAATAATATATGTATGTATGTTTATAATTAACTGAAAAAACCCCAGAGATCTTAAATATAGAGACAGTAAGAACAAAATAAGATCAAAGTATTTAAATAAACGTTTCAGGGAATGAATATAGACACAAGGTCACAAATCAAAACTCGTAGTAATCGTCAGCTAGAATTCGACACAAATAGGAATACCCTGCAAAATATACGAAGAAAAAGAGCCAAACCAGGCGGTAGTGAGCTCAATAAATCATCGCTACCCTCAGATTCAAAAATTAGGAATGCAGTAAGGCAGGTTGTGGATTTGTCGGACAGCATAATGACACGAAATAATAGACAGCCAGAAGCTAGTGCTAGTGGTAGGTTGAATGCTTCAACTGAAAATGGCAATAGGGCTGAGAATGTGACAGATAACGTGCGGGAGTTAGTAGTCAATGAGGCACTAAACGTTCAGAGAAGTCTGGAAGACAAAATTAAACAGCTGGTACAAAAGGAAATGAACGAAGTTAATAAAAGCATTGGTGAATTAGCAAAATTTGTACAGGAATCATACAGGGGAGGACATGATGTAACCGCGGCCAATAGGGAACGAAATAATTCGGATAGTGGTATAGCCAACAGTGTGAATCACAGACAAACCCCGGGCAGACCCTGTAGTAATACCCCAAACGTGCCAGGAAGTAATATTTTCGGACAAAGCTACCCCATAGCAAATGAGCGATCTGCTAATAATAATGTTCCAGTGCATACTACAAATAATAACGGCAATAACAACTTACCAGGAGCCAGTCGAAACATGGCCTCTAGTGTAACATTTGGAAATCTATTTGGCCAGAATTCTATTAACCACAATCGAAATTCAGTATATTCTAATTTTCTACCCCATCAAGATAGTGCCTTTAGTTCCGCCAATGGCAGTCAAAATTCAGTTGACAAAATATGGATTAGGGTAGACAAATTTAATATAGTCTTTAACGGTGAATCTTCATCGATGGCAGTTGAAGATTTTGTATTCAGACTCGACCATCTACAAGCCCATTACAACATCCCCTGGGGAGAGATATTGAGGGATTTCCACCTTTTTGTGTCCGGACTCGCCAGGGAATGGTATTGGTGGTTTTTACGGAATCATTGCGTTTCATGCATTCAAGTTTTGAATGCATGAGAGACCTAGTTGAACGACGGCAACATACCAATGAGTCAATAGACGCGTATTTTCACACAATGTGCCAATTGAGATCTCGTCTAGTCCAGCAAAATACCAGAGTACGATATGATACGGATATTAAAAAGAAATATTAAAGACAGCGTGCGGAAAATTGTTTACCCAATGGCAATTTCTTCTGTAGAGCAGCGACGCGTTGAATGTAATGAAGATGAAAGAGCCTTTTTTAGAAGAGATGTGAATTATCAGCAATCAGCATTGCGTCCGACTAGACAAGTACACGAGGTATACTGCTTAGCAGAAGGTGAGGAAAAGCAACCACAAGACATGGAGGAAATAGCCGCCAATCAACAGCAAAAACCGCTACTAATCTGCTGGAACTGTAGAGTACCAGGGCATGTGTTTGTGGAATGTCCGTCGACGGAAAGATCACTTTTTTGTTACCGTTGTGGCAGGCCCAATGTGATCACACCAAAATGCCCAATATGCCAAAAGGAAAACCAGAAGAGGGACGAGAGATTAACGCTGGACTCCCGTCGGAACGAGAACACTGCGAATTAATACACACCACCAGCGAACATCCACCTGAAATTACAAACAATATAAAGACACTGGCGCAAATAATTGGCATAGCAAACGATAAAATCAATTCATCTAAACTTAGGCATATACTACCGGTGGAGATCAGAAAAAGGAATTATGAGGAAGTTAGGAAACGAATTTTCCAGGAGGAAAAACCGGTTTCGAAAGTAGTGCTAAAAATTCGAGAAAAGTTCAGAATACGGCGTAAAAATAGAGAATGTCTGGTAGAATCTATAGGGAGAGCCAGTGGATATTTCGACCCTCGTATTTTTGCAGATGTTTTATTAGAAGGAGAACCAATAAAAGGACTTCTAGATACAGGTGCCTCGGTCAGCATTCTCGGAAAAAGTTGTAGAGAGTTAATACAGAAATTGGACCTGAGTATCCGGACAATGGCGACTAACGTGAAAACTGCCAGTGGTCAGTGGCATAGAATAATAGGAAAAGTAAATTTATCCATACGGTACAAAGAGCAAGAGTATGTAATGATGTTGTATCTTTGCCCCGATTTGGAGCAAGTCCTTTACTTATGAATTGATTTCTGGAGAAGATTTGGACTGGCGCCTGAAATAATAAAAGTGGAAGAAATAAACTGGGCAAAAATAGAACAAGACATGGCGATAAAGGATAATGAATACCGGTTGAAACCACACAATCTAAGCGCAGATCAGCAAGAATTATTAAAAAAATGCAATAAATAAATTTTACACATTTGAAGAAAACGGCTTAGGTAATACACCCTTAGAAAAACATAGTATAAAATTAATAGATGATGCATTCTTTTTAAGCATAGACACTATCCATTATCCCCAGCGGTATAAGATATAACGTATAAAGAAATAGATAAAATGTTAAATCTTGGAGTTATAGAGGAAAGTAATAGCCCATGGAATATCAGAACAACCGTGGTCAGAAAACCTGGCAATAATCGATTCTGTCTGGATGCACGGAAGCTAAATAAACTCACAGTTAAGGATGCATATCCACTGCAGAACATCGATGGAATATTGAGCCGAATTGATGAAACATACTATATAAGCAGTCTAGACTTGAAATACGCCTCTTGGCAAATAGAACACATTTGAAAAACACCTTCAATTGCTAGACGAAGTAAGTAGCTGCCTCAGAAAAGCCCATCTAACTATCGGGCTGGAAAAATCAAAATTTTGTTTTCAAGAAATAAAATATTTAGGATTTATCATCGGAGGTGGTGCATTAAGAACTGATCCTGACAAGGTTCGAGTTATCAAAAACATCAAAACGCCGAAAACAACTAGAGAAGTGAGAAGTTTTCTAGGCACTGCTGGGTGGTATAGAAGATTCATTAGAGACTTCGCTACAATTGCGGCTCCTCTAACAGAAACACTAAAAAAATCAAAAAAATGCATAATGACTCCAGAAGCAAAAGAATCGTTTGAGGCACTTAAGAAAGTACTTAAGACAGCACCTGTTCTGAAACATGCAGACTTTGCAAAAAGATTTTTTTTATACAATGTGATGTATTTCGAATGGAGACTGGGCAAGAACTGATGCACAAAAAGGTACTCTGTTCGTAAACCACCTGCAAAATGTATTTACTCCAAACTTATCTGATGATATTGCTGAAATGCCACCGGTTATCGCTGTACCAGAGCTTCCCCTGAGTTTCAATATTATGGAAATTGAACAGACTATTGCTGGCTTAAACTCGAAAAAAGCACCAGGTGTTGACAAAATAAGCAACAAAATGCTTATTGAACTACCATATATTGCAAAAAGAATAATTCTCTTCATCTTTAATGGTATTTTACGCCTGGAATACTATCCTAGAGAATGGAAGGTTTCGCAAATTACTATGATACCTAAGCCCGGCAAAGATCATACGAAGGTTGAATCATATCGGCCTATAAGTTTATTATCGAACATGTCGAAACTATTTGAAAAGCTACTTATGAGCAAGCTAAACCCCGTTCTGAACAACAGTGGATGTATTCCAGATCATCAGTTCGGTTTTCGGAGGCAACATAGCACTGTCGAACAAACTCACAGACTTGTGAATGTAGTTAGAAAAACTTTCGAAGAAAAGAAATACTGCTCTGCGCTCTTCATTGATGTTTCACAAGCTTTCGATAAAGTATGGCACGAAGGTCTAATACACAAATTAAAGCAAAGTCTACCCGCAAACACCGTTAGGCTTTTAATAAGTTATTTAAAAGATCGAACATTTATAGTTAAAGAAGGTAACTTCTTAAGCCCTCCGCAGCCGATTGAAGCCGGAGTTCCCCAAGGCAGCATCTTCGGTCCTGTACTATATTTAATATTCGCCTCTGACTTACCGTTAAGCAGTGAAATTCACATATCAACATTTGCTGATGATACAGCTTTTCTAAGCGTTCACGAAAACTGTCCAGAAGCTTCCCGCAAATTACAAGAGTATATACCCGAGCTGGAAAAATGGCTCAAACAATGGCGGATAAAAGTTAACGAGCAAAAATGTGTACATGTTACTTTTACATTGCGCAGGGAAACATGCCCTCCTATACATATCAATCGCCAGATAATACCGCAACAGTCTGAAGTAAAATATCTCGGTGTTCATCTTGATCGTCGTCTAACATGGAAATCCCACATAAACGCAAAACTGACCCAAATGAAATTAAAAGCGGCTCAGATGAATTGGCTTATTGGAAGAAATTCTACACTAAGCTTAGATTGTAAACTTCTCTTATACAACTCGATTCTTAAACCAATATGGTCCTACGGCATACAGTTATGGGGCACTGCCTCAGCATCCAACGTGGAGAAAATTCAAAGGCGACAAAATAAAATCCTCCGTACAATAACAGCAGCCCCCTGGTATGTCAGAAATCAACGTTTACATAAAGATCTGGAGGTCCCAATGGTTAATACGGTGTTTTCAAAACATGTGACAACATATATAAAGAAACTTGAGTCGCATCCAAATCCTCTAGCCCGCGACATCATTAATTTTAGAGGCCACATTCGGGTGAGAAGGAGGGATACTCTTACTCTCAGCCGTACACGAGAGACGTAAACAACAAAAAATCAACTGCTGAAAATAATTTTTTGTTTGGCATTGGCTAGACATATAATTAACATTATTAGATTTAAGATTTGATTACTTATTGTTAGTTCAATTTAAAATTGAAGATCCAATAAATAATAATAAACGCCAAAAAAAAAAAAAAAAAAAAAAAAAATACAATGTGATGCGTCAGACTATGGAATCGGGGCCGTATTATATCAATTAAACGAAAAAAAGAGGAACATCCTATAGCCTATTTTTCACAAAAACTTAATTTATGCCAAAAAAAATATAACGTAACTGAGAAGGAATGCTTGGCAGCAGTATTGGCAATAAAAAAATTTCGACCCTATGTTGAAATGATGCCATTCACAGTTGTTACCGATCACGCCAGCTTAAAGTGGATCATGTCCTTAAAAGATCTTACTGGAAGATTAGCTAGGTGGTCACTCCAGTTGCAATCGTACAATTTTGAAATCGAGCATCGTAAGGGATCGGATAATACCGTGGCCGATATGTTATCTAGAGCTCCTACTGAGTTAGAAGTAAATGAAATTAAGAGAGAAGATTTTCTAGATTTTGAAACCACAGAATTCGACAGTGAAGAGTATTTAGAATTAATTAAAAATATTGAGGAGAACGCAGACAAGCTGCCGGACCTAAAAGTAATAGATGGTTAAGTTAGGCGAACAACGTTTGATCGACCGGGAGTTGAGGAGTACCAGTGGAAACTATGGCTGCCAGTAAATATTACCTCGGCAATTGTAGAGAAAGCCCATGCAACTAATACTGCGGCACATGGAGGTATCGTTAAGACTCTAGAGAGAATCGAGAGATTATTCTATTGGCCTAGAATGACGGCTCAAATTAGAAATTATGTTTTGTAATGTGAAATATGCAAAGAAACAAAACCATCTAATCAATACCTGATGCCATCAATCGGAACGGAAGTAGTGACTGAGCGACCATTTCAAAAATTTTACATCGACTTTTTGGGAAAATACCCACGATCGAAAAAGGGGAACTGCTATTTCACGAAATTTTTATTTTTGAAAGCGATGAAAGAGGCTACTACCCAAAACGTCGTACAATTTCCGATCCACGAAATATTTCACAAATTCGGGGTACCGGAGGTGATCCACAGTGACAATGGGACACAGTTTACAGCAAAATCATTTCGAAATATGATAGAAGGCTATAAGATTAAGCATATAAAAACAGTCGTGTACGCTCCACAATCCAATGCATCGGAAAGACTCAACCTATCCGTTTTAGCAGTCATTAGACCGTATCTTGAACAAGATCATAGGGACTGGGATTTATATCTTAACGAAATAGAGTGCGAGTTGAGAACGTCTGTACATTCAGCTACAGGGGTCACACCGTTTTTCGCATTGTTTGGCTTCCATATGTTCTCAAGCGGAGCAGATTATAAATTGGCCAGAAAATTAAAATCGCTATCCGATCCGAACATTGAAAATATAAACCATCATGAAAAGCTAAATCTTATTAGGGAAAACATTGAAAACAATATGCATGTGGCGTACAAAAGAAGCGCGGAAAGATACAATAGGAGGGCCAGAGCAGTAAAATTTCGTCCCGGACTGGAGGTGTATAGGAGAAATAATGTTTTAAGCGATTTTGGCAAAAACATAAGTGCCAAATTCTCAAGAAAATTTTTGAAATGCCGAATATTAAAACCTGTCGGGAACAACATGTATGAGCTTGAATCATTAGATGGGAAACCAATAGGCATATACCATGTCAAAGACATTAAAGATTAAAGTGCAATAATAAAGAATAGAATCTGTGACATAGTAAATAGTGCAATATTAGAATAAGAGAAACAAATACTAGACGAAATATTTTTGTTTTATGTATAGTGTTTGTCCTTAAAATTTTATTGTCACTATGTACCTGATTAGATTTTAGACAATATTAAAGCCTATAAATTTTTCACTTACACAAGTGTAATGTCGTGAGGTGGGGAGAAAATAAAAAGAACACGTTTACCTTTTTGCAGTTGATTACCGAATGACTTTATTTCATTATTTCTTAAACTACCTCTTTCTATTTTATTGTTTGACATCCGAGAGGCTGCCAGATGATTTACTTATTCTAATTAATCCATTTAATACACGTGTATATAACATGCACCCCCTTTTCTGTTGAGATATATGGTTAAAACTAACAATAAAAATAATTCAATTTTGTATAGGTGTAAAAAAAGGTACATCGAAAATTTGATTGAAACAGCATAATTTTGGTAATGTTATATATTATCATACAGATAAAGCAACAGGGATATGCAAATATATATACATGTTAATATATTAATATGGATTCATATATTGGTACATATATTACAAGAGAGGCAATGAAAATTTTGGTGTGTGAGTTGTGATTTGATTCAATTTGAATCACATCGTATTTAGGTGAGATTACGTTGTTTGTTAAGGCACCAACGTCACTTTGACTGATTGCTTCGTCATGCACCGTGTAGTTGCTGATGCTTGTGTCGTTTTGTTTTGGACTTCGTATCTGATTGAGATGTCGCTTAATTTGCCTATTGTTGTTAGTCAAAACGCAAAGGTATGTTCTCGGACCAAGCTGTTTATTAATTGTTGCTGGACACCAGCTAGCCTTATTAGGATCTGAGTAATCTCGAACCCAAACTTCTTCGCCTTTGTGAAATTCAACGTTTCGCGTCCCCCTGTAATTGGTAACACTTTTGTTTTGGCTTCGAATTATTGTATCGTGAACTAATGGTGGTTTAATTGAACTGAATCTTGTCTTTGGCGTTCTTTTGAGAAAAAGATTTGAGGGTGTCTCATTAGTTGTACAATGCTTTGCATTACGATAGTCCGCTAAAAACCGACAAATAATAGTGTCCAAATTATTATGGTTGTTAGATTTAAGATTGGCATAAATTGATTTCTTTAATATCTTTACAAAATTATCTGCTTGACCATTGGTTGCGGGAAGGCCAGGAGCTGTTAAAATATGTCTAACGCCATTGATTTTTAAAAATTCTTCAAACTTTTCTGAGACGAATTGTCGTCCGTTATCAGACACAAATGTATCTACGATACCATGTCGTGCGAATAAATCCCTCATTTTGCTAATGACAAAACTGGATGTTATATCCTTAGTGGAAAAAAACTTCTACCCATTTTGAGAATGAGTCAATGACTATAAATAAATAATGGTTTTTAATAGGGCCTGCAAAATCAGCATGTATACGACTCCACACAGAATCAGTGGGCTGCCAAGGGATTAATTTGCTCCTGTCAGGACTGGCCTGGAGCTCCTGGCAAGGTACACAATTTCTATTTATCTTCTCAATGTCATTATCCAGGCCAGGCCACCACATGTAGGATCTAGCCAAAGCTTTGGTTTTGACGATACCCAAGTGTGAAATGTGTAACTGTCGTAACAGTTCTTGTCTAAATTTGAGGGGAATAACACACCTATATCCCCACATTATACAGCTATATTCTACGCCCCATTCATTCACTTTGTTACGAAAAGGTTCAAAAATTACATCTTTCATATTATGAAGAGTGCCTGACTGAATTGCCTCACATACTCTCGATAAAATCGGATCACGTCGTGTTTCCCTAGCAATGTCTTGAAAGTTTATGTGCATGCAATTTTCTGAATCGATAAAATTTACATAATTTTTTCTTGAAAATCTTCAATAACGACTGATTGGGCATCCTAGATAACCACTCGGCGTGATTACTCTCACCTTTCACGTACTCGATAGTATAACGAAATCCTGATAGTATTATGGCCCATCGCTGAATTCGTGCTGCTGCCATGACAGGTATGCTCTTGGTTTGACCAAATAAGGACAATAATGGTTTATGGTCAGTGCGGATTGTAAACTTGTTTTCCAAAAGGTAATAATAAAATAATAGCTAAACCTTCCTTTTCAATAGGCGCGTAATTTAATTCACTTTTGGTCAAAGCTCGAGAGACAAAAGCTATCGGCTTTGTAGAGTTATCAGGAAGCTTATGGCTTAGCACTCCAGCAACGGCATTATTGCTGGCATCAGTTGTCAATATTATTGGCAAATTCGCGTTAAAATGAATTAAAACCTGATCGGATATAAGATCATTTTTGATCTGCTCATATGCTTGCTGACATTCGCTTGACCACGTGAATCTGCTATTTTTTGATAATAAATTATATAAGGGTTTCATTTTGTGAGCCAAATTTCTTACAAATTTGGAATAATAATTCACCATGCCGGCAAAAGCTTTAAGTTCGGTCACATTAGTTGGTGCTGGTGCGTTTTTGATACATTCAACTCGTTCAGGTGTTTTTCGAAGACCATACATATCTATCTGAAAACCTAAATAAGTTACCTCAGATTTGAAAAAAACACATTTTTTCTCATTTAACGTCAAGCCCGCCGAACTCAGCCTTGATAAGATTGAATCTAAAGTTTGCATATGTTCTTGCATATTTGTGCCAGTAATTGTAATATCGTCCTGATAGACGACAACATGTGGAATTCCACGAAAAAGATTTTCAACGGTCCTTTGAAAAATAGGCGCAGCCGTTTTAACGCCAAAAGGAAGACGTTTGACTTTCAATGTGCGTACTCCACGTGCACAGTAGCTGAGAGCTAGAGTTGTGCTACTGAGCTATGAGCTAGTTCAATTGAACGTTTCAGTGAGCTGAGCGAAATGAGCGCTCACTTCAATAGATGATTTTAGCTCAGTACTGAGCGCTTTTTGTTTCAGAGCGCTTTTGTTTCAGACCATTTTTGTTTCAGAGCTGAGCGTTTTTATTAATTTATATTGCCATATTGGTAATGATACCGCAGTTTCTTAATATGCTGCCAGACATATATAAATACGACATTGTTTATGTTATGGTCGCATGTGTAAAGAACCAATCTTCAAGTTTAGACCATTTTTACAAGTTTTGAAAAATCCAAGTATATTAGAATGGTTTTACTATAAGTGTAGAATTGTTGAATGTCAGAGGCAAATATTCACTAATGTTGCTTAAATATTTTCCACTTTGCTATAACAATATGTATATATATTGCTATACAATATGTATTATGTAAATATTTATGTTTTGCTATTTATGTATTTATGTATATATATATATATATATATATATATATATATAGATATATATATATATATATATATATATATATATATATATATATATATATATATGTATACATATATAAATATAATATATATATTTATACATTATATATAGTATATGTAATTATAATATATATATATATATATATATATATATATATATTTACATATGTATATTATATATATATACATAAATATATATATATATATATATATATATATATATATATATATATATATCAATTTAGCTCATAATCCATCTCTTCAAAAAGTTTCGTTATGCTTTCGATTGATTTTTAATATGTTAAAAGCGATATTATCGTTACAGTTTCTGGCATCTTTGAATATGGCCAAGGTGTTTTAATAAGGTGGTGATATAATAGTTAGGACTTTTTTAATCACCCATGTTTGTAACGTATTCTGTTAAAAGCTAAAGTTTTTTTTCAATAAAAAAAGTTTGCCAAGTTTGTCTCTGCGAGAAATTCATGATTTTAAAAAAGTTTAAACTTTAAATAAAGTATTGTGAATAAAAAGTGAATAGTTTTGAAGAAGGGTGTTTTTAAACATTATATTAATTTAATATCTAAAAAACTTTTTATAATATTCCTTTTCAGCATAATAAAAATTTTTCATTTCGAGCATAATAAAAATTTTTCATTTTCAGCTAGTGTATAAGTGATGTTAAATAAAATTTATATATTAAGTGTATTTATTAAAATATTAATAAAATAATTAATTGCCTGAAAAAGTCACATAAAGTAGTGACGAAATATTGAAAAATAATATAATTTATATAATAATAAAGTTTAAAAATACTAAAATATAATATTAAAGTATAATATTAAGTGTTTTTCGTTTTTAATTTTAAAACAAATTCTGCGTTTTGGGATTTGTTTACGCGATATATATAAAAAAGTTTGGTATTTTCGTAAGTGTTTTTCAGATAAAAAAAATTTCCGAAATGGCAGAAAAAAGGAAGCAGAGTGAAATGTGGCTACATTTTACCAAAGATGGTGACAGCAGGGCTCAATGTAAGTATTGTAAATACAGTTTGAGTGTTGCTGGAGGATCCCATGGAAATTTGTCACGCCATCTAAAATACAAACATCCCCTAACGCCTCTAAATTTTTGCAGACAGGCAACAGTTGGTACCGGATCATCAGAGGTTGCAACAGATGAGCAACCTTCAACAAGTGCACAGGTTCAGGAACAGTCGCAGCAGAGACTCACACAATACTTCCGGAAACCACCTTCGGTCCAAAAAAGAGAAAAAATCGACAGACAAGTATTGAAGATGATTGTCAAGGGGCACCATGCTTTAAGAATGGTAGAGGAACCGGAATTTTGTAAAATGACAGTTGATATTTCAAATTGTCCCAACTATATGCTCCCAAACCGGAAGACCCTATCAAATATAATATTGCCCAGCGTATATTCTGAAATTTTAAATAAAGTAAAAGATAGTCTGCAGTCAGCCACAGCTGTTTGTCTTACAACGGATGGATGGACATCGCAAACAAATACAAGCTATTTAGCCGTAACCGCTCACTTCATTGATGGAAATAGTGAGCTGAAATCTCATTTACTTGGTTGTAATGAGTTTCAAGAAAGGCATACCGCTGACAATTTGATGGAATTTTTGAAAAATATAACGGCAGAGTTTAATATTGAGCAAAAAGTAACTGCAATTGTAAGTGATAATGCTGCAAATATCACTGCTGCAATTCGCCAAGGCCAATGGAGAGGAATCGGATGCTTTGCTCACACTCTGAACCTGGTTGTAAAAGCTGGACTTGGCCAAATATGTGATACCATAGTCAAGGTTAAGAAAATTGTGGAATATTTTCATAAAAGTACACAAGGTCTAACGAAGCTAAACCAAACCCAAACTCAAATGGGTCTTAAAGTATTAAAACTTAAGCAAGATGTGGCTACTAGATGGAATTCAACATATGAAATGCTGGAGAGAATTTATCTTCTCAAAGATGCTGTCATTTCAACACTCAGCTTGACGAGACCGGATTTGAATATTTCGTTGGAAGAATGGGATTTAATATATGAAGTTATACCAATATTGAAGCCGTTTTATCAAATAACGCAAGAAATTTCAGCAGAAAAAAGTGTTACTTTATCTAAAGTAACAGTACTTTATAATATTTTAGAGTCCTGCATTATAAAGCGCGGTTCCTCAAAAACAAAAGTATTGGAAATACTAAAAGTATTGAAGAGAGAGCTTCAAGTACGGTTTGGAGAGCTGGAAAGAAATCCGCTGTATGCAGAGAGCGCAATTTTGGACCCACGATTCAAAAGAAAAGCCTTCAAAAATGATATTTCATATCAGAACGCTGTGAAAGCCATCAGAAACAGAATAAGTCTGATCAGGATACCGAACAGCAATGAGGATGAACTTATAACCCCAACTGAGCGCATTGCTGATCCCGTAAATCAAGACGACATTTGGGGAGAATATGATGCTGACTTCAACCGAACAGTACGACCAGAAAATAATACTGCAGCAGGAATAAGGGAATTCGACAAGTACATAAATGAAGAGTATCTGGATAGAAGAAAGGACCCTTTGATTTGGTGGAAGGAGCGAAAGGGTATTTACCCAAGGATATATGCATATGTTTTAAAGCGTCTTTGCATCGTAGCCACTTCCGTTCCATGCGAACGAATATTTTCTGCAACAGGACAAATTATCAATGACCGGCGTACTCTTTTGAAACCTAACAAAGTTTCAAAATTAGTGTTCTTGCACTACAACATGTAATTTTTAAGATAATATAATTAATTACTATTATTTAAGTTCTATTGAAAAGATAATTTCAAAATAAACATTTCACAAATAATATTTATTTTAAGAAATTATCTTTTAAATTACGACTTTATGCAATATATACTATAAGGCATGTGAATTGTTCCTATTTTTAATTTCCTTTTGTTGTTTTATTGTTAATGAATTCATTTATGTTATATATATATATATATATATATATATATATGTATATATATATATATATATATATATATATATATATATATATATATATATGTATATATATATGTATATATATATATATATATATATATATATATATATATATATGTATATATATATATGTATATATATATATATATATATATATATATATATATGTACCTATGCGTATAGTTTTGTTATATTTTGTTTTTTAATCTAAAAATGGTTTAGGCCTACTGGGGATGCCAGCCATTAAAAAAAATTGGCAACGCACTAAGTGTAGTACCTCCGTGGTAGTGTGGAAACCTACACACTAAAAACAGTTAATTAATTAATTTCAATAGGTATAAATAAAAAGCCAGTCTCCGCCGCAAAGAAACAATCGGCTGGAAAGAAAGCCGCTGAAAACGTTAAAGCAAATCCAGTCAGAACGACTGCCACCATGAAAGCAAAACCCACCAAAAAGGTAAGAGCAACTAAACCAAAAGCTAAGTGTTATAGCAGCGAAACCGAAAAAGATAGCCCTTGCAAAAAACCTGCATCAAAGAAGTAAATTACTTTCTCTTCTTTTGAGGGCTACAATCCAATTTAAAAAAAAAAGTTTTCAATTTACAAACATCCTGAAACAAAACATTTCATTGAAAAAAAAAAATAAATTCCATTCAAAACATTTTATTTTACAATATAACATTTTATTATAATGTAATTGGTTTGAGATTGTTTGTTGTGACTTAATTATAAATAATATATAAGCCTGCATGTTAGAAACGTACTTAACAAACAAAACATTAACATATTATAACCTACATATCGATGGTCACATGTAGAAAGACCCTAACTCATACTTTTTCAAAATTTGCTTTTACCGCGATTCTAATAGATTTCACACAAATGCACCTCGTCTGAAAAATTTACTGTAATAGTATAAAAATAACGATTTTAAAAGCAAATTATAATTACAGTTTCCATTATGATGAATGTTACGTTTTTGGCTTATGTAAAGATACAACTGTATGAGTTGGGGCCTTTCTACTTGTGACCAACGACATTAATCAATCAATCAGAATATTTTATAACGGTCTTAAACTATTTAACACAATTCCATTAGAGTTAAAAACTGAAAGTAATTTTTTTGTATATAGGCGTAAAATCACAAGCCATGTTAGGGATAATTTTTTTTAGCTTTATAAATTTAAAGTAAAAAGCTCGAACTTTGTAAAAAATTAATTGTAATTCTTAATATCAAAATGTGCTAAATAAATATAAATAATTCATAACTTTTTAGATATACATATACATATGAATTAGCAAAAATAACACTCCCTTTTTAATCTTTTTTTAAAATAAACATTCATTGGCATTTACTTCTAACATGTATATTTGGTTACGGCTTTAGTACCTTCATTGACAGCATCCTTAGCCAATTCAACAGACAACAGTAGACGGACAGCAAATTGAATTTCACGACTGATAATTGTTGAACGCTTATTGTAGTGAAATAAACGTGATGATTTGGCAGCAATGCGCTCAAAAATACCATTCATAAAGCTATTCATGACCTTTGATGAGATGGCAGTATCCGGATGTACTTGTTTCAAAACTTTGTAAATGTAGATGACATAACTTTGCTGCTTTACCACTTGTCTTAGCTTTGCCAATGATTTTTCAGAATTACACATTCACTTCAAATGCATATGACATTATATACACTTTACCACACAATAACCAAAGCACTTGTATATTTACTCTTAGTAAGTGTAATGCAAATTAACCATGAAATTAAATATTGAAGTCATCTGAATCATAGCCACCACGTATAGATTTTCTGGGACGATTGATACACTTTTTAACACTTTGCTATTCTCCATTCAAGCATGTCGGTTGAGAACTCATCACTATTGGCACACCACTGAAGATGACTTCAAAGAACTCTTTTTCATCAGCAAATTCTTTGTAGGTACCGTAACTCTGAAAGAGTTATACAAATTTTGATTAACATTTTTATAAAAATTGCAATAAAAACAGTGAAATACTTACATTTATATACACGTTTGCTTTTCCAAATTCAGCCCTTTTAGTTCTCCAATATGCAGTTCAATAACTGCGTTTAGATTAACTTAAATTGTACCCCTGATTTGGAGGAATTCATTTTTTTTTTCGATAAGTTCATTAAGCAGTCTATCCGCCCATTAGGATGCACTAAAGACTAATATGTTAGTTCACATATTTCTTATTCCTAATCGAAATTGAGATCCTTTGTTGTGCCTGCAACTTCTACAAGTTAGCCACATTTCATATTTCCAACCTGAGTAAGTGGTGGTCATTGCAACGATTTTCTTTGATTTAGGTATTTCATTCAACTTTATTAAAAACAAAAGTAATATCTGTGTGAATTCCAATTCATTGCAAATCTGGGCACGTTTTTATGTTGATTTCTTAAGATCACTGACTGCCAGCCACTATTTAGGAGTTTTGCTATCTTCGTTTACTGTTTACAACCAGTTTAATATTTGCTGAAAACCATTTAACACTTATTTGTGTTAATTATTTCACACTTTTTCTCTAAAATTAAATTTTTGTTTGATTTTCAACCACCATTGTTTACTTAAAATTGTAAAACGTGTGCAAAAGAAAAAAATCTGATACGGACCAAATTGAACTGTCACTTTTGGGTGTTCTGTGCGTATTCTTTGTACTGAGCTATTGAGCTATATTGAGGTACTGAGCTACTGAGCTAAAAATTGAACTAGCTCAGTAAACTGAGCTGAGCTAAAGTGAGCGCTCAGCTCACTGAGCTGAAAAGCACAACTCTACTAGAATCTAAAACTAATTGATTATATGCGTTTGACATATCCAGCTTCGTAAAAAGCTGGCCTCCTTCCAGAGAAGCGAAAATTTCCTCTATCCGTGGTAAGGGGTACTTCACGTCATCTAAATATTTATTTATGGTGACTTTGTAGTCTGCGCATATTCTTAAATCGCCATCTGGCTTTGAAACCAAAAGCGCGTAGAAAAGTTCTACCAAGTAAGGGTGGATTGTTGTTTGATTTCGAAACCACAATTCTTAATTTCTTTGTGTTTCCCAAATATGAAACTAATGCATCGTACTCACCCAGTATTTCAATTTTGTTACCGCTGTAATTAACATAAGGTGTAGTACACTTTAATAAGATTTTGTTTTTCTGATTTTTAAAAATGAATCAGCAACCAAGATGCATGGCGCGCGGGTGTCACACGTTGCTGCGACCTTAACACCGTCAATAACCACCGAAAGAGAGTACATCTCACTCACATTAGCATCCCTATTAATACTGAAAATAGAATTAAATATATTGTTAACATTATCATGCTTTTGTTCATTAAAATTTTTCGATACATAATTTATTTTATTAGACTTTGCTCGGCATACTGATGCCACGTGCCCGACTTTGTTGCAAAAATTGCATGTGCTATTTATGTATTTGCATTCATTTGATGCGTGATTTTTCCAACCACAGTGATAACACGTGTTACGTTTCTTTAATTTGTTCTGCTTATAGTTGTTATTTTGCTTAAAATTGTTGTTGCTTTTGCTCTCTTCCTTAGTTCCTCGCTGCTTGATGTAATTAACTGCGCTGACGTCGACGTCACAGTTCTTCTCTGCTAGTCTTGTTTCAAAAATCATTGCTTTACGTAAAGCTTCATCCGCCGTCAGCCGTTCATCCTCCTCGCACATTCGTTCAAACATTTTCTCGGGAAGCCCCATTATGAATTGATTTAATATAAAAGCGTCTAAGTTGTTTTCAAATTTGCAACTTATGGCAAGTTTCTTAATTCTCGCGTACCACTTCGCTACACTTTCACTAGAGTCTTTTGTGGCTCCATGAAATTTTTTTCTTTCATGAAATATGATTACAGGAGGCATATAGTGTGTCTAGGACTTTATACAAATCTTTGTAAGCCAAAGAAACAGGCGTGTGTGGACTGCATACGCTGTGAAGTGTATTATATGCCTCAGAGTCTATTAATTTTAACAACGTTGTGTAACTCAAGCTTTTGCTTCCAAATAGCCCATTTCTCTCTTGATGGTGCAAACTCCGGCAACAAAGTTGTATAATATTGACTTGGAGCTGTCATTGAATATGGGTTGGGGCTATTGGTTGTACTGCGTGTTTCGGAAACACTTCCTGTCATATTGATGGTTTTGTGCTTTTAATATTAATTTACACACTGATTGCTTATTAAGCTATTTATTTAAACAAAAGTTTGTTATAGTTCACATGTAATAAAGCCAATGCCAGTTTATTTTGTTAAGTTAATGTAATGGAATAAAGAAGCCAGTTTATTAAATGTTATGTTTCACATATATAATAAAGTAGTAAAGAAACCCAGTTTATTATGTTATATAAAGTTATGGAAATAAAAAACACGCCAGTTTATTATTGTTATGATTAAATGTAAATAAAGCCAGTTTATTTTGGTTACGGTTTTATGGTAAATAAAGAGACCCATGCCAGTTTATTTATATTAGGAAATATTCTGGAAAGATGGAAGGATATATGAGGTGGACTTTATTACATTGTGACATATCCAAGTTAAATTATCACCGCCAGTTTATTATATATTGTACTGGTCATATACCAATTTTAAATATAACTAATTATATTAATGACTTACCAGAAGCCAGTTTATTATATAAGGAAAATGGAAAATTGTAATTCTGATCCAAACTAAATTATTTGTAAGGATCATAGGATAATATTCAGAGAATAGTTTATTTAAATGTTATAATCTACAAGGCGGAAGGAATATGTATAAACACATATTAGGTGGTATCTAAAAGGTTGGATATGAATTGCGCTGAAGGAATATGAATAAACACATATTAGGTGGTATAGGAAGACGACGATGTCTTGGAGGACTACGGGAGCCATTGATTTTACAATTGGTAGCTAACAGTCGGCATAGGGGGATTCGGTCCTCAGAAGGCATATAATCGTGGATTTATTCAGCAACAACGAGTCGTATATTTATTATAGACTCCCTATTTATTTATTTTTTTTAACGCGGGGCTGCTAACTAGCAGACAGTTAAGTATTCAAAGAGGCAACGGAGACTGCAAAGTGGAACAATGAATAATGTGATGAAGAGCTTATCGGTAGAAATGTACCCTGTTGGTACGCTACGTCAGGTGTGGTAGACGAGCATGTTCTTTACCCTACCTCCCAATGGTCCTGGTGACTGAAATATGTATCCAGGAACCCCGATATTTTCCCCTTTTTTTACCCTACCAAACCTCAGAAAGAAAATAGAAATTTTAACAGTTCATTTTAGTATTTATTTATAGGATTTTTAAACTTAAGTTAAAGATGGTAATGTTATACGATATTTGATACAATGGTTTTTGGTTTTTTAAACTAATGCGAAAAGGGTTACTATACATAGTAAAAACAATTTATACAATAGGATAAGGTTAAATACAAGTTTGAAGGAATTAGTTTTACAAGGTTTAACCCAAAATAAATGATGTTATAGTCTATTGACGGGACTATAGTGCGAGCAAGAGAACAACAAAATTGCTTTGAAAATGTGGGTAAATTCCCTATTAAGTAGAAAAAATAAATTTTTGCACTCACCCTTACTCTGCTATCAGGTTTCGCGAAGGCCTCCGGATTGTGACGACAGGTACGGATATTGGCTGAAAAAGAAATTTAATACCAAGCGACTCTATGAACTCGCGAGGGTTGGAGTTGCACTTTTTGCTCTCACTAGGTACACGAAATGAAATTTGGGTTTATTTTAGACAAGAATTAGGATTTATTTTATAGGCGGTAAGTTTTTTTTTCAAATATGACAATAGTTATACATTACAATATGTATACATCTAGTTAGTTAGTTATTATAATACAAGGATGCCCAAAAGTTTATTACGGAAAAGTAAACACCAACAAAAACAAAATCTTCACCGATGATTGCTGTCTGCAATGTTTCCCAGCAAACCGTACGAAAGTGTTTTTGCTTGCTTCAATATTCAAAAAAAATTTTAGACAAAGTTTTTGTCTATTAAACACGCGGAATAGCAAACGGATAGCACGTGGGCAGGCTTGTTACCATATATGTAGATATATATATCTAGGTATATATATATACATATATAGGTATATTAATAATAATCAAACGGGGTGTTAGGTTAGTTGGGGTTTTTCTTCTTCTCTGTTTTTTTTTTTTTTAACAATATGAATTAAGGGGGAATTAACAAATTTTATATTTTTATATGTATATAGAATTTAGAGATATATATAATATAGAGGCTGCGAGGTTTTGTTGACTAGTAACACTGCTGAATAAACTTGGATTCTGCTTTGCTTTAATTATGTTGATTTTCTTATTACTGCCTCGGTTTCGTTTCATTTCTTCTCTTTGATTTTGGATATTTTCTTTGTTTTCAACTTTATGTCTTTTCTTTCACGTTCTTTATATATGTTATAATCGGACGGTTCTCGTTATTTTTTTTTTTTAGGTATTTTATAACGGACGGTTCTCGTTACTTTTTTAGGTATTTTATAACGGACGGTTCTCGTTACTTTTTTAGGTATTTTATAACGGACGGTTCTCGTTATTTTTTTTTTCTTTTAGGTATGTAATTGGGTATCCCGTTAGGTTGCAGTTATTTTTGGTACAGTCGAACACTTTACGTTAGTTTTTCTTTTTAGTTTGCTTAAGTTGAGTTTTGTAATGTATTTTGGGTTGTTTCAATTAACAATTTAAGTTGGTTCTTATGTTCTTTTTGGTTTGCTTACTTTGATCTTTTTGTTTTAGAAATAACAATTTAAGTTACTTTTTCTGGTTCTTTTTAGTTTGCTTAATTTGATCTTTTTAATTTTTAAAATAAAATTTGAGGTTAGGTTTTCAGTTTTCTTCGTTTTCAATTTGTTGTTTTATTGAATTCTTCACTCATTATAAAGCCGGATAATTTTGTGGGTTTTCTTTTTTCTTATTTGATTACACTTGACGAACAATAAGAATGGGGAAGTAATAAAATAATAAATGCAAAAAAGTTTATTTCGTAGTAGTCAAAATGTCTTATTTAAATTTTGTTAAGAAGTTTTACACATAAACTTAAGAGGATTGTATTAATACAAAGAATTCCAATATTCTTCCTTGAATAATTTTTTTTAAACAAAATATTTGTGTTCCTTTAAATGTTCTAGGAACTTCTACCCGTCTTTCTATATACGATGTACTTAACGTTTTATGTATACACATTTATTTTATTTTATTTTTTTAACATTTTAATCAAAAAAAAATTGCTAATTAACCGATTTTCACAACTTTGAATTTTATTTTTATATTGTTTTAATTTGTTACTTCTTGCGACTCAAATTTGTACTTCTTTAGATCTTTACCATTTCCCAAACTTTTCTGACTGAACCACCTTTTTACTTGCACTCGTTAACTTATATTCCTTTTTCTTCTGACAAAGTCAGACGAGAATCCCGTTACTTTTTTATTGCGTTCCTTATGAGCGAATATGAATTAAAAGAAAACACGTACTTTAATTTAACAAGATCCACAAGGATCAAAGCAAAAGAAAAAACAAACAAGTGCTGCTAATAGCTATATATATATTTTGCGCTTTTCATCATATGATGAAAACATGATATAGGTATGTTTCATATGGAGATTTTGCCTAACATATGAAAGACACAAAATGGGCCGTTACAAACTAGACAATAATGGTGACTTTCACAACAGGATTGGCTAGAGAAAATTATTATGTCAAGGGCGTAAATCCTTAGCATGATAAGTTCCGACCGTTCGACCTTGTAAATCTTCAATTAAATAATAATGAGAACCGAGTTTTTCTTTCACTCTACATTTTATGAAAAGCGGGGACAATTTTGCATTGAAATTCTTTTCAGCATTGCTCTGCACAAAGCTTCTACGGTATAATTCTTGTCCTACTCTAAAATTTACCGGGCGAGAACGAAGGTTATATTGTTTTCGACTAATCTCATATGCCTTTCGAATATTGTTTCGAATGTCAGTACGAATAAGTTGCAGATTATCATCTCTTGAAAGCGGATATAAAGGCTCATCAAGCACTCTTAGGTTCTTGAGCAAGGAATAGGAACTAGCATGAGTGATCATGTCTAGTCCAAAAAGGGCATGATATGGTGAATTCTGAATGAATTGATGATATGCATTTCTTAGCGCACAGCTAATCTTAGATAAATTTTCATCCCAACCACGCTGATCATTCTTTAAATAAGCACGTATGGCTGCAATTACCGATCTATTTACACGTTCGGATGCATTACTTTGAGGGGAGTACACAGCCGTATACATATGCTGAATACCATAACTAGTTAAAAATGCATTAAAATCGTTCGCACGGAATTGAGAACCATTATCACTAACAATAGTCTCAGGAACACCATAGACATGAAAAATTTGTTTCTGTAATTGCTCTAGAATTATGTTAGAGGTGAATTTCTTCAATGGGAATAACCAATGGAATTTTGACATGTGGTCTAAAACGATTAAGAGTCCAATATTTCCCGATTTGCTACGTGGATATGGTCCAAGAAGGTCGATATATAGACGTTGAAAGGGTCTAAAGGAAAAAGTTTGTTTTCCCATTTCAGGTTTTAGAATTCTATTTGGGGCTTTAGTAGTCTTGCACACCTCACAATTTCTTACATATGTTCTAACGTCCTTTACTAGTCCTGGCCAATAAAAATTACGGCGTAACAAATTAATAGTTTTAGCCATGCCTCCATGAGCTCTAATAGGTTCATCATGGGCTCTTCTTACGACCTCTTGTCGTAATTTCTCTGGAATCCAAAGTTTCCAATTAAATTGATCTTGTCGTTCCTCCCCGATGCTATGTTCGGTTCGAATATAAACAAATCTATCCATAACTTTGATATCAGGGTATTTACTTGATTCACTTTGAATCTTCTGTTTTAAATTCAAATATTCTTGATCAAAAAAGTGTTTAGAGTCGAGATCAATCTCGGGTTCCGAAAAATCTAATTCAGATACTTCTCCATTATAACAACGTGACAATGCGTCTGGGACAACATGTTCCTGTCCTTTCCTATGACTGATCGTAAAATTAAAAGCTTGTAATTTTAATACCCAACGGGCTAATCTTCCTGACAAATCTGGTTGACGTAAGAGCCAAATAAGGCTTGCATGGTCAGTTATGATCTCAAATTCTTGCAATTCAAGATAACAACGAAATCGATTCACAGCTTCTACTGCGGCTAAACATTCTCTTTCGGTTACACTGTAGTTTCGTTGTGCACTATTCAACTTCTTACTCATGAATGCTACAGGTCTTTCTACTTCTTCACTATCCAGCTGTACTAGCACTGCACCTATCCCAAAATCACTTGCATCGCAATGAAGAAAAAATTTCTTTGAAAAATCAGGGTTAATTAGTACGGGAGTAGTAGTAAGTAGTGTTTTAATTTCTTTGAACGCTGCATTAGCTTCATCTGTCCAACAAAACTTTCGCTTCTTAGAAATAACTTCCGTAATAGGAAACACGATCGTAGAAAAATTTTCAACAAACCTGCGGTACCATCCTGCTAATCCTAAAAATCCTCTTACTTGTCTGATAGTTTTAGGAACTGGCCAATTAACAATTGCACTCACCTTTTCAGGGTCAGTGGAAATACCTCCATTACCTATTACATATCCTAAGTAAGGAACTTTAGTAACACAAAATTTACTTTTCGAAATGTTTAATGTCAGATTTGCTTTGCGAAACTCTTCTGCTAGACGAACTAAAGTAGATAAATGTGAAGAGAAATCTTCGGATACAATGATCAGATCATCTAAATAACCGAAAACGGAATATCGTAAATCGGGTGGTATAATTTGGTCAATTAATCTACACATAGTAGAAGGCGCATTACAGAGACCGAATGGCATTACTGTAAATTGATATAAGGGACGGCCTGGAATGGTAAACGCTGTCAGCGGTTTAGCTGAATCAGACAAACCTATCTGCCAATAAGCATCTTTTAAATCCAACTTAGTGATTAGATTAGCTTTTGGAAGTCTAGAAAATATACCTTCAATAGACGGAAGAGGATATGCATCCTTTAGGGTTACACTATTAAGTTTGCGAGCATCCAAACAAAGACGAACTTTGTTAGGTTTAATTACCAAACGCATGGGTGAACTCCATGGGGATTGAGACGGTTCTATTACGTTCAGGCTTAACATTCTATCTATTTCTGCAAACATCAAATTTTCTACCGCCGGTGAAACTGGGTAGAATCTCTGTTTTATGGGTCTAGAATTTCCTACATCAATATTGTGTTGAATTAGACTGGTTCGCGATAAACCTTGTTGTTCAAAATTTGGAAATAAAGCTATTACGGTATCTAACTGTTGACGTTGAGTCGGTGTTAACGGAAACACGAGTTCTTCTGACTGAATTTCAGAATTGCTAGGATTTTTTAATTCTAATTCGGGTAAGGGGTTTACAATTATGGCAGAGGCGACTTGGGTTAATTTACTTTGATCGATTATATCAGCGGATTCAATTGAACTAGGAATCAAATTAAATGCTTTCCAAAAATCTATTCCTAATATGAGACGTTGTGAGATTGACGGAATTATAAACAGATTTAATAAACGCTTTTGGTGTTTAAAAGTAATTTCAACAGATAACCAACCAATAACGGATTGGGAATGACCATCAGCGGTTTTTACTACTGAACGACATTTATGAAACTGAGGGTTATTTGAAAAGTTTATCTGGGCTAAATCACTACCTATGCAAGAAATATTTGCACCAGTATCAAGGAGTCCAAATTCGGAAAATTTTAAAAATGAAACTTTCGCATAAAAACGGTTATCTTGACGATTATTAATAATAGCGTGTATAAGAAATTTTCTACATTGCTTACGCAGCTTATAAAATTTTCTCATTCGAAGAGTCGATCTTTTTGGCTTATTAATAGTATGATGAAAATTATCAACATTAAAAATTTTATTTCGCTTATCTAGGTAATTCTGTAAACGAACATGATATGGTAGACTAGGAAAAATTATTTTAGAGGGATTTTCCTCGGTTACTATGCTTGGTGTCTCTGGCTTCAAAACAATAACTTCCTTATCTTCATCCTTACTAGTTATACGACTAGAGTTCACGACAGATTTGGGCTTTTCTAGTTTTTTGAACTCAGTTGCGAGTTTTTTGAAAAAATGAATTTCTTACTGGAACATTTTTGACATTGCGGTTTGTATGTATCTTTTGCTCCGCAACCGTAACAAAATATTGTTCTATCCTTCAGACAATCGTACCAAAAGTGTTCTGGATCACCACAATTCCAACAGTAATATATTTTTGCTTTGGCCTCGATGGCATTAACTTCTTCGTTAGTTGACACTAATCCTTCGTGGGCTTCTTCAAAATCTAAACCAGCTACTTGTCTTCTTACTATCGGATGATTGGGCATTCGAGCTAATAAATTCTTACGCACATGTTCTTCATTCCAAAATGTTTCACGCATCTGTACTAGTTTTCTTAACTGAGATATTGAATGTATGGGAATATAGAGAATATCTTGGCGAATTTCTGGCCTAAGGTTCCTTGTCAAAATTCCTATAAGTTCCATTTCGGACATAGGCAAAGGCAACCTATCCATGATTGAGGATATAACATCGAAATAGGCATCAAAAGTTTCACCTACTTTTTGTTTTCTATTTCGTATTTCTTCCATAATATCAAACGAGGACCTAAAATCTCTATATTGACACTTAATAGCATCACTGAAACCTTGCCAAGTAATAATATTGACTTGCTTTCTATATCTCCAATACCAATCTTTGGCTTTACCATGCAAAAGCACATTTAAATTCTTTAGAATCGGAGCGAAGTCTCCTTCAAAGTTATCAAAAGTCAAAGAATTGATGCGGTATAAAAATTCATCTACGGTTAAACCAGTAGGGGATCCTTCAAATCTTATATTCCAACTCTGGATTATAGCTGTAAGTTTGTCAGGATTATATGCTGATGTGTTAGACATTGAGCGAATAGGCGTATATGATCTAAGAGGACTTCTATGATCATAATTTACATTATTTGGCCTAGTAGGGTTATTTGAATGTTCACGTGACCGAGTCGATTGATTCGCATTATTATTCATATTATTTGGGTTTCTTTCGTTCGTCACAGGATTGGGTTGTGATTGTGACGCTGGCACAAAATTAAAATTAGACAAAAGTCTAGCCATAGTGGTTTCTATCAATTGATTCAATTGATCATAGTTAATAGGAGGGTTTAAATTTTCTCTAGGGGATCTAGAAGGCTGAGCTACCTCTGAATCATCTTCTTCAGGAACATCCTGATCCTTCTCTCCTAAGCTACGTCGACTATCATGAAACAAAGACCTAGTTTGACTACGAGTATTATATGGCATAGTTGAAGTACCACGACCACGACCTTTCAAACCTTGCTTAGTTTGAATGTCTGGTTGCGAAAACTTTATTCTTTTAAGATCACCTAACTCACATGGTTTTTTACATATCGGACATTGAGCCGTGTTAACTAAATAATTTTCAATACAAGTTTGATGAAAACTATGATTACAAGTTGTGATTATAAGACAACAGTCTTTTCCTGACATTTCCGTAGAACAGACACTACAAATATTTTCCCCTGCCGACGACGATGTTGACGCGGAGGCTTCATTAGGCGGAGTTCTTGGAAGTGACATTTCCGGTTTACTTGATTATTCAAATTTACAATTGGTCTTTTTTTTCTTTTCCTGTTCTTTCAGGAACGATTTGATTAGTTATATATGTTATAGGTTTTTTTTTTTCAAAATTTATTTAAGATGATATTTTTTTTTTTGTTTTCTTTATTTATGGATTTACTTACACCATACAAATGTATTAAATTTAATATTAACTTTGCTTTCTTCGTTAATTGCTTATTTATATATTAATTGTTTTTTTTTCAAAATTATCGGAATTTAATTATATTTATCCCGACGATAAGATTTATTATATTAACACTACGTTTTATATTTGTGTTTGGTTTGCTAACTAGCGAAAAAAATAATTCCGATTTCTATCTCGCAAAATTTTAATTAATTGCTTATGAAATTATTATACACTCTGTAAACAAAATTTTTTCTTTCTTTGAGGCTGGTAGGTAAGGGTACTTAATTCAATTTATTAGGATACATTAGCATCTTATTTGTTCAACAAAATCAGTTCTGTAACGAGTTGTTTTACCAGGAGTTACTACATAGAAGATTCCTTTTACTATCTCCATACAAATTTGAAATCATTTGACAAATAAGGTTCTACTACGATAAGTGGGATTACAAATACTGGGCTATTTAACTATGATTATGTGTAATACTATTCATGCTCAAGTTCACCAATTAATTCTTTCAAGTTCTGATACAACTTGTCCGAGACAACAACTTCGGATAGATTTTCGCTTCCTTGCAAGAATCTATTTTTCCTAGAATTTATTATCCAAGAGCAAAATCAACTATATAGACTCTACACTAATAGTACTATACACAATCTTACGCTTTTGAAAATTTTGGTACACCGATACACACATGTTCAGTAGAAAAGACAACCAGTTGGCTTAAAGGTCGTTTTACTCGATTAAAATTCAAGTAAACGAAAAATCCATAAAAGGACTGATTATTATTCCTCCGAAAATACGAGAATACTACTGTACTTCAAATATCAAAACGCATAGAATGGAATTTACTCATTAAATTGTAAAAAAAAATATTTAAAGTGAAATATGTATTTAAGTATTCAGGCAGCAAATTGCTTAACCC
Source organism: Linnaemya tessellans (assembly GCA_951800035.1). Lineage (NCBI taxonomy): Eukaryota > Metazoa > Arthropoda > Insecta > Diptera > Tachinidae > Linnaemya > Linnaemya tessellans. The sequence goes on along the minus strand of OX637532.1, from coordinate 102,072,431 downwards.
TTTCCTGCCACATTGGCTTTTGTTTTGGGCCCCACGTTGGGCGCCAGTTTATTTATATGTTATAGTTCACATGTAATAAAGCCAATGCCAGTTTATTTTGTTAAGTTAATGTAATGGAATAAAGAAGCCAGTTTATTAAATGTTATGTTTCACATATATAATAAAGTAGTAAAGAAACCCAGTTTATTATGTTATATAAAGTTATGGAAATAAAAAACACGCCAGTTTATTATTGTTATGATTAAATGTAAATAAAGCCAGTTTATTTTGGTTACGGTTTTATGGTAAATAAAGAGACCCATGCCAGTTTATTTATATTAGGAAATATTCTGGAAAGATGGAAGGATATATGAGGTGGACTTTATTACATTGTGACATATCCAAGTTAAATTATCACCGCCAGTTTATTATATATTGTACTGGTCATATACCAATTTTAAATATAACTAATTATATTAATGACTTACCAGAAGCCAGTTTATTATATAAGGAAAATGGAAAATTGTAATTCTGATCCAAACTAAATTATTTGTAAGGATCATAGGATAATATTCAGAGAATAGTTTATTTAAATGTTATAATCTACAAGGCGGAAGGAATATGTATAAACACATATTAGGTGGTATCTAAAAGGTTGGATATGAATTGCGCTGAAGGAATATGAATAAACACATATTAGGTGGTATAGGAAGACGACGATGTCTTGGAGGACTACGGGAGCCATTGATTTTACAATTGGTAGCTAACAGTCGGCATAGGGGGATTCGGTCCTCAGAAGGCATATAATCGTGGATTTATTCAGCAACAACGAGTCGTATATTTATTATAGACTCCCTATTTATTTATTTTTTTTAACGCGGGGCTGCTAACTAGCAGACAGTTAAGTATTCAAAGAGGCAACGGAGACTGCAAAGTGGAACAATGAATAATGTGATGAAGAGCTTATCGGTAGAAATGTACCCTGTTGGTACGCTACGTCAGGTGTGGTAGACGAGCATGTCCTTTACCCTACCTCCCAATGGTCCTGGTGACTGAAATATGTATCCAGGAACCCCGATATTTTCCCCTTTTTTTACCCTACCAAACCTCAGAAAGAAAATAGAAATTTTAACAGTTCATTTTAGTATTTATTTATAGGATTTTTAAACTTAAGTTAAAGATGGTAATGTTATACGATATTTGATACAATGGTTTTTGGTTTTTTAAACTAATGCGAAAAGGGTTACTATACATAGTAAAAACAATTTATACAATAGGATAAGGTTAAATACAAGTTTGAAGGAATTAGTTTTACAAGGTTTAACCCAAAATAAATGATGTTATAGTCTATTGACGGGACTATAGTGCGAGCAAGAGAACAACAAAATTGCTTTGAAAATGTGGGTAAATTCCCTATTAAGTAGAAAAAAAAAATTTTTGCACTCACCCTTACTCTGCTATCAGGTTTCGCGAAGGCCTCCGGATTGTGACGACAGGTACGGATATTGGCTGAAAAAGAAATTTAATACCAAGCGACTCTATGAACTCGCGAGGGTTGGAGTTGCACTTTTTGCTCTCACTAGGTACACGAAATGAAATTTGGGTTTATTTTAGACAAGAATTAGGATTTATTTTATAGGCGGTAAGTTTTTTTTTCAAATATGACAATAGTTATACATTACAATATGTATACATCTAGTTAGTTAGTTATTATAATACAAGGATGCCCAAAAGTTTATTACGGAAAAGTAAACACCAACAAAAACAAAATCTTCACCGATGATTGCTGTCTGCAATGTTTCCCAGCAAACCGTACGAAAGTGTTTTTGCTTGCTTCAATATTCAAAAAAAATTTTAGACAAAGTTTTTGTCTATTAAACACGCGGAATAGCAAACGGATAGCACGTGGGCAGGCTTGTTACCATATATGTAGATATATATATCTAGGTATATATATATACATATATAGGTATATTAATAATAATCAAACGGGGTGTTAGGTTAGTTGGGGTTTTTCTTCTTCTCTGTTTTTTTTTTTTTTAACAATATGAATTAAGGGGGAATTAACAAATTTTATATTTTTATATGTATATAGAATTTAGAGATATATATAATATAGAGGCTGCGAGGTTTTGTTGACTAGTAACACTGCTGAATAAACTTGGATTCTGCTTTGCTTTAATTATGTTGATTTTCTTATTACTGCCTCGGTTTCGTTTCATTTCTTCTCTTTGATTTTGGATATTTTCTTTGTTTTCAACTTTATGTCTTTTCTTTCACGTTCTTTATATATGTTATAATCGGACGGTTCTCGTTATTTTTTTTTTTTAGGTATTTTATAACGGACGGTTCTCGTTACTTTTTTAGGTATTTTATAACGGACGGTTCTCGTTACTTTTTTAGGTATTTTATAACGGACGGTTCTCGTTATTTTTTTTTTCTTTTAGGTATGTAATTGGGTATCCCGTTAGGTTGCAGTTATTTTTGGTACAGTCGAACACTTTACGTTAGTTTTTCTTTTTAGTTTGCTTAAGTTGAGTTTTGTAATGTATTTTGGGTTGTTTCAATTAACAATTTAAGTTGGTTCTTATGTTCTTTTTGGTTTGCTTACTTTGATCTTTTTGTTTTAGAAATAACAATTTAAGTTACTTTTTCTGGTTCTTTTTAGTTTGCTTAATTTGATCTTTTTAATTTTTAAAATAAAATTTGAGGTTAGGTTTTCAGTTTTCTTCGTTTTCAATTTGTTGTTTTATTGAATTCTTCACTCATTATAAAGCCGGATAATTTTGTGGGTTTTCTTTTTTCTTATTTGATTACACTTGACGAACAATAAGAATGGGGAAGTAATAAAATAATAAATGCAAAAAAGTTTATTTCGTAGTAGTCAAAATGTCTTATTTAAATTTTGTTAAGAAGTTTTACACATAAACTTAAGAGGATTGTATTAATACAAAGAATTCCAATATTCTTCCTTGAATAATTTTTTTTAAACAAAATATTTGTGTTCCTTTAAATGTTCTAGGAACTTCTACCCGTCTTTCTATATACGATGTACTTAACGTTTTATGTATACACATTTATATTTTATTTTTTTAACATTTTAATCAAAAAAAAATTGCTAATTAACCGATTTTCACAACTTTGAATTTTATTTTTATATTGTTTTAATTTGTTACTTCTTGCGACTCAAATTTGTACTTCTTTAGATCTTTACCATTTCCCAAACTTTTCTGACTGAACCACCTTTTTACTTGCACTCGTTAACTTATATTCCTTTTTCTTCTGACAAAGTCAGACGAGAATCCCGTTACTTTTTTATTGCGTTCCTTATGAGCGAATATGAATTAAAAGAAAACACGTACTTTAATTTAACAAGATCCACAAGGATCAAAGCAAAAGAAAAAACAAACAAGTGCTGCTAATAGCTATATATATATTTTGCGCTTTTCATCATATGATGAAAACATGATATAGGTATGTTTCATATGGAGATTTTGCCTAACATATGAAAGACACAAAATGGGCCGTTACAAGTTATAAAACTTTTAGTGGATTTTTGTATTACAAATTTTACTGCTCTTTAGCTGAGTAACTATTAGGTTATGCACGCGGTTTTTATTTTTCCACTTTTTCTTTTCTTTCTTCCTCGTCGCCAGTGTAATGTCGTGAGGTGGGGAGAAAATAAAAAGAACACGTTTACCTTTTTGCAGTTGATTACCGAATGACTTTATTGCATTATTTCTTAACCTACCTCTTTCTATTTTATTGTTTGACATCCGAGAGGCTGCCAGATGATTTACTTATTCTAATTAATCCATTTAATACACGTGTATATAAAAACAAGAATACGAATAACATCTGTATACATACCAGAAAATAAAATTAGTGCCATAGATTTTTTTAAATATCACTATCCAATAGTACGTATGTATCTTGTACGGCTACCAGCATTCCGACAGCAATGAAAACTAGAATGGAGGGGGAAACAAAACACAAAAAAAACTCTTGTATAAACAAAAAAAGGCTTACTTTCCTAATACAGCAATAGATATACAGTAGTAACTCAGGACGCCAAATACCACAAATCGCCCGGCTTAGTAATCTCAGGGCATGGGAGTTCCCCACGTTAGGTCAGACACATCCGCAACCTTGCACACCGTTCCCTCATTTGCAACGGAGTTTTGTTGCAAGGGACGTACGCACCCCAAAATATAGGAGGTAGGTGAAGAATACTTAGGAATCCACAATGGGTATTCGTAAGTGATGTTGTGTAATTAGCAGTGTACCGGCACTATCCCTTATGGCCAACAGCCCACCTGTTTGATATATGGCCGTGCCAAATACACGTACTATCGGTTTTCTTTATTTTGTCCACCTTACTCTGGGCAAGTGGATGGATTGCAATGGAATAATGACCCAATGCCTAAATTGAATTGTATAAAATTAAATAAATGTCTGATTGTACCGATCGATTTAGGTACATATGCTTGTTTGCCATGCAGTAGTGAATGAAGAAATAATGTACATCTGTTCGTGTAGAGATATTTCTTTTTGACAGCTTAAAGTCGTTATATGAAGTCTGGCGGTTATGAAACGTAAATGCAAAATAATACGTGGGAGGAGTTATCGTGATTTATTTATGAAGTTTTCGCTCTTAGTCGTTAAGTTCGCTCTAACTTCCGCCAGTAATTATCTGTCCAGAGAAATATACGGGGGAGAGGGTCAAATATATATCTAAATGATCTAGAAAGAATCCACAGGCTAGTTATGAGGAGAGAAGCAGGATATATGCAATTATAGAAAAAATCGGAAACATTTTGCGGGAAAAAGCCGGTATAAAAGGGGCAGAATTCGTCCATTTTGGGGGTTATTTGGTGAAAAGAAGGTCGAAAGGCGAGCAACAGAAAAACATTTGTGGCAGAAAAATTGTGCTCAACTTTGTTGAAGTTTAAATAAATAAAGAAAGAAAACAACCAAAGAATTAATAAAAAAACTGAAAGTATATATAGAGATATTTATTGTAAAGTTGCCATTTGTGAAAGTAAAAAAAAAACCAAGCAAGAAGATAAGACCATAAGGACTTACTTCCGTAGTGGTGATTGCCAAGTACAAGAAGTCCGTGAGCCCTTTAGCCAGAGACTACTAAGCGCCAACTAGGAAAAAAGGTAAAGCCAGGTTGCGCTAAGAAAGTACAATCAATCCGGAAAGAAGTCATCCAATACCGGAAAGACCAAAAGATTGTGGTTAAGTGATCGGGTTACTGTGGAAACAAGACCAGGTAAAAAAGACCAATTACAACCGGCAAAGAAAAATAAAACAAGCAGTAGCCCTAGTAGAAGCAGGGGAGTTAATTTAAAATTCACCAAATATTTGTATGTTTTAGTGTTATTTTATGTATTTGGGGTTTTTTCCATGTTGTTCGCTATAGTCTAAGTTTTATTGAGAATTTTTTTTTGTATCGAAATGTTGAACCATTGTTAAACAGAAAGGCGTGAATCGTGAAGAAAAACAAAAAAAAATTAAGCAAGGAAAAAAAAAGAAAAGGCTAATAAGTTTCCAATAACTTAATATGTCGGGATTATATTAAAGGAAAGTTTTTCGATTGTGTTTGATATTCGTCAAATTCCTATCTAGAAACCCCTAGGGAAGATCTCTTTTTGAAAAAAAGAACCCACTGCTTAAGCGAGCTCCTTTAGGCAGGTACATATAGTCATCATAAATTAAGAAAATCGGAAGATCTTGTGGAGAGGTATTTGCTGCTACATTTCAATAAAATAATATCCCATAATGATTTATTAGTCCTGTTTTTTTTTGTTTGTGTTGAAAGCCTATTCTAATTATAAAAATCTAAATCATTGTCTTAGCTTTTGTATAAAAAAATTTAAAATAATCTTGGGTATAGAAAATTCTTTTTTTTAATAAGTTTTATATTGTTAATAAAAATTATGTATGTATTAAAATTGTAAAAAAGAAGAGATAAGATGTTGTGCTAGACTATATTCGAAAATTGGTTGATGAAGTAAGGTAAGCGTGGTGTGAAAAGTGTGTATTTGCGGGGTCCCCGACATTGAAAAAGGATTATGGAGACCATGGTAGGGTTAGGGCGGCTGAAGAATAACATCTTTCTTTCATTCCATTAGGTTTGTTTTTTTTTGTTGTACATGAGCTTGTCATTTGCCGGAGAGTTTATTTTCTTCATTTTTATTGGTGCGTGCTTTTGGGCTAGAGGTAAGGGACTAATGCTAGAACCCTCTGAGATGTCGCTAGCCAGCCGAGTGCTCCCTCTAGCGCCACAAAAAAATTGCCACGTAACAATATTAATATTGTGCCCCATAAAGTATATATGTATATGCTGGGTCTTTATCAATAGCGATGACGATTGTCCGTCTGTCTGTACGTGAAATTGGTTTTCCCAAGCCCCAGAAGAGCTAAAGACGATGTTCTTGGACTGATGGATTGGAAATGAACTTAAATAGAGTGGTATTGAAATTCAAAATACGGTTCCACAGTTATGAAGCTTACACCTATTTCTGGACACAAAATTAACTAGCAAAAACCAACTATTTTTTGTTTGTTTGTTAATTTACCCAATTTCATACTTTGGGAAGAATGAAATTTGCATTAAAAACTAAAAAAAATAAATATTTTTTCCATGGATGGGAAATTGCAGTTTTTTTTGTACATGCAATGTAGTACATGAAAGTGACCAAAATGGTTACAAACTTTAAGTTTTTCTTAAATAACACTTCTTTAGAACTCAGGAAGAGATTGGTAAAATAAACAAAAAAATTAAAACTTTGTTTCCAGGGTTGAGAAATTGAAATTTTTTTATGCATAAAAGTAAACAAAAAGGCCGTCAGTTGCCTTTTAAAACTATGTATTTTATAATTCAGGAAGAACAAAATTGGAATCAAAAATATTAAAATTTTGATTGCAGGGTTGAACAACTGTAATATTTTGTAGTATATAGAAGTGGCCAAAATGGTCACAAATTTTGAGTTTTGTTCAATAAAACTACTTTATACTTCATTAACAGTTTCATTGGTAAAGACAAAAAAAAGAAAACAAAAATCTCGATTTCAGGGTTGAAAAACTGAATTTTTGTTTGATACATAAACGTAACCAAAAACGCAACGGACGTTGTTTTTTTTTTGCCCATTGCAACTGTTTTATAATTCAGGAAGAACAAAATTGGTGTCAAAAATAAAAAAAAAAACCAAAATTGAGATTCCAGGGTTGGACAACTGCAATATTTTGTAGTACATGAAAGTGGCCAAAATGGTTACAAATATTAAGTTTTTATTAAATAAAACTACTTTATACCTCTGTAAAAGTTGTGTTTTATTTGAATTAATTACTTCGTTAGTTACTTAGTTATAGGCGCACTCTGTCTTATAATTTTTAGTTACAGTTTATTCAAATAATGTTCAAAGTATAATAATCAAAAGACAATCGATCATTAAGTAATACGCTCTAAGAATAGTGTTATATATATGTAGGTACATACGTATGTACATAAGTGCATATAATAAACCGCTATCGGTTTTACTGCAGTGAAATAATTCAATGTGTACCTATGTAAGTGAAGCTTACGAATATAGCATAAAAGATACAAAAGTGGTTAAATTCAGAGTACGAAGAATGCTCGAATTGATTTTATTTTTCCTACTGTAAAGAATTTTTCTTTTTTATTCCCGAATTTTATAAATAGAATTCGCTAGAGTAATTTATTTTTAATTCTTCAAGTTTGTTTTCCTCTCGCGAATTTTATAAATAAAATTCGTAAGGAAAAAAATAAATACCTCTTACGAATTCTGTTTATAAAATTCGCAAATATAATAAAATAAAATTCGCGAGAGGAATAAGAATGCAAAATATAGAAAAGAATATTTTGGAAATAGTGTTCTTGTGTATACATATGTTTTCATTGACAAAAGAAATGTATGTATGTATTGCACGTATAGATGTGTGTACATATGCTCCCAGTTGGCAAAACCGTCTTAGACGACAAAGTCTTCGACGATTTATGTACGATTTGTCCTCTTTGTTCTATTTTTCTTAAGACGTAGGCGACAGGATGGGCGACAATGTCTTTTATCTTGTCTTTAAACTGTTGATTTTTTCTCTTTTGTTTAAGTTTTCTATAAACGTTGTCGACAAGGTGGGCGACAATGTCTTCTGTATAGTCTTCAAACTGTTTAAGAATCAAGGAATTTGAAATAACGGGACTTTGAAAAGAAAACAAAAAGGTTAATAATTTTGATTGCGCATTTTTGTTCAGTTGTATATTATAAACAGTGAGTGACGGTAAATTTTAACAAGTTTTTTAACAGCAATTACATTAAGCAAATAAAAAGTATATATGAAAAACTATGAATTTATATTTCTTATCTTATTTTTGTTAGTGACTTTTGACTATGTGTTCGTCGACGAAATGGTGGAGGAATTTGTCGCTCCTGCATTCGTCGATGACAATGTAGAGGAATTTGTTCGTCGACGACAAGTTACAGGAAATTGTCGCTCATACGGTCGTCGACGATGAATTGCAGGAATTTGTCGCTCATGCAGCCGTCGACGAATTTGTGGCCATTTGTTCGAAAATTTCGTCGACGATTTGCTTCAGCTGTCTTTAACATGTCTTCGACGATTTTCTATTGTCTTGTACCCGTCGTGTAAGATGTCAACTGGGCTTTGTTACTGCTTTCTGATAGCTAAGTATGTATGTTTATGTATATTTTGTTTTATGAAGTATAAAGCTGGATTCACCCATTGTTTCGGAACAAAAAATTTGTTCCGAAACAATTTTAGTTTTTTGAGAGTTTGTTCTGAAACGATTCACCCACTTCGAACAATTGTTCTGGAAAAACAAGGGTACCATATGAGATATTTTTGTAAACGATGCGTGTAATTTTTTCAATTAGGCAGCAAAGTAGCAGATGAATGCAATATGCTTGTTTTCTTGGCGTCACACTCATATATTTTATTGTGTAATAAACAAATTGTAAATTAAAAAATCTTAATAAAATAAAAATTTAATTTTATTAAGATTGTATTGTATTATATAGATGTTCATATAATATGATGTGGCATCTCAGCTCAACTCTACTTAAAAATTTTAAGTAGCTGGCATCACAGTTGAAATGTTTCAGAACAAAAATTAAAATTAAACCAGTGGTGTTCAGCCCATAGAACAATTGTTTAAAATATTTACACACATTTGTTATGCTCTTATAAAAATTTTCATTCAGTCGTCGTTGAGCAAGCGATGAAAACACATGCGTATGGTCATTGCCATTTTATTTCAGAAATTTATTAAGCATTGTTGTTGCTTCTTGTTGGACGAAGCATAGCAAACACAAGCGATTCAATTACAATTGAACACGAAAGTTAAAGTCGAAATTGAATTAGATCTGAAGTAAAAGATTTCGATAAAATTAGTAGTCCGGATTTTGGAAAAATTTAGATGTTGCAATATGTCCCCAGCTCAAAAAAATTTATTTAAAATATATATATAATTTTTTTCCACTACCTACTTATGTGAACAAATTTTTTCAAACATGAAAAATGTTTGTTCTAAGCAGCGAAATAAAGTAACTTCTTTGAACTTAAAAAATATTTTACTAATTCGCAATTGTCACGCAATTATTAACATGGAATGTTTAATTTAAAATTTTCATAGCGATTTTAAAAATTATAATGAGGAATGATACAAGCTTTAATCTTACATAAAAAACTGGTTTAAAAAGATTTATTTTTGTTTTTTCTCAATATAACTGTTCCATTTTTTAATATTGATAACTGCTATTTACGGTCCCCGATTTATTTTTTCTTAAAATTAAAATTACATTCACTTAATAAGTTGTCAAAAACTCTTGTCTTCTTTTCTTATTTTAAGTGTTTGACATTATGTTTGCTGGGCAAAGTCTCTCACCAATACATCTTCACTTTAATTTTTGAACACCACTGAATTAAACCAATTCATTACGTGAAGAATTTTTTTGAGCTAATCAGGCCTAACGGATTCAATGTTAATAAAAAACCTTTATTACATTTTTTTCCCAACGTTTCGTCAATTGTTTGTTGACTTCTTCAGGGGTTTTTTTGTCTATTTTAATTTTAAAACATACCAGTTACAATTTAAAAACAATTTTTCTTTTAATGTTAGAGTTATACTCACAATATTACGGTTCGTACTACATTAATTACATATAAGTTGTTTCTGTTTTTAACAATTAAACCAATTCATGTTCCGAACCAAGTTAACTCTCTTTCGCTCACTCTCTCAAAAAGAGAGACGTCAAACTACATATAAAAAAAATTGTTTCGGAACAAATTTTTTGTTCCGAAACAATGGAATCCAGCTTAAGAAAAAAGTAGTTACATACATACATATGTACAAAGATTTTTTTAGCATATTTAAAATCCTACATGTTGTGTTCTTGGTTTTTGTTGCTGTTGTTGAAAAATAATTAGTAATTGTGTTTTGAAAGTATGGTATGTATGGATGAATGTACGTAGGTATTTATGATTGCATAGGGATGAGTAGATGTACACACATTCATACGAATATAAATATGTACATATACATATGTATACATATACATACAAGGGTTAAATTTACCTTTGAAAGTGTTTTTTTGGAAACAATTACAAGAAGTGCCAATAAGCATCTATTGAAAGACAATAATAATGTGCGTATGTTAATTAGGGGTTTACTTTACTGTACGCAGAAATTTTTATAATAATTACCTGCTATGAAACAATTTTATAATATATTTTGCATATGTATGGGTAATTCCATGTCAAATCGACCAGTATATACATAGTCAGTACCCTTTTCTATTTTGATGAATTTAATTTAAAAATGCTTGCGAATAAAAAATTCTACGGCGTTGAAATGTACATGAATACAAAAATTTTATTTAATATGTACATGAACATAAAAATGATAGTGTGTTGAATGTAGATTTTGATGAACGTACAGCATGCATATGGAAAAGAATAATATAAGAGCACGTGTAATCTTACTTTGTGCAATTGTAGAATAATGATATGTTGAATTATAGTAAAATTTTGGTTTTGGTATTAGTTCCATGTCGAATGCGCTAATTTAGTCGCAGGGTCCATTGGTAATAGGACAACTTTATAGTATTATATACATATGTATATTAAAATTAATATAACATTTTAAAATTTCTTTTACTTTAACTTTCTTAGTAAAATATTAACATGACCATGGGCAGTGCAACGTACCTTAGATTATTATAAATTATTGCTATGACTTTGATAGCTTTGGGCATCTGGCATATAAATAGTATATTTATATTAAAGTCTAATACAATTCGGGTATTCACACTGTAGTCATAAGTCATAAAATATTCGCACTAAAAATATGACTAGTGTGAACAACCCATCATAACTTAGTGTGCTATTTCAAACATCGATCAGCTGATAAGCTTTGTTGGCAAAGATCCCTAGAGTTTTTTTTCGGAAGTTAAAAAATGTAGTATTGTTAAATTAAATTATTAACTCACTTGTTATTATTAATTGAAATATATTTTAGATTATAAGTATGCATTTAGAAAAAATTGTTTGGAAATTATCATTGCATACACGAAAGGATGTGTATATACTTCAGGGAAAGGCAAATGCAGGGCGCGGCGCCTTTTCATTTACTCTTCTGTTACGTACGTGTGTACACGCATTGTAGAGCTGTAAACAACTTTAATCAGTCTAGTTTCAGCATTCGAACAGGCAGGTTGTGTTTATCGCATACTTTAAAAATCAGCGTTGCCAGAAAGCAATGTGAGTCCGATCACAGTTGAGAAATCTTTATGAAAAAAATGTTTGCTGATTCTAGTAGAGGGAAAGGCAAATGCTTTGGCGAAAAGTATGAAGAGATGCGCAAAATTAATGACATTCCCTTATGACCACCTGGTGTTTTGTTAACAATTTGAACCACAATTCATTGTGTTCATTACATTCAAACTTTTTGCAAATAATGCCTGTTGGTGAATAATGCAATGAAAAATATATATGTACGTATGTGTATTTGCATTACTCTTTGTCAAATGTCCTACAAAACCTTCTTATTTACACACCATCACTGCATACAGAGCCACAAACATCATTTTGCCCCAATGCCATGCCGATACTAATTTTCTAATATATTGCAAATACCCATAATAAAATTAAGTTAGTGGAGATTTTAAAATTTTAATGGGGGAGAAGTGACGAAAGTTGATTGGCAATACCGATTCGTGGTGAGAGCGCAGAGAGTAATAAGTAATACAATCGCAAAATGTAATAGTATAGGTTGCCTTTCCCTGATATACTTACATTTGTGTGTACGTATGGATGGATGTGTACTTAAAGGTTATGATAGCATTTAACACATACATACATACATACATACATTCGATCACAACTCTCTAAAAAGTCTCTCTCTTAAATTATATTATGAGCTACTAAACTTTTGAAATTCGATATTGAAAATAGCATTATGGCAAATGATTTTAGATCTCCAATCGAATGAAGTATGTAAATATATACATAAACATGTCCTATTGTAATGTATATATATATATATATATATATATATATATATATATATATATATACATATATATATATATATATATATATATATATATATACATATATATATATATATATATATATATATATATATATATATATATTAATAAAATTTTTTATAAAATATCCCTAATTCAATTATATTTTTGTTCTTATACCTCAAAAAGTTACTTGACACGGGATTTAAAGTTTTAGCTCCTTTGGGATAACAATTTAATTTATATAACTCATATATTTCATTCTAAATATCTCCGTTTATTGCAACAATATTGGCATGATAAAGTCCATACTGCTCAGCTATCGCCACTAAAGAGATTGCAATATGTTTACAATCATAAACAGTTTTAAAGCTAATAAATACATTTATTATTCCTGCCTTCATTGATTGGAAAAGAAAAACCTGCAGCTGCATATTTGCAATTTCACTCTTCCTCATCAATGGCTTAATTACTTTTTATCAGTTACTCAGAAGTAGAAAAGTAAAAAACTGTTATTTCTAAACTTATGATCTTATGGGTAATGTTTTGGCAGTTGTTTCACGTTTTTTCTGTGATTTACCCTAAATGATATTTAATTAGGTGTCATAAAAATATTTTGTTAAAACACTGCGAAAGGGCAGGCCAGATAACTTTCATACCTGCCTACATATGTATGTACATAATATATATTGAATATTTTTAATGACTTTGTATATTTTCATATGTATGTATTCACTTCTGATTAATTTTACTATATTTCTTATATTCGTATTGTTTCTGAGAAATGCTAAAGATATTAACCTGAATAAATAATTTTGAAAACTGTAAAGAATGCAATTTTAAGCTATAGTAAAAAATACCTATGCACTTGAAATAACACAATTTGTCCAAAATCTGTGTTAAGGGAGGTACTTATTTGTATCATGTAAACAGGGTTAAAGACTTTAAAATCAATAAAAGAAATCTCCTCAGAAATGTTATATCTTGTTCTTCAAAGAAATGGGCCCCCCCTAATACATGTACATAAAATATGCACGTACATACTAGAGGGCGACATTACTCCACTCATATGTATGGACATAGTACTGTTAACACTGTATAGACACGATAATTTGAACATAGTGTTAATTAAATATCGTGTATAGTATTTTTGTGAGAGAACTATATAAGTATTTTTAACACTCAAAGAGAAATAAATATATACATTTAAGAATATCGTTCTCCTTAAATGAATGATATTGCACACAGAAGGCGAAAAAAACACGAGTTATTCGTGTAATTGGTGTTGGTTATTCGCAGCAGAATATGTAGTTTGTTTATTTTTATTGTGCATGCCGGTCGAAACTACTTAACACGTGTTTTGTTATTATTAAAATAATTATTTTCAGCTATAAGAAAATGAGTTGCGAAAGTGCCTCGGAGAATGTAAGTATTTAATATGCAATTAGTGTATTTAATTTTTGAATTATAGTGAATAGTGGCAGTTTGATTAATAATTTTATATCTCTGTAAAATTTTTAATATTCTAAGACCCGATTACACCCAAAAAAATATATCCGTAAAAGTAACTAAAAAATTAAGAAACAATAAAATTTTCAGACCGCAAAAAATCGCTAAAAAATTTTAAAAACACAATTTATTGCTAAAATATTGAAAAACCGCAAGATATCGCTAATACATTATATCGCAATATATATCTAAAAAAAGGTTGGCTTGGTGACACATTTTGCCTCAAACCTTTTAAACCGAGAAAGTGCGCTATAGTCTGTATGAACAAAATCGGGCAGAGATTTGCCTCTAAGTATAGATATAAAGGGCAAAGAAATTGTATACCGACAACTTACATCTCGAGTGGTGGTATTTTTGAAGTGCTCCTCACACAGTTCCTCTTGTTCGGTTAAATCTCGTTTTGCTATTAATTCTTCTTGGTCCCAAAATGAACGCAACTGCTGATCCAGTGAACAACCGTTAACGTTTACGTTATTATATGAAATAGTATTAGTAGGGCCTGACACTATCCAACCGAAGTGTGTAAGGTGCAAAAATATGCTCTTGTCGAATTGTTGTTGTTGAGGTAAAACAATATTTCCATACATATCACCACCAAGTAACAAGTCTATCTCACCAGCTTTCGTAAAATATGGATCAGCCATAACAAAATTTTCTAAATTCGGCAAAGTATTTCTGTCAATAGGTAGCGGTTGATATTAAGTGATTTGTGGCAAAATAAATGCCGTACAATCCAGTTTAAAATCAGTCTCATAGTTAGAAGTGTAGCTTGAGCACATTGATCAAGAATAGCCCGAATCTTAAAATTACCCTGTGGTGTTTTAAGAACAACTTGAATAGTGGCTAGAAGAACTTGTGGCATAATTTGTTTGTTGATTGTGCCGCAGTTGCAGATGATATTAGCTCTTTCATGAGTATCAGAAATTGAACAACTTAACGATATTTCAGATTTAATAACCAGTGCATTTGCAGTTTTGGGTTCGGAATTATTATTTGCGAACATAGCGTGAGGTGTAGTATGATGCTTAAGTTGGCAAATTTGGCAACGTGATGATAACTGACAGCAGTAACTAAGATGACCTACAGTCAAGCATTTATGGCATATTTGTTTGTCATTCATAAACTTAAATCTGGTGTCAGCTGTAAATTTGAAACATTTAACCAAAAGGTGACGCACAGTGCTTTGTCCCCATATAGTGAATCGGCAAAATTAGAGAAGTTATCGTAGAAAAATGAAATTTGGTGTGCTGGTTCAAAATATGTTAATTAAGAAAAATTCGAGGTTTCGGAAAAATCGGTGCAAGGACATGACTACCTCCCATACATAATTTTTCTCAAAAACTAAATTGTAACTACATTAGTGATCAGAATGCACTGAAAACTTATAACAACTTATAAAACTATATTTTTGAGCTGTCTGAGAAATTTCTCTTCATTTGATACAAGGACATGACCATCTCCCATATATCCTTTTTCTCATAAACTAAATTTTTGCTACATTAGTGATCAAAATGCAAATAATTTAATATTCTCATAAATAAAATTGTTTCTAAATTTGCTCAATAAATAAGATAATTAATTTTAATTGTAATTTATGATGTTTTCTTTCAAAATTTATTTCTCAATTTCTTTGAATTCATAATTTTTTTTAATGTGTTTTGTAGACCTAAGTGACGATAATTCCGGATCCGACATTAATAACAAATGAGCCATTAAATCTCTATTTGTATTTTCTCTCGTCGTTTTTCTTGTATGGGATAATCGCACATTCCTTATATTTTTATGACTGGCCTCTAAGGCTTCTTCGGACAAACTACCTAGAATAAAAATAGTTTTAAAAAATGTGTAAAACGTTTGTTTGATATTTTATTACCTATTGACAAGTTGAAGTATTCCAGAACATCGCACCCATGCACTAAAACCTTATGAACAGTACTTGGCATATAATACCAGCCATACTGTATTAAATATGAGTTTCTAGTAATATTTAGCAGCTCCTTAAACGTTGTCACATTAACCGCGATTCCGCAAGATAAAACTCTTAATATTATGCCAAATTATCAATAAGACTTCTATCAATCCCCGTAATTTCAGCAGAAATTTCACTATCTTCAAAAAATCGTCGAGCCGTGTTTCCGTCGTTAGTAGTTCCAAATCCCGTTTTTACATGGTCTATTATTAATCCCGTCTATTATGCGTATCCAGCAGTGGAGTGTAGAAAGTCCATATTTATAATTATTAATACAAGGGTTCTTAATAATGTTTATATTGTTCATATCTGTAGGGCTTGCATTACATATAAAGCACGTACTTGCTGAGTTTGTGTTACTCAAAACATTTGCAACTGAACCATCTATCATTGTGCAGTGCATATCGTAAGACACCTCAACAGTTGAACCATTTGTATCAATTACAGAACATTCCAAATTTTTAAATTTTTCAATAAAATCGTTGTACACTTGCTTAACTAAAACTGGATTCTCTTTTGTTAATACAAATTTAAGCGGTCTACAATACATTGTGGAAGATGGAGTTTTATTTACCCATAATACTTCCTTTGAGTCTAAATTTACCATTTTGAAAAAATGGAAATTTTAAATATAAAAGGATAATTGTGGAATGCACGTATAAATGTACATCTGTGTATAATAATTTACATACCTCAGAGGGACAAAGGCTACAAAAAAAATGAACTCGTCGGAACTATTTTCGTTTTCAAATTTTTGCTTATATCGACTATGGCCAGAGCTACCATCCATGCCCCACTTGCAAATTAGGGACAGCTTTGTACATTTTTCTTCCGTATTACAAATTTTAATCACACTTTCCGCCGTTTTACACATTATACATTTTAAGTCAACCTCTGCTGAAATTTCAGTCGTTGCAATAGAGGGTAAGAATTTTAATTTTTCATTTCTTAACGCATATAATGATGGCAAACAGTTTGGATGAAGCTCATTAATTGCTTCCCGCAATACGTTATATTTTCGTTCCGACAAATCCAAATCCATGTATAGCGCCAATGACTTTTCAATAGAAATGCATTTTACATCTGCCTTAGTGCTGTCTAAATTATTATTACACCTCTTTCTTAATTTGTCTGCTGCATATTGAAGTTCTTCAAACGAATAATTTTCAATCAATTCTGAAATCTTTCTATTTTTTTTATCTAACAGAACTTTGACTGAATACTTTCTTTTTTCTACCAGAGCTACAGTCAATAAAATTGCACAGCTTGCAAAAATTGAATTGAACATTGAACGTCGCTGGAGCACTTTACTTGGAAAAAATTATATAATCACTAGCTGACCCCGGTCCGCGTTGCTGGCCCTAAGCAAACATTAGTGTTGTATATGGCATTGGTGGTACAATATGAAAATTGGATTTTGCCCACGAATAATATAATAATATTAGAATAGAATTAGAATAATATTATTAGAATAATATTGCGCCATCTGCCGGACGAACTTCAAACTACACAGAAACACTACTCACGCCCTATAGAGCATGTATATGAAGTTTGGTCAAAATCGGTTCAGTAGTTCTTGAGTTACGGTGCAAAAACACAAAAAAACTAAAAATTGCGCCATCTGTCGGACGAATCACTATTTCTGAAAGGGGCGTAGCATTTACCGGGGTAGAATATATATAAAAACACACACCGGTCTTTTACAAATATTTTGTGGGGTGGAAGGCGAAAATCTGTTGGGGCATTGAAGAGTTCACCCCTAACAAATAAACGTGTTTTTGATTTTTATATATATTAAGATATTTTTGGTCTTTGTAAAACTAAAAAATATAGATGTTTTAAAAAAATACAAAATTTCAAATTTCCGGTTAAAAATCTTAAATTTTTTTTTTACTGGTGGTTAGATTTGTTAACAAAGTATATAAATCAAAAATAAAAATTCGCCTACTTTTTATTTATATATTTTTTTAATTTTTTCAAAGTTTGCAAAACTTTAGGGTTTCCGTCAACTATTTAATAAAAATTATACACTACAACAAAATTTGATTAATTTTTTATAGTAATAAAACAACAAAATTTTATAAACTTATTTTTTTTAAATTTTGGCAGTACCATAAACTTAGGTCTGCAACTTTTTCTGAAACTTAGGAAATATGTCTTAAAAAATTCATATAAGTTTTACATTTCCGGGTGAAAAATCTAAAACTTGTTTACATATTCTATTTAAGCCCTTTACAATGTACTAAAATCATAAATAAAAAATTACCTACTCTGAAAAAAAAATTTTTTTCACTCTATCAAACTTTTGCATTTTGGGAATTCCAAATAAAAAATCGCAAAAGTTTTCGATTGCACAAACAACTTTTCTATATAAAATATTTACAAAAAATTATTTTTGTTTTTTTGTACCTATAGTTATAAACAAAACTGTTAAGTTTCAAAGCAGTACAATAAAAAATTAAATTTTAAGAATTTTTTTTGTAACACAGTAAAAACCGTTTTTCCGTTCAACAGTTTTACCTCAAACATTTTCTGACTTTAGCGCCCTCTACTGTTAACAAAAAGACGAGATGATAAATTCTATTTACGAATTTATTTAAGGTACTTTGTTAGCTTTACAAAAATGTATATTACTTAAATATTCTAAGCACTTTATTTTATTTTAATTTTGCCTATGGGACAAAGCACTGTGTGACGCTTTCCACAGCATGGGAAACTACTATCCTTACCGTTCGTACGAATGCCTAAAGTATTAAGTAATGCAACGCAATTACGAGTGGTGTCTAAAATTAATTGAATGCTTTCAGCTGAACCATTAGATGGTGGTATCAAGAAAAGCTTTTCAAAAAGTGTGTCTACAATCTTTCTTTTATTGTGGTAACGGTTGATGTGGTATATCGATTTTCGGTAACCGGGCTTCAGCGTGCATTGTTGTTGTTGTGATTACGATGTGGAGCAGAAAATGTGGAGTGAAAATCAATTGGTTCTGAAGTAGGTGTTGCATTAAGAAAATCTAGTAAATTGGTAAAAGATTTCTTCTGTGAAATAATCAATATCATTTACGTTTAAGGTATTGTCTCTTACAATACCCTCTAATTGCTAATGCTTTTACTTAAAATGCAGAGCAATTGCTTCAATTTCTTCAAAAACAATTTGAGCATAACCGCGAGTTTTCTCCGTTCATAACTTTGAGCTGTCCGTCTTAAATGTTTCAATAAGTTCTTTTGTTCTTCAATAATTACATATATTTCCGCCATTGGAATTAAGTAATTTCATTTTCATGGATTGCATTTCTCATCAGCTACCAACACCAAATTTCCAATTTCAGCATTTCTGTTTAGTTTTAGCCAGTTAGGTCTAGCTTGTAGACGACACAGCCATTCCTCGTCCCAACGACACCAAAAATGTTGCTTAAGCATTTGTACGACTTTCCATCTTGTTAAGCGGTCGATGCTGAGTTCAAGCAAACCTTCACCAGGAACAGAGAGTGTTGGTTCACCAATTAGAAAATGTGCTGGCGTCAGAGCATTGCAGTCCGATAGGTCGGAACTGAGTGGGCATGGTGGTCTGGAGTTAAGACAATTTGTGCCAACAGACTATTTAGTTCTTCAAATGTTAGTATCCTATTAAGCATGATACGTTTTAAATGATGTTTCGTGGATTTAATTCCTGCTTCCCAGAGGCCACCGAAATTTGGTGAAGCTGGAGGTATAAAATGCTATGTAGCGCCGCGGGAAGAAAGTACCTCAATCACACCTATTTCGGTTGTATAGTATTTGCAGTTCTTTATTTGCCCCTACAAAGTGCGTTCCGCATTTGGAATAAAGGTCTGTACAAAGACCACGTCGAGGCACTGAACGCCGAAATGCAGCTATAAAAGCCTCGCTTGACAGACTAGTGACTGCCTCCAAATGCACAGCTTTTGTTACCATGCAAACAAATAAACATATATACCCCTTAGTTGTGATTGAATTTTGTGCTGTTGATTGTTTTATTGTTATTGGCCAACCATAATCAACACCACTATGTTTACAAGGGCGAGCAGGCTTCAATCGAATGCTGGGAAGATTGCACATCAGTTTTTGAGCAGCTTGGGCATTATACTTAAAGCAAGTGACACATTTTCTTAATACCAACTTAGATATATTTCGAATCCAGTATACTCGCTGCACATAAGCCCGCATTTGATTAAGGCCACCATGTGTCTTAAATGTGCATCTGAAAAAATTAGATAAGATAATGGATTTTGTTTTCTAAGCAAAATGGGGTGCTTAAGTCCAAACGATAATTCTGAGTTCTGAATTCTGCCACCAACTCTCGATATTTCTGAATCATCTAAAAATGGAGCCAATCTTGCAAGAGCGGATTTCGTTAATGTTTGGCCCTTCTTTTGTACCTCAATGATTTCATCTGGAAAATCAACTTCTTGAGAAGTTTTAATGAGTGCCGGTCGGGCATAATTAAGATCATAGGTTTGTAAAGGTCCAGTCATACTACTGGTGTTATTGGATTGTAATTTATTTTTAAAGCGGATTATGTATGCAGTGATACGGACAAGTTTGCTAAAAGAGGAGAATCTATTTAACAACACTGGGTACTCCCTGACTTTCACTTTAATAGAAAGTGCATTGGTAAAAGGGATTTCAGGAATGTCTTTAAAAGTTAAGTTATGTTGTCTTGGCCATTTTGACGGAATTTATTTAAGCCATTTGGAGCCGCTCCACCAAAGATCATGTCGAACCAATTCATACGATGATATCCCAAGTGAAGCGCAATCAGCAGGATTTCGTTCAACTAAGTCGACTAATAAACTTGCATCGCAGAGTTCCATTCTAGGTATTGTTAACCGTTTTAAGGGACCGACTTTAGTCTTCTAAACTATATGTTCATTCTTAAATTCAAAAATGTTTGTATTTTCCCTGCAGTCTGTAGGAATATAAGACA
Source organism: Linnaemya tessellans (assembly GCA_951800035.1). NCBI lineage: Eukaryota > Metazoa > Arthropoda > Insecta > Diptera > Tachinidae > Linnaemya > Linnaemya tessellans. Next base: position 102,051,455 of record OX637532.1, on the reverse strand, counting down.
AGAGCTCGCTTGAATTTGTTGTCCATTTTCTCAAATTAAATTTACCTGCTTTCAATAATTAACACAGTTGTGTATGAAGATCTAAAGCTTCTTCAAGCTGTCGGCTCCAGAGATTACGTAATTTTTTTGACAACGCAGCAAAAGAGATTGTTGAATGAAAACAGTATCATATAGGCGAACGCATCGTTTGCTTAATTGTCCGTCTGGTAATCGAACATGTTTTATTCAAGTGTTTATGCAAAGAAGAGTTGACTTCAGGGATGGAAAAGGGTTATTTTGGATTTGCACCAAGTAACTAAATAAAATGTACTTTTCATACCATGACGGTACCATTTTTTATATATCTATAAATAGAAATTCAATAACTTCTCTACACAAGTATACAACAAAAAAATATTATATATGTACATAAAAATCTAGCAAGTTGATTAAATTTTATTAAAAAAGTCATACAATTTAAGAAGATATATTTTCTGGTAGTTTAAAATTGAGGCAACGAAACATTGATTGAAAACTTTTTCGGTATTTGGAAATCAATTATTATACCCTTTTTCAACGTGATTGTTTTTGAATCAAATATAAGGCAGCCTAACGATGAAAAATGTTTCTGTTGCGAAAAATTATAGCAAATAATTGTAAGTCCGTTACTTAAATGAACCATAATTTAGCAGAAATATGAGACATAAGACACTATTTTGAAAGATGCGGGTCTAAAGAACCGTTTTCTCTCGAAAGAACAATCATTTTCAAAAAGACAAAATAAATATGTAGAACAAGCTAAGGAGTAGGAAACGATCCGGAAATTTCATGAAGTACTGACTGGAATACTGTATGTAATAAAAAGTTGACACAAAATCTTTGATTATGTAACCGTATAATTCACTGAAAATTTAACAAAAATTTTCAAGCATAACATGTTTTTATGAACTAGGTGTAAGCTTTTGATTGAAATATTTAAATTGTACCAAATTAGTCGTGGTAGTACCACGGTACCAACAAAGTCTAATTGTGCCAAAAAAAGTACAATTGTATCATATTTTCCATCCGTGGTTGACGTTGAATAAAATCAAAACAGAGGAGGTAGACCCCTTTCACACACATCAGGTTTGACTCGTCAAGTTTTGATCTTTTAGGAAAGAGCGGTGAAGAGCATGAAAAGGGGTACTGACTTCACGGTACTAGTCAGTTTTTATATTTTCTTTTGTTTTATCATCCGTAATATATTAAATGAATGGTTAGCAATGAAGAAAAACTTGCCATGACGTTTCGTGTGTGAACGTAAATGCAGGTCCGAAAGAAAATTGAAGAAAAGCTGATCAAGTATACCTGATGTGTGTGAAAGAGGACTTAGTTCAATACAAAAGTTATTTTAATACACAGCAAGCAAACACTTATCTATGTATGTATGTATATACATAATTTTGCTTTTGTTGAATTTAGAATAAATAGATAGCAGTACTGAGCTAGCCCATGGAGGGGGTGTAGTATATCCATATCTTTTTATCAACATAAAAAAAAACACTGTGTAATTTTGTTGTGATAGGTCAGTGACGAACTCAATTGCTTCAAGATTTAGCAATTAAAAATTATTGCTAAAAGCAATTTGATATTAATATGATCATTGCCTGCTTATAATTAATTAATTAAGTAATTAAGTTCAACGTACAATAGTTATTTTGCTGAGCTTGCAACTTTACAATTTATTTCATTTTTGACTTAAAATATAAAACAAAAGCAAGAAAATAAACAAACTGACTGCCTGATACAATATTCTAATTTTAAGTAGCAAGTAGATCTTTATAATAGAAGCTCAATTGAGTGATAAGTAATGTCACTCAATACTAGAAAAGTTAAGGCTTCTCATAAGTAGTATATAAGGAAGGTATTTGTAAAATAAAAAAATTCGCATTTCGCAAAACAAAGCATGACAATCTGCTTTTTAATGTAGGCATATAAACCTGCCTGAAGATCAAATCTTGCCAGTGGCATTTTCAGACGCCGGCATAATTAGGATATTAAATTTATATTTTTCTCTCTACACATTATACCTTTACATGGCGATCCTGCCAAACAAATTTGAAGAACTATTACCAGGATTAGATAATAAGCCACCAGCACCCAAAATAGGACCAAAACCATTGTCCATAGAGGAGTATAAAAAGAGGCAAGCAAATTTAACACACATCCCTAAGATCAACTTTAAATTTCACAAGAGAGGAGCAAACTTGTAAAATTAAGAAGAAAGCTGGCAGCTTTAACGGCAAAAGTTAATGCCGAACCTCCACCATCATGGGAGCAGGCTACCCAAATTTGGACGCAAATAAATAAATTGGAAGAGGAGATGGAAGAGGATAATTTTTATATAAACACACACACACAATGGTAGGACCTATTTGGGGAAATCCCATAGGTAAAAATAATAACCAACAACAAAACATAAACAACTCAGTGGAAATAGATAAGCCGTTAACTCCCGATTCTGTAATAATTCTAATAATTGTAGGATTAATTTTATATGTAGCCTATAAGATTAATAAGTATTTAAAAAATTATATACATAAACATAGAGATACAAATAATGTTAATAATGCAATAACTGCAGTTTAAGAAGAAGGTAACCATAAATGGAGGATAGGTTAGAAAAATTAAAGGAGTTTTGGAAAAATTTAAAGAAAAGTCCAGGAAGGACATACATAGAAACTACAATTGTAAATAAACTAGAACATATTGAAAAATTAAGAAACGAATTTCAATCAATAGATCCAGATAAGAAAGATTTCCCACAGTATATCTACCACGCTAAGCTGACTTCCAAAGTAGCAATAGGGTGCTACGTTAAGCCAGAAAATTTTAGTTCATTAAAAGGACTGTTGGAGCAAAGATATATATGTACAAAAACAATTCCTGAATTACAATCACAATTGAGTATTACCTATCAGGGTAAACTATCGGTTGATTCATATAAAGAAAAATTAACAAACATTATAGATAGCCTAAATAAACTAGGAATAGAAGGCTTGGGAAATGAAGCCACAGAAGCAGAAAAGAATATTATAATAAGTCTTAATAATAAGTTGGCTCTTGAATCGTTCAAGAAAGAAAAAAAGGAAAACTAACACAAAAAGATGAAAAAGTAAAGAAAATATTGATAACAACAAGGGCACAAAATAATGAGGCAAATAAGAGTAATATAATTAAGATAGATAATACACATGTACATAAAAAGAATAATGGTAAAGATAGAGCTCGAAACGATGAAAATAGTTTGGATAAATGCATCTCTCAGAAGTCCGGCCAACTTCAAATATGAGACTGCACATCCACTAATGACGTCAAGAATATGAAGAGATTAGAGTTTAACAACTTTGAGAATATAACAGATAATGATATTTTTATTGAGAATAATATTGTGCACACAGGACGAGACAATAATTCATCGAAACCAGTTTCGACAATGAAGAAATCTCGTCCCAAAGATAGTGATATGAATGAAAAATATAATAGCATGCATGCAGAATTCAGTGATAGTTCAGCGAAACTAGATTCGATACTGAAGAAACTGATATCTAAAATGGAAAAAGAGAATATAAATGAGTTAGCAATTGCAACTGATGATAGAATATTTGAGATATATACAAAGGAAATTTTAAAAGAAACGTATAAAAACAAACAACAAAAGTCCTCAATTGAAAATACTTATATATAATGCCCCAAGAAGAATAACTATTGACATCGTAAAATATAAACTGATTGACGAATTTCATAATGCAAAATATGCAGGTCACTTAGGTATAAGAAAGACCATAATTAAATTGAAACAACGGTACATTTGGAAAAACTTGAATAAAATGGTGAAGCAATTTGTAGCACACTGTGACATTTGTAGTAGAAATAAACAAACTAAATATATAAAGGAACCTCTTACAATCACGAACACCCCAGGAAACAGCTTTGAGATAATTTCAATTGATACCGTAGGACCACTTCGTATCTCAAATGAATACCGATATATTTTGACAATGAAATGTGAACTAACAAAGTTCGTAGTTGCACACCCTATGCCGACAAAAGATGCACTCACGACTGCAAAAACACTTGTCGAGCAGTTTATTTAAAATATTGTAAATTTAAAGTAGTTAGGTCGGACAATGGAACAGAATTCGTGAATGAATTAATGCGAAACATATGTTCATTGTTGGGAATCAAACAAGTATTTTCAACCCCATACCACCATGAGACACTTGAATCAATTGAAAGAAATCATAGAGTCCTTAATGAATTCCTGCTGACAAGCGCAAACGACTATGAATTGGATAAATGGATCCCATATTTTACATTTGCTTATAATACAGCACCACATATAGACACAGACTACACGCCATTCGAACTTGTATATGGAAGATTACCATGCCTGCCATCTGAGATTCATGACATGAAGTAAACACGAATCTTTAATTGTGATGAGTACGCAAATGAGGTCAAGAGTAAACTGCAGTACTCACTTAATAGGGCCAAAAAATTACTAGTAAAGGCAAAAGAGAACAGAACTTTAAAAAATAACTATACAAATAGGTTAGAGATTTAGTCTTAATAAGAACGGAAAATAGAAGAAAGAATCAGAGTCCATATAGGGACCATATAAGATAATTAGGCGTAAAGGTGTAAATACTATAATAGATTACAATGGACTAAATAAAGAAGTACACAATAACCAATTAAAACCATATAGAGCATTAAGGAATTAGATTAATAATATATGTTAATAATAATAATTGTAATTTTAAAAGAAAAATCCCAATATGTAACAAATTTAATACAAAGAAAGTTTTCAAAATAATTTATAAAAAAAATGTATTTAGATATATACACTGCAAAAAAAATTATGAATAAAAATTCATTCATTCGTCTTTAATATACATCTATATCAAATGTAAATATTGTATCACGCAGACAGCAAAAACAAAACAAAAAAATTAAAAATTTCAAAATTTTGCACCAACCACAAAATTGTGAAATTTTTTCTGAAAGGCCGAGGGTGTAATATATCCATATCTTTTTATCAACATAAAAAAAAAAACATTGTTTAATTTTGTTGTGATAGGTCAGTGACGAACTCAATTTCTTCACGTTTTAGCAATTAAAAATTATTGCTAGAAGCCATTTGATATTAATATGATCATTGCCTGCTTATATATTAATAAGGTCAATATATAAAACAAAAGCAAGAACAAAAAGAAACTGACTGCCCGATACAATATTCTAATTTTAAGTAGCAAGTAGATCTTTATAATAGAAGATCAATTGAGTGATAAGTAATGTCACTCAATACTAGAGAAGTCAAGGCTTCTCATAAGTAGTATATAAGGAAGGTATTTGTAAAATAAAAAAAATTCGCATTTCGCAAACAAAGCATGACAATCTGCTTTTTAATCTAGTCATATAAACCTGCCTGAAGGTCAAATCTTGCCAGTGGCGTTTTCAGACGCCGGCATAATTAGGATATTAAATTTGTATTTTTCTCTCTACACATTATACCTTTACAGGGGTCATGACCCGCATGACACCCCCCTGGATCCGCGCTTGGTTTTACTGCAACGAAATAATTCAATATGTATGTAAGTAAAGCTTACGAATATAGCATAAGTAGTTAGGAACTATATGTGCGAGAACAATTAAAATACTCAAATTTCAGCAATTAAATTTTAAAATTTTAATTGCCAAATTTGTGTTAACTAGTTTTTTTGTAATTAGATACTTTAATGTTTGTGTGTGTATTTTCCCACGGTTAAATAGGGGTGTTCACATTGTTGTTGTTTTTTTTTTTATAGTGTTGGGGTAGGCGTGGGAAATTTTGTCTGTCCATATGTGACCTTGGTAGTTTGTGTCTGTCCATATGTGAGGGTAGTTTGGTGGAGGGGTGCTGTAGTAACCAAAACGAGTTTGTATATGTGAGCGTGAGACCGTGGGAATTTTTGTCGGTCCATATGAGACCGTGGGAATTTTCGTCTGTCCACATGAGACCTTGGGAGTTTGTGTCTGTCCATATGTGACCTTGGGAATACATGTCTGTCGGTATGTGATCGTGGGAATTTGGGTCTGTCCATATGTGAGCGTAGGAATTCTGCCTGTCCATGTGTGCTATGGCCTAATAGAAAATAAGAAATTTTTAGTATCTGACAACATTTTTTAGGAAGTACAATGTTTCAAAAGTGTTGTATAAATGGATGGCTCTAATGTTTGTGGTTCGTTTCTTCTTGTTGGAGTGAGATATCTTATTTTATTTTTTGCTTGTTTTTAATTTTGGTGTGTGTTTACTTAAGATATTTTGTCCAGCAATTCAGTTATTTCTTTTTTGTGTACAATGCTTAAGTGTGGGGGAATAATTTGATTATTCTGATCTTGAAGACGTTGTGAAAAAAAATTTACTATTGCATAAATATTGAATGTGATATTTTGTTTATTTTATACATGACGATCATCGATGGATTTTATTTGGGGATCTGGATGGTGGTGCGATTTCTGTATTTTGTAGAATATGAATATTTATGCTATGTTTAAAAGTGTGTATGTGTGTGTGTTTTTGTGTTCAGAGTGGCGATTGGAATGTCTGCTTGTCAGACAGACTGTGTGTGTGACGATTGGGGACAGTCCGTTTTTTTGCTTTCCTGAATTTAGCGCAAGTGGGTCAGTATGAAATGAAATAAATTTCAAGATATTTATGTACGCATATACATACAAACAAATAATAAGCGTTTATTTTTTGTGCCCAAATATTCCCTTGAACATTTGAATAAATGAACCATTGTGTTTGTTTGTTGTGTGTTCTCTGAAATAAATATTTATGTAGGTTTATATTTCAAATAAAAAGACATTTATTTTAATTTGTATAAGCATTTATTTAAAAGTTTGTTAACATTTTTATTTTTAAGTAAAATTGCATTCCTTAACGCACAAACACCATAGTCGTGTTAGCTACAATAGAGATATTTTTAATGCTTAGTTTCCATTTGTTTAAAATTAATGCAGCCAATGTCTTCAATGTTATAAACTGTGTGATGAATAATTTTTTCTAGCCATTTTTTCTTCGCTCCCCCCTTAACATATACTTGTGAACTTCTTATATTGGATTTTAAAAACTTGCAAACGCTTTGAAATGAGACTGATCCATCATTCCAGTTAATATGATGATATTTTTTTTTAACCAAACTGCTTCTCTCTGTTTTTTGGCTGATAAACATCCGAAATCAAAAGGAGGTTTTATGATGAAATTGAGGCCTTCGTTGTTGCTGAAAACTACAGCTAGTTCTTTTGCGATGAAGTCATTTGAATTATTTTTGAAACCTTGGAAGTCTACAAAAACAATATCACCATCCATGTTATTTAATTTATAAGACCTTCCGGACTTGACCTCTTATTGGTATGTATTCTATTACGCGGTCATGAATAAGAATGCAGTAAGCTGATGTCGTTGCTGGAATATTTGTTGCTGTTTCAAATTCAATTTTTATATCAATCGGTCCGGTATTGACTGACTCGTTCTGATAGCTTACATCTACTACAATAATTGGAGCGTGGTCTTTAAACTCCTGAGCAGTTAACAATGGTTGAGGCTCTTTCATATAGTAGCTTTGTTGAAATCTTACATACATATCATATAGAATTGCATAACGTTCATTTTTAAATTTTATGTTAAGATCATCAAAGGGGTAAGAGGTTGAATTTAAATGTACTTTGAAATTAGTCAGATCACAGTGAACAAATTTGTTATCTCGTTGAAATGCGACCAATACAAAACGTGGTCGTGGTCTTGCAGCTAATTTAACATTCCAAATATGACTTGTCCCTGTATTCAGTTCTGGATTCATATGACAATCCCAGCTACGAAATGCCATCGGTATAGATGCACCATTGTTAATAATTTTAATCATATTCAACTTGCTCTGATCAGTTAATTGTACGTGTGAAATTCTCCAGGAGATGAGTGAAATTGTAAGTTTCGATTTTTCTGTAGAAACGCTCGACTGTACAAGAGCTTCATCATTCTTATTGCGCAAGAGTATCAATTCATGCTTTCCATTAAGTATAACTTTGTTGTAGTCTTCAGCAAATCCCAAAAGCATTTTTAGTGGTACATAAAAATTAAAATATCCATTCTTAAGATTCAAATCATCAGTTTTATGCCATCCACCATTTTGCATTACAACGCTTTCAGTCGGTGATAGAGATACCAAATTTTTTATTGTGGTTGTTGTTCCTAAATACCTTGTATGATCGATTTCAATGCCATTAAGCTCGTAGCGGATTTCATCAAATTAATGTGCAACAAAGTTGTTTTTCAATTTATAATATTCTGAAAATTTTCCAGGTTTTTCATCTACAACGAAACCTTCCACATATATATAGCTCTCACTAGGTAACACGTACAAATCTTTATATTGTATTGAGATTTGAATCTCATCCATTGTATAATGGATTTCTGATTGTATAAAGGTGTAGAAAAATAAAATAGATTCATATCGAACATACTTTATTTGTTGGCTTAGCTTTGTATGAGTTGCAAGCCTATGTTCTTGTTCTGTTGTTATTTTTGAAAATAGTTTGTAATTTACAAGTTGTGAATTCTCAGATGGTTTTCGGAAGTATATGCATAAGATAGGAGGTTTTTAACTTTTCAAAACTGTGGTTAAAGTCTACTGACGATTTGGTAAAGCACCAATGAAATGCATATAGACATTGCTTAACCACCAAAAAATAAATTTCATTTATATGTAATAGTATTGTGACAACAATGTGTCAAATAAAAAGATTTCATAACAGTTTAATTTAGATTTTATTTTTCATTTTGCCTTATAAATACTTTTCTTGTTATCCAATGGATTTCTGATTGTATAAAGGTGTAGAAAAATAAAATAGATTCATATCGAACATACTTTATTTGTTGGTTTAGTTTTGTATGAGTTGCAAGCCTATGTTCTTGTTCTGTTGTTATTTTTGAAAATAGTTTGTAATTTACAAGTTGTGAATTCTCAGATGGTTTTCGGAAGTATATGCATAAGATAAGAGGTTTTTAACTTTTCAAAACTGTGGTTAAAGTCTACTGACGATTTGGTAAAGCACCAATGAAATGCATATAGACATTGCTTAACCACCAACAAATAGATTTCATTTATATATAGTAGTATTGTGACAACAATGTGTCAAATAAAAAGATTTCATAAAAGTACATGTTTCTCTATATGAAACATATTGTTATAGGAGTCTACATGTGGGATACTGTATGAATGAAAATCAGTTAGCGCATACTCATATGAGTCGTTTAAGTCAATGGGAGGAAAATATTTTAGCATATAGCGCTGATGAGTTAGACCTCAGAGTAAGTGTTATTGACATTACAACAGCCTGTTCACAAATAAATAAAGTTTACTACACAGCATGGTTTATAAGAATGATTTCCATATATATATATATATATATATATATATATATATATATATATATATATATATATATATATATATATATATATATATATATATATATATATATATATATATTTCATAATCTTATTTTAAAATTAACATTAGTTATTAAAAAAAATATTCCGTGTTGGAGTTTTGTAGTCTCCCATCGGACGCGTCCCCAGGTGGCGGATAGGGGGAGACCGAGATAGTGCCTCATCTGATACGCTGCACAAGTGGTCAGCTGAGTCACTATCAGGTCTTTGGGTCTGACTCGAACTTGCGGACATTCACACACCACTGGACGTCCGCAGTTTTGGGTCGGATCAGGCTCCACACTAGGAAAACCCCATTCAAAGGATCTCATCGGCTAGGGCGTACCCTGCCAAAGAGGCGACATGGCTGACAGTACCAAGTGGGGGGCACCATCCGGGGCTACTTCGCACCCCTATCGACACCCCACCAAAGGTGAGGCAGAGATGGGAAGGAATCTGACACGTTCAACTTTCCTTAGTTTGGGTTCATGGCGGTAGCAGCCCCTACAGTCCCAAGAGCGTTACACGACACCCAACATTGTTGGTCGTGGACCGTTCTAGACATGGATGATGCTCCTCAAGAATGTAGGAAATCTGGGATGGAGCCCGCGGACCAAAACTACACCACTTGTAAGGTTAAGGTGGTTGGTAGCAGTGCCGAGAACCTGAATGGCTAGTCAGTGGTTAAAGAAGACTAGTCGCTAACATCTCCCCTCCGACGCCAGGGCACGGGTCGGTTGTAACCCCAAAAATAGTTGCCTAACACACGGCATGCCGTCACTGCGGTGGGTGGTCCAGCTGTTACGCGCAACTCGTGGAAACAAAATTGAAAAAGAAAGACAAACAAAGCAAAACAAACCGCTATCCCTCCCACTAAGGAAGGCTAGACTACTGCGCAGTGTGTCCTTGGACGTAAGCCCAAGCGCATCTGCAGCAGCAAAGGCAAAGGCCAGCAAAGGTGCACCAACCGGAAAACCTCCGGCAGTGCAACAAGCACCAATTTCAAAATCGGTGAGTGCGCCAGCTGGAGCAAAACCAGCAGTGCCACATGCACCCGCCAAAGCAACATCATTAGCTGCAAAGGCTGCCTCATACACAGCTGAGGCGCAAGCAGCTGCCTTAAATTATAAGAAAATGCACAATCGACAATTCGATGCGCGGAAAGACTTCGCTGAAGAGCGCGCTGCTCGACGGCATATCGAGCAGTTAGGCAAAAAAGAGGCCAAGGACTTAACCAGTGAGGAGAAATCCGCGCTGGCATGGGCCAAGGGCCATCTGGCTTCCCAAAGCGGCTCCAATGCTGTAGCGTTCAATAATTCAGCACCTAAAAGGCAACGCTCAGCGGAAGAGCCGCAACAGCAGCAAAAACGCAGCCATCGAGCAAGCGCCCCAGGCAGGAGGCTACGGTTATAAATAGGCCTTTCAGCGAAGTTGCAAGAAACCCGCTGGTAAGGGCTATTGTTGACCGCAGTAACAGGGACGGCTCAACCAACCACGAAAAATGGGGATTGATCTGTCAAAGATTACTGAATGTCTACCTGCAGAATCCAGAGGGGATTCAGGGGTACTCGCCACAATTTACGGATGCCTTCTGGTTCCAGGGCCACGTCAAACTGTTCTCATGTAGGGACGAGCCGTCGACATCACAACTAAAGGACCTTATTGAGTCCCTAGGGGAAGTGTGGTCCGGCGCGAGGTTGGAATTTATCTCGGTCAGCGACATTCCTTGCCGACCGACAGCAATTGCGATCATTCCGGCGGAACCACATGACCCTGCGAAAATCCTGGACATCTTCCGGAGAGGAAACCCAGACCTACCTACCAGTGACTGGAGGGTAGTAAAGGGTTTCGAGCCGGTAGGTGCCCGCAGGAAGGCCATCGTGGTCCTGAACAAGGAGACGTTGTCTCTACTCCGGGGTAGGCAGGGCCTGGTGTACTATGGGTTCATGGGCATCAGGCTCCGTATATACCGGAGTGATGACAAACCCCGACCGAATGGAGGGGTCGCAAGGGTCAGCCAATGCTACCAAAATGGAAGGCATAAGCGACACCGCGGAATCAGTAACTTCCGGATGTTCCCAAACAGACTCATGTCTGATTGGAGACCTGCTGGAGAGACTGGAGTTCGCGGAAGACGAGAACCCGCTTCTGGACCCAAATCCAGGGGACGTGGAAATCGTTGTCAACTATGACCCGGATGTTTAAAATGGCGAAGGTTATCCAAATCAACCTTCACCATTGTAAGGCAGCGTCTGCTGCGTTGACCCTCCGGCGCTCTGAGAGCGGAGAGGATATTGCGCTGATCCAGGAGCCATGGACCTCCAAAGGCAAAATTCTTGAACTCGGCGTAAAGGGCTACAAACTGCTGTATGCCAAAAACTCAGGTAATGATGAAAAGAACATTAGATCCTGCATTCTAGCGAAAGCCAACCTGAATATCTTCATTCTATCTAATTATAGTGATGAAGATACGGTGACTGCAGCCTGGGAGACAGGACAAACCTCCGTGTGGATTACTTCCTACTATATTGCCCACGATTATCAGGGCCCACCTCCAAGTAACCTGGTCCGCAACTTGGTTCAGGTTGCAAATGCAAAAGGCGCTCCCATAATACTTGGAGCCGATGCAAATGCGCACCACCATATCTGGGGCAGCACAAACTCAAATGAAAGGGGTGAGTGTATCTTTGATTTCATTCTAGAAAATAAACTAGTGTGTCAAATCAGGGTTCAGAACCAACTTTTATTATATCGAACAGACAGGAGGTGTTAGATATAACATTTGTTAGCGCAAAACATGCCAATTTAATTCGAGATTGGAAGGTCTCCTCTGACTGTTCCTTCTCTGACCATCGCTATCTAACTTTCGCAGTTGGCAACTTAGGTAGTAACATAAGACTGTGCGTCAACAGACGAAGAACAAATTGGGAGGAACAAAGCTGTATCCTCACCAATTATATTGCGCATCCTCCAACCATAGGGGAGGCTACGGACATTGACAGGGCAGTGGACACACTGACGAATGCGTTCGAGATGGCCACAGGTCTATCCTGTAGGCCATCTGTACAACGTAACAAGCAAAGACCTCCATGATGGACTGAGGATATAGCAGTCACCAGGAGGAGCTGTCGCAAACTTTTCAACGTGGCAAAGAGAACGGGAAACTGGACACTCTATAAAGCCTCCTTAAATAGATTCAAAAATGAGGTCAGGAACGCAAAACGTAAGACCAGGAGGAGCTTCTGCACTAGTGTAGAATCTACCTCAGAGACTTGCAGATTGCGTAAGATCCTAGGCAAACAGCCGTCGATACCCAGCTACATCCACAAAAAAGATGGCAGTTGGACCACTAATGGTATCGAATCGTTAGAGGTTCTTATGGACACCTACTTCCCGGGTTCCCAATCTGATGTGGTAATACCGCAGGTATATCCCACACATAGCCAGCCTTCCGCTTCCATTGACATAGATGCTGGGCCATGAAAAGTTTCCATCCGTTCAAATCTCCAGGACCGGATGGGATTATATCCGCGGACCTGCAACACAACGCAGCTCTCGTAATTCCATGGTTACTGGCTATATATGAAGCTTGTATCCTTTGGTCATATATTCCAACAAAATGAACTAAATGCGTCGTTATCTTCATTCCTAAAAGAGGGAAGACTTCGCACACTGAGGCGAAGGATTTCAGACCCATAAGCCTGACATCCTTCCTTTTGAAAACACTGGAGAGTTTTATTGATGTTCACATTATGTGATGTTTTTAAAACATCCATAAATCACTCTCTTCTCTCCGCGTCTCAACATGCCTACACCAAAGGTAAATTGACTGAGACTGCCCTTCACACGCTCGTGGGACATATAGAAAAGTCTCTTGAGCACAAGGAGTATACTATAGCCGCCTTCATGGACATTGAAGGGGCCTTTAACAATATCGATCCGATGTCAATTATTCACGCTCTAGGCGAGCTGGGTATTGACCGGACGACTATTCGGCTTATTGAAAATTTGCTCTCACGCAGAATTATTACTTCCACCCTAGGTACAGCCAACATCACCAGGAGGGCTCACAGGGGAACCCCGCAAACCGGAACTGGTACTCTTCTCGAGAAGGTACAAGATTCCCTCATTCATCCACCCAAAACTAAATGGCATTACCCTCTCGGATAAAGTCAAATTCTTGGGTATTGTGATTGATAGTAAGCTATCATGGACTTCTAATGTCCATGAAAGAGTGAGGAAAGCCTCGATGGCAATTTACGTCTGTAGGAAAGCCATTGGCCCTACCTGGGGCATAAGCCCAAAGGGGGTAAATTGGATACTAGAGACTGAGATAAAACCTATACTATTCTATGGTATTGTGGTCTGGTGGAAAGCACTGGACGTGGCGAGAAACCAATCCTACATGGAGAGGGTTCTCCGCAGAATGGCACTTATGATAACGGGTGCTCTTATAACGACGCCAACAAGGGCGCTTTTTGCTGTGCTGGCTTCCGGCGGACCTGACTGCTAGGAAGTTGGCTCTACGCACTGCAGTCAGAATGAACACAATAGGCGCATGGACCCATAGACCATGGGGTCATGCAAGCATTTTGGACACGATGGGTAATCTACCACATCTTATCGACTACTGCACTCCGGTACCCTACCTCAGTAGGAAATTTAAATTTTCTCTGGCGGAAGGGTTCTCCCCACTGCACGGATCCGTACAGATTTTTACGGACGGTTCCAAACGGAGGGGCAGGGTCGGTGGGGGTGTCTTTATTCCAGACTTTGGAATCGAGATGTCCTTCAGACTCCCGGATGAGTGTAGCGTATTGCAGGCTATCAAAAGGGCAGCGTTATGGCTAAGGTTTTATCGGATATCGAACCGGGACATCCAATTCATTACCGACAGTCAAGCTGCAATAAGGTCTCTTACGGGGGTGTATAGCACATCCCTACTTGTCCAGGAATGCCGCGGAGCCCTTGACGGACTTGCGGAACATCCACGCATCACCTTGAACTGGGTGCGGGGACATGGGACCACCACGGAAAACATTAAGGCGGATGAACTGGCGGGGAGAGAGAGGAACAACACTTCAGGAAGCCGACATTTACCAACTAAGTGGGATTCCACTCTCATCTTGCTGGAGACGCTTTGATGTTGCACTATTCGAATTGGCTCAGGACAGGTGGTTCAGAGAACCCACTTGCGAGATATCAAGAGTCTTATGGCCCCGCCTAGACTCTAGGAGGACGAAGGATCTTTTGAACTTCGCAAGTGATCATCTACGTAATATAGTGGCAAAACTTACTGGTCACTGCATCTTTGGGATCCATGCCAGACGCATGGGGCTCCCCTATAACGACCACTGCTCCAGTTGCAATGATGAGGAGGAGGAGGAAAGCATTGCAAACCTCCTCTGCTTCTGTCCTGCTCTGGAGGAGCAGCGCCTACAGTCTCTGGGCAAGGCACGCTTTGGAGACATTTCGGAGATATCGGAGGTAGGACTGAGATACCTGAGTCTCTTTATTAGGAGCAGTGGCTGGTTCGGCAGCTGACTCCCCTGGGGCGTGTATGCACGACCATATCTCTAGGCTTATGTAGCCCATCTTCTTCCTTACTATCCTTGTTGAATTGTCAACGTCGAAATAAGTTGAACACCAAAGGTTTCCTGTGGAACTCAGATTTTTGTTTGTTTAGAATTGGTTTAGCCCAGGTAGAAACACCTTGTGCTGATATAAAATACAATTGAGCTTTAGTAGAATCACTAAAACCCGTGAAGCAATGAAAAGAGTTAATCTGGTTGTCTTTATTTTTGTCAGTCTTTTATACAATTTAATTGCTTACGTCTAACTTAAAATTAATAATAATAATATTCAAAGATCCGATTTCAGTAGTTATAAAAAATGCCTTTAATTGAATTATTGCAGTATTGCCTAAAATATTCTAAAGGTGAATGACATTTAGTTTTATTATTGTAACATTAAACGATTCTAAAGGTAAATTAAGTTTTATATTTGTTAATATTAAATGGCTTTAAAGGCAATGACTGCAATAACAAGTTCAAGGGCAAATGACTAAATATTGTCGTATATGCATTTTGTAGGTTTTAGTAATACGTGAAATCATTTTTGCTTGTTGTGTCTTTTTTGATTTCTTTTAGTTTTTAAGTTATGATTTTTTATTATGGTTAACATTCT
Organism: Linnaemya tessellans; assembly: GCA_951800035.1. NCBI lineage: Eukaryota > Metazoa > Arthropoda > Insecta > Diptera > Tachinidae > Linnaemya > Linnaemya tessellans. The sequence goes on along the minus strand of OX637532.1, from coordinate 102,035,776 downwards.
CCGCCACGTTGAGCGGATAGCGAAAGGCAAAATTTATATATGAGAGAAATGAATTAATAATATAAGAATTAATAAATTGGTATATTTTTTTTATTTTTTAAACCTCAGAGTTTAGCTGTCGTGGTGTTGGTTGTGGGGCTGATTCTGGCATCGTTGGGGACAAGTTCATTGAGGCTCCCTTGCAGCATTTAATTTTCCGGCCTATTAGGATGACTATTATCAATAATGACAGAAGTAGCGCCAACGAGCCGATATGTGGATGATGAAGCACTGGGTACTCTATATCTCTTGGAAGATTCTTGATGTTTGATAGCTGTCTTTGGATGTTGGTGAGCTCATCTAATTTGATGTCCAATTCGATGTTTGGTGCTAGTAGCCTCTTGACCTCGGGGGGTTTGCCAATTGCCGTAATATTGCCAAACATGGCAAATGAAGTATGAAGAGGAGTAATACTCGTTTCATGCCCATGGATAGTTAGTAAATTTCCCTTGATGATACAGGTTGGTTTCATGGACATGAGGCCAGATTGTTTGACGGTAAAATGTATGGTTTCAGAGTCGCACACTGCAGTTAGCTCTAATGGTTTGGCTGTTGCATAAAGCCATCGATTGATAGTGTTTAGTGCGATAAAAGAAACCTTGTTTTGTACGTTCCCGAAACTACATTGTGGGAATGTCCGGTTGTTAAACAGAGCAATTTCGCAGGAATAGCTGCTGGGGTCTCGAGTAACGCCGACTTGTAACGCAGTGCAAAGATATATGTCGCTCTTTGCTACAATGCATTTATTGAATTGAAGTGTATTTAGTGACAGATATTCATCTCGGTGGCTGCTCACAGCGAGATATTCAATATCGGTTTTTATAGCAATGTCCCTGTCGTGTATCTTGGTGGGTATAGGGATGACCTTGAAGAGCTCAAAATGTTCCTGGTTCACTAACGATAATTCAATCATGAAAATGACACTCTCCTGTGTTACTGTGCCCTTGACGCTCATGATTTTGTATAATTCCAGCAAGTCAGTATCTTCAATTGGTAACGAGCGACCAATGGGAAGGTGGCCCTTAATCTTAGCTATCTCTGTTCTTAACTGTTTTGGTGTGAGGAGAAGTGGACTTATTTTACCGTGATTTGAGTGCGTGAGGGCAGCGACCAGCTCTGTCTCAGTTCTTTGTAACTCTGCCGCCAGTGTATTTAATTGAATCGCCAGGGACATTAGATTTTGGGTTTGTCGCAAATTTGAGTTCTCGTTTCTAACTGTATTTAACTCATTATAGATGCTGGTTTTAAGCTCTGAGAAGTGCACCTTCATATTATTCTCGCCTTGCTTGAGAATATTAATCGTCGAATTTATCACCGAAGTTTGGTTTTTGAGTAACAGGTGCAGATATTCCTCGTTTTGCTTCACATTGGCTATAGTTTGGGCCATTTGTTCTGCATACTCCGAATCCAGGACTCCAAATAGAGCATGAACCATATTCCCCACAATATCTAGTGCACCTCTTCGGTTTCTCCTTGGAGTTAAAAGGTCTGATTCTTGAATGAGATTGTCCCAGGTATGCTGAAGTTCGAGGTAGAGTATTTCACATGATTTAGTAGCTATTGATTGTTTGCAGAACTTTGAAAATGCTGTTATTCCGGTTTCCAGAACCTTGTTCCTCTCCCAAATCGGTGTGAGATCGTAATATATGATGAATTTCCAGGTCGCAGTTACCAATTTTGTTGACCCTATGCCTTCGAAATACAATCCTGGGTTGGAAGAAAACTCTGTGACATTGATCGGAGAAGCTAGTATTATCGGCAGTAGCAGGAGCGAAATACATATTGTACTGACGATTCCTTGCGAAGCATATGATACTACCTTCCGTTTGGGCTGTATAGAGTCGCCTTCTAATGAGTGTTGTCTCTTTTGCGATATTGGCTTGTCATATTCGGAGTGTTCTGTGTGAAAATCGTTGAACAGGGGCGCTAATCTATGAATTGGCCTTTTGAAAGTTCCCTTCGCTGTTTTGACGTCGCAGACCCTAATAAGTCCGTCATCTCCCTTGTAAATTCGGCTGATTCTTCCCAGTGGCCATTGTAGTACAGGAGTATTGTCTTCTTTGAGAATGACAAGCATGCCTTCAATGACGTTCGGTGAAGGAGACTTCCATTTTCCTCTTTGTTGTAGCTCATGTAAATATTTTTGTGTCCATTCCTTCCAGAATTTGTGTTTAATCTCTGAAGTTATTTTCCACCTTGCATCTAATAGTAATTTTGGAGATTGGGCGTTAACATCCACTGCTGATGTTAATGGCTCACCTACTAGAAAGTGGCCTGGTGTGAGAGCTTGAAGATCTTCGTAATTTGATGAGAGAGGAATTAAAGGTCGCGAGTTTAGGATGGCTTCCATTTCAACCACTACTGTTTCCAACTCCTCATATGTAAGTGATGCAGCGGTCACACTTCTCAGCAGAAGATGTTTGGCTGATTTAACTGCCGCTTCCCAAAGGCCACCGGAATGAGGGGCTCTGGGTGGAATAAATTTGAAGGTAATTGATTGATTGCTGCATACTCGTGTAATTTTTTCTTGGGCTGATTGAGAATATATTGATTCTTTTAATTCAGCTATTTTGTTGTTTGCTCCCACGAAACTGGTAGCATTGTCGCAATATAATGTCTGACAATGGCCTCTTCTACTGATGAAGCTTCGTAATGCTCCGATAAAGGCTTCTGTGGACAGATTGGACACAACTTCCATGTGAATGGCCTTGGTTGCAAAACAGCAAAATACTGCGATATAGGCCTTGTCTGGTCTTTTGCCCCTAATTTTGTGATGTATCCAAATCGGCCCGAAGTAATCAACTCCTGTAGTGATGAATGGACGTCCTGGCGTCACTCTGTCAGCTGGTAGATTTCCCATCAATTGTTTAAAAAGCACTGGCCTTGCCTTGGTGCATCGTATGCATTTGTGGACGGTACTGCGTGCGACTGATTTTCCGTTGGTGATCCAGAACTGCGCCCTGGACGCAGCCAACAATGCTTGTGGGCCGCAATGACGATTTTCATCATGTAGCATTTGCATTAATAACCCTACCATAAAATGACTGTGTGGTAAAATTGCTGGATGCTTCGCCTTGAATGGTAATGTTGATTGCTCCAGACGACCACCTACACGCATTATCTGGTAATCATCCAAGAATGGATTTAATGAGGCCAAAGGGCTGGATTTATGTACAGGTGATTTGTTTGATAATCGTTCTAGCTCTTCCCCAAATTCCGTGGCTTGCATGAATTGGATGATAACGTTCAGAGCTTCTTCCATTTCATGTGCATCGAGCGCCTTGTTGGATGGACGACAAATTTTCGCAGTTTTGGAATTTGTGATGAATCTCAAGACATAGCCGATCGTACGCTGAAGAGTCTTGAAAGAGTTTCGATGGTTTATTCGACTTATAATGTCTTCGTACCTTTGCTGCGAGGTTGATATCGTCAAAACATGCTTCGACATTTTGCGTTCTTCGTTGCAAGGTATATCAAAACCTTGTGGAGATGAGTTCGTCCACTCACTTTTTTGTCCTGATAGAAATAGTGGGCCATAAAACCAAATTGAATGTTTTGATAGGTTTTCTGGTGCCAGTCCTCGGGATATTGCGTCAGCTGGATTCTGTTTGGAGCTGACATGTCGCCATTGATTTAATTCGCTTAATTCTTGTATTTTAGCTATTCTGTTTGCCACAAAATTATGGAAGGATGCTGCAGTCGAATTTATCCACGCAAGGACAATCTTTGAATCTGTCCAGAAAAAGGTGGCAGTATTTTGTAGGCGAAGATCTTTCTTCACTCTGTTTGTCAGCTCCACCCCTAGTACTGCGGCACATAATTCCAGCCGAGGCAGCGTCTGTTTTTTAATGGGTGCTACACGGGACTTGGAACATATTAATCTTGTTGATACAGTTTTGTCCTTGTATGTTGAACGAATGTAGATTGCCGTTCCATAGGCTCGTTCCGAGGCATCAACAAACGTGTGAAGCTGCGTTGTTACTGGAATTTCGGTTTTTAGTACGAATCGATCGATCTTAATTTTGTTTAGTGCTTCTATGCTTGTTCGAAATTTATTCCATACGTTTTGAAGATCCAGGGGCAATTCGTCATCCCATGAAAGTGGTAATTGCCACAGCTCCTGCAAAAATATTTTGGCTCGTACGACTACCGGCCCGAAAATTCCTAATGGATCAAATATCTTGGCAAGTTCTGAACTAACTATTCGTTTTGTTACACCTTTTGAATAATTTGCCGTTGGTACTTGTGCTCGTCCACATAACTGGTCATACCTTGGTAACCATATTAGTCCAAGTGTTTTAATAGAGCAGTTTGAGTTTTCGTCTAAGTCCAAATTGATCTCCTGGTCTTCATGTGTAATACCATTTAGCAGCTGGGGATGATTTGAACACCATTTCCGAAGTTTAAAACCAGCTTCTTTTAGGATTAAGTTGAGTTGTCGTTGTGATTCCAATGCTGTACAGATAGAGTCGGCTCCGCTTAGGCAATCGTCCACATAAAAATCATCACGTAATATTGAGGCTCCTAGTGGATATTTCGTGGTGTTTTGTGTTGCTAGGTGTTGAAGGCATTTGGTAGCTAGGTATGTAGCTGAGGAAGTGCCGTAGGTGACAGTTTTGAGACGATAATATTTGATATCTTGATATTTGTTATATCTCCAAATTATGAGCTGGAACATTTGGTCTGCATAATTGACTTGAATTTGTCGGTACATTTTTTCGATGTCTGCAGTGAAGACGAATTTATGCATCCGAAATCTCAGCAGAACTGAACATAGCTCACTTTGTACGGTTGGTCCTGCATGAAGGATGTCGTTGAGTGAGAACCCGCTGGATGTTTTGGCTGAGGCGTCAAACACTACTCGCAATTTCGTTGTTGAACTTTCCGGTTTCAGCACGCAATGATGCGGCATGACGTAATGTACATCGGGAATGTCGTCTTCCTGTATTTCTTCCATGTGCCCCAAGGATTCATATTCTTCCATAAATTTATTGTATTCTGCTCTAAGTTCTGGCTTAAGGTTCAACCGTTTTTCCAATGACAAAAATCGATTGAAAGCCATTGTTTTAGAGGTTCCGAGAATTGATGGATTTTCTGCAAATGGTAAGCGGACAACGAGTCTCCCATCCTTGTTTCTTTGTAAGTTTTGCACAAAATGATCTTCACATCGTTTCTCAGCTAAAGATAGTGCACGTTCTGAATTATTTGCCTCTTCAAGTTTCCAGAAATTTTCAATCAGCTCGTTTGTTGTTTGCTGTTCTGGGGTAAATACTGCACAAGTAACCAAGTTGTTGTCGTTGTTTTCTTGTAGTTTACCTGTTACGACCCAACCCAAAGCTGTATTTTGTAGAATTGGTAAGTTCTTGTTGAGCCTTATTTGTTGTGGCCGCATTAGTTGGTGATAAAATTCTGCTCCGATCAGCATATCAATTTTATCCATTTGATTGAAACATGGATCTGCTAAATTAATATTCTCAGGAAGAAGATATTATATAAAGGAACTCTGTCCCACCAAGTTAAACATTTCAAATTCACTTACTAAATATTTGGAGGGTATTTAAGATTCGACCCGGTCGAATATAACGTATTTACTTGTTTGATTTCTTTTAGTTTTTAAGTTATGGTTTTTTATTATGGTTAACAATCCTTCTTACCTTAACTTTCGACTATCCCTACTTCTTCCTCTTTTCAATCCTCTTAAATACAGGTGTCACAAAGGGATCAAAATAATTGAACTCAAGTGGGCTGGTCTCTGTTTTTCCTTTCACCAGCAACCTGCTAACCTAACCTAACCTATTAAAAATATTGATGTTATTGTCGTTGTTATCATTGCGGATGGCGATTTCTTTCGTTTTCCAACTATAGTATTTCATCTTTGCTTATCCAGGAATTGTGTTGATTAGAAAATCCCAACCATTTAACTAATGCTTTGTCACCTTTCAGTCGAATCACCTTTTCAACTAGATATGGATTTGTAAATCTAGTTCTTCCGTATAGAAGCCACCTTTTATAGGATTTCCAAGATAATCTTCTAATATATATGTTGTAGGATATGTACAGGGTGTTTTTTATTGAGGTATAGAACTTCGAATTGAAATAAAACACAAGAAAATCGTTTTAATGTCCATCAATTTGGCTTTATTGGAAGGATAATTTTATACCATTAATGTTTAAATATGATTTCGGGCATGTGGCCGCCGCGGCTGGCTCGAATAAAGCCAATTCTACAGGTCCAATTTTCAACCACTTTTTCGAGCATATGGGGCCGTATGTTGGCAATAGCGCCACGAATGTTGGCTTCCAAGTCCCCTAACGTTTCTGGTTTGTTGGCGTAGTCGAGCGACTTCACATATCCCCAAAGAAAATAATCCAATGGTGTCAAATCACACGATCTTGGTGGCCAATTGACAGGTCCATTCCGCGAAATTATGCGCTCATCGAATGTTTCCTTCAATAAATCGATTGTGACGTGCGCTGTGTGTCATGTGGCGCCGTCTTGTTGGAACCACAACTCATCCACATTTATGCCATCCAATTCGGGAACAAAATAATCGGTTATCATGGCTCTATACCGGTCTTCATTAACGGTAACTGACTCTCCAGTATTATTTCGGAAGAAGTATGGCCCAATGACTCCACCAGCCCATAGAGCACACCAAACAGTCAGTTTTTGTGGATGTAATGGCGTCTCAAGGGTCTCATGTGGATTCTCTTCACTCCAAATGTGGCAATTTTGCTTGTTGACGTAGCCATTCAACCAAAAATGAGCCTCATCACTGAACAAAATTTTGCGGTAAACTTCGAGAACCGAACCATTACTTTCGAAATAAATTTGCACGATTTGCAAGCGTTGTTCTTTTGTCAACCTGTTCATGATGAAATGGCAAACCAAACTAAATATTAATCACTTGACAGCTGACAAAATGGCCGCCAGTTAAAAAAGTGATGCCAACTTCAAGTTCTATACCTCAATAAAAAACACCCAATATTTTGAACTCTTTTGATTGTTAAAATTTCTGTTGTCCAATTCGGAGTATAGCCGTTCTCAAAAATATGTTTATATTTGCTAATACGTACATGGTCCCCTGCATTATATTGTCACATTTTGTACATCTTTAAATGACTGTATACTGTATTTAGAAGCTGTTTTTCATTTTTTGAGTTGACTTTAATCGGTGGAATTTTAATTGTGCGATGAACTTTTCTATTGTATGCATTAAGTAAATCTTTGTATATATCAAACCAGTTGTAGGAACAATTAAAATTAAACTCTTTCCACATAATTCCTTTTAATGTTCTATTGAATCGTTCTACTATTGATGCTTTCATAATGCTATAGGTTGAGTAGTGATTGACGTTGTATTTATCCAACAATGGATTAAAGTGTTTGTTGAAGAATTCTTTACCATCATCTGTTTGTAAGTTTTTTGGCACACGAACCAATTTAAAAATAGTCTTCATTGCCTGTGTTGTGTGAACAGCTGTTTTTCTTCTCAGAGGTACTGCCCAAGCATATTTGGAGAATGTATCAATTACAGTTAGCAAAAATCTATAATATTTATTGTATGTGGAATAGTTCCCCATTTCAACGAAATCCGCTTGCCAAAGATCGTCTATTCCTTTCATAACAACTCTACGACGCCCAAACATTTTTCGAGCTTACTTATGGAGCTCGCTCACTAAATTTCTTTTTGTATACATGTCTAAGCTTTAAGAAGTCTTTTGGGGGTGTTGCGATCTATCTGATACGCTTTCAGCAAGTGACACAAGCATGTAATTTTCAAATCTATACATTTTCTCATTTAATCTTTCAATTTCTTCTTCGAAGGATGCTGTGATCTTGGAAATGCTTTTTTATTCTCTTCCAACTGTAATATTATTTCATGTTGTTGCATTTCGATTTGATTTTTTAGAGTATTGTGCATTTTGTTGTTATCTTCTTTAAATTCTTTTAACATTTTGTGTTCTACTTCTTCGATTTGAGTTTGCAAAAACAATTTATTGATAGCATCGTCTTCCTCCAAAGCTTTTGTATCATTTTTGATTCTTTTGTTTTGGACATCAATGTTGTTGTTCGCATCCAAAAAGAACCCCAACAATTTAGGAGCATTTTTCAATGAAATTATACTGCTAGTGTCGTTTAGATAATGTCCGAATTTATCAACGCACATAATTTATATTTAAAATGTGTATGCGTTTATATAGTTTATACTATTATATTAGCTTCACGTAGTTCTTCAATTATTGAGACAATCTCGTTGGTGTGATTAGTATGGCCTGCAGACTGTGATGCAAGCAGTAGTCTAAGTCGAGCTACCAGCCCGTTTGGATCATCCCAGTATATATAGTTTGTTTTATGAGGATTTGCCTGCATCAAACCCTTACCTAAATAATTAGCCTTTGTTAATTCCGATGAGCTCTTATGATTTTTCTCTTTAAAAAGTTTTCCAATAATATGTTTGTACTTGTATCCTCTAGTTCCCTTGATTTGACCATCGGACTTATAATCTCTTCTGTTTGCATTGCCAGTAAGTAATATATTTTTATCATTTCAAGCTCGAATTTATCATAGTTTTTTTGGTGTTTTATGAAACATTAAAGAAAACAGTCCTGGGGTGAGAGTCCATATTTGAGCACCAACTTGTATTTTATCTTAATTTAACTCTATGTTGCTACTACCAAATTTCCATTCGTTATTATAATCTCTATGTGGACTATAGTTAGTATCTAGTTCATTTCTAGATTGCAATAGTAATTAGTCAGGATAACTCTCGTCATGATTAGAATGTTGTGAATAAAAGTTATCTTCATCAAAATCGCTGTTACTATTACTATCAGACTGTTTAAACATTGATTCTTCAACTAGTTTCTTAGGGGTCTTTGTTTCCAACTTCATTGTTGAGTTCTGAGGATGAAACCTGGCACTGTCCTCATATTCAGTTTTCTTATCATTACATTCTTTTTTATTCGGTATATCAATATGTTTAGAGCCATTTACAAATTCTTTTGAAGGTTATGTTATGGGCTTGAATGTATCTTTTAATTGCTGATGTGTATCTATTTCACCAGTTTTTATACTACGAAGCTTTTTCTTCAATATATTGCTTGTTGTCACCAAGTCTTTTAGAATTGTTTCATTCATTTTAGCTACTAGGTATCAGATCAGCTTATCAAGTATCAGATCAGGTTATCAGATCAGGTATCAGATCAGCTTATCACGTATCAGATCAGTTTATCAGGTGTCAGATCAGGTTATCAGATCAGTTTATCAGGTTATGAGATCAGGTATCAGATCAGTTTATCAGGTATCAGATCAGGTTATCAGATCAGCTTATCACGTATCAGATCTGATATAAGATCAGTTCATCAGGTATCAGACCAGGTTATCAGATCAGCTTATCAGGTATCAGATGAGGTTATCAGATCAGCTTATTAGGTATCAGATCAAGTGTTCATGTAAATTATTTATTGTAATTTAATATTTTATTTACTTTATGACTTAGTTGTTGATAAACAATGCTCAATATGTTAAATTAGGTCAATATTATTTTCATTCGCTATGCACAAATATATGTATGTCAATTTGTGGGTGCTGTTGGTTGAAGTAGTAGAACACGAGACTATGAAGCGGAGGGTCGTGAGTTCGAGCCCGCGCTGAGTCATGCAATATTGTGTTGAATTCTTCTAAACAGCATTAGTGCGTGGTTGTGTTAGTTGTTGCCAGCTGTCACTGGTCACTGAACATAATTGGCAACGACTGACAGTATCATGTACTAAGAGCAGACTAACAGCACCCACCTTCGTCGGCCCTGTAGCAAAAATTAGCCGGCGAAGTAAAAGGTTGAAATAGCTACAAAAAAACTGTCTATCTTCTCATCTTTCCTAATTTGTCCCCTCAATACTATCCCCTCGTTTTCAGTTCCGGCGCAATGAATTGCATATATAGGGGTCATCCCCTGAGTGCTGGTCCTACTCCTAAAAAAAAATAAAAAAAAGTATCCGTATGCACATTTCACAATTATAAACATTTAAGTTAGCATTTTAGTTCCTGAAATAAATATAGGTCAATGTTAAACAAGCAGTTTTAACACAATTTAATTATTAATAGATAAGCAGTTTTTACTTTAATTAGATTGTATAAAAGAAAGCCAAATAAAGTTTACAATCGGAGTTTTATTAAGACAGTAAACGAATTGTTTTCTTAGAGCTCTTCCTCCAGGTTAAAGTGCTGGAGAGGACAACAAAACCGCATAATTTCTTCAGGCTACATGTGCTTGTAAGAAACCACAGATCAACATAAACATTTTGGTGACCCCGACGAGATCCTGTATCAAGTGCAGGACAGTAATCATTTGAATCCGCAACAGGACACTATTTAATCATGGCTTCGTTTGGAGAACTGGTCAACAAGCAAAAATTGACCGGAGAAAGGATTGAAACAATAATTGGCAACTTTTAAAAGGACCCTTCATCGAGAAAGGAGTCCACTAGCTATTTCCAAGAACGGTTAAGAAGACTGGACGAGGAATGGTCGAACTTCGAGGTGACCGACAATCAAATTCGATTGCTGGAAGATTTACCGCTAGAACACAAATATTTTAGTGAGGACTACTACCAGGCAATAATGGACGTCGTGCATCAATACAAAGTGCTATTTGAACAAGGAATACTAAAAGTAGATCCAGCTAAATCAGGGAAACAGCCCATCAGCCAGCAAACAACAAAGCATTGTGAGGCAACAGCCAGTTGCAATAATGAACTCGTTAAGAGTATGCGCCGACAAGCTGCCATGATGGCATCGCTAAAACGTTTATTAACGAATGGTTTCACAAATGAAGAAACCCAAGTTGCCCACAGACTATGGGCAAATATTGAAGAGCTACATTACAATATAGCGGGAATGAGTGACGATCCGGTGAGTCAGGGCTACAACATGGAGCGATACATTCAACTAAACATGAAATTGCGAGAAACTATTAAAGATTTCACCAGCAATCCATTAATTTCTTTCCATTCGGAAAATAACAATGGGCATCTAACTGTACCAATTCCCAAAATAACGCTAGCCAAGTTTGATGGAAATTACTTGAAATGGAAAGAGTTTCATGACTTGTTTTCATCCCTTATAATTATGCAGCCAATACCTAGTGTTCAAAAAATCTGGTACCTAAAAACACATGTGGTAGGAGAAGCTGCAAATCTAATCAAACACTTCACGGCTACTGGAGAAAATTTCGACGCAGCTTGGGCCGTAGTAACCGATCGCTATAACAACAAAAGACTACTAGTCAGTAAGCTAGTGCACGAACTAGTAGATTCTCCAAGTAAGACCACAGCTGATAACTACAAATTACTACATGACAGAACACAGGAGTGTCTTTTATCATTAAAAAATCTTCAAATAGATACGTCATCCTGGGATGCACTTCTGCTACATTTGCTATTAAGAAGGTTAGACCAAGCTACACGTCTTCGTTATGAACAATCTCTTTTGAACCCACGAGAAGTGCCAACTGTCAAAGAATTTCTACAGTTTTTGGAAAGGCATTTCCAGTCAATGGAAGCAATAGCTGAAAAGGGTAAACATTTAACTTCAACGACAAGGGTGTGCAATTCCATTACAGCAGAAAGCCAACACAGCGGTTCCTGTATCATATGTAAGAACACTGGTCACCCATTATTTTCATGTAAAAGGTTTCTCCAGCTATCACCATCTCGCCTCCAATTTATTCAAAAACAAAACTATTGCGTTAACTGTTTAAAACCTGTTCATAGCGCGAAAAATTGCATGCGAGGAAGTTGGATGAAATGTTCTAAAAAACACAATACGCTGTTGCATCTGGAGCATCTGGGACAGATCAACAAGCCATCAACAAAAAACAGGTTCCAAGACAATGTAGCAAAGGATCGTGTACCAACAGACAAAACCAGTTTACAGATGAATCAGGAAGCCACGTCGCTTGCTTCATCTAAACATTGCAATTCTAACAGCTATGTGCTTCTTAGTACGGCACTGATCAAAGTTAGAACGAATGAAAAAGAAATACAATGCAGAGCAATTCTCGATTCAGGATCACAGCTCAACCTGGTCAGCGAACGGTTAGTCAAACGTCTCGGAATTTCACCCAAAGCAGCTTTAATCTCTAATAGCGGCATTGGATCAAGCAACACTAAAGTTCAACATCGAGTGAACATCGCTCTACATTCTCGAGTTGGCAACTTTTCTACTCGTTTGGAGGCAGCTGTTCTACCACACATAATTTCACCGCAACCATCTCAACTCATCAATATTGACCACTGGTCAATCCCCAAAAACATTCTACTAGCTGATCCAGAATTTCATCGACCAGACAAGGTAGATGTGTTATTGGGTGCTGAGTTTTACCATCAACTATTAGTAGAGGGGCAGATTCAACTAGCAAATGATTTACCCACTTTACAAAACACTGTACTTGGATGGGTTGTATCTGGAAAAATAGGCGGATACAATTCACATACAAGTTCGTGTGGAGTATGTACCAATCACGAGGACAACTTGGAAGAAGCCATTTCTCAACTCTGGGAAATTGAAACCATAAAAACACCTGATAAGGGAATGTCGACTTCAGAAAGACTATGCGAAGAACATTTTACTCGTACAATCGAAAAAACGGGTAGATATATGACGAGATTACCATTTTGCAACAAACCTAACGTAATAGGCGATTCACACGGAATTGCATTCAACCGATTTCTGGCACTAGAAAGACGACTAGCAAAACCGCCACAAATTAAAGCGCAATATAAGGCCTTCATGAAAGAATATGAAGCATTGGGGCACATGACTCAAATAGACATTAATACTGAATCAATGCCAAGATATATTATCCCTCACCACTGCGTACTCAAGCCTGATAGCTTAACAACAAAATTACGTGTCATCTTCGATACTTCTACAAAAACGTCTGAGGGCATGTCGCTGAACGACTTAATGTACACAGGACCAACAGTTCAAAGTGAACTATTTTCTATCTTACTTCGGTTCCGAATGCCACGCTTCGTTTTTACGACAGATATTGAAAAGATGTACAGACAAATATTAATACATCCGGAAGATAGAAGATTTCAAACCATTATATGGAGGGAGGATCCAACAATAGCAGTAAAACATTATCAGCTAAATACTGTTACCTATGGAACACGAGCTGCCCATATTTGGCAACAAAATGCTTGGAGACTATAGCCAAAACAAACATGAGCCGATACCCGTGGGGATCCCAATTTTTGTTTGAAAACTTTTACGTGGATCGGTGGAGACGATAACCTAAACACAGTCATAGCAATTCAGAGAGAATTGAAGTATATACTAAGCCAGCATGGACTTAAGCTACAAAAGTGGACTGCAAATCATCCACAACTACTTCAAACAATTGGAGAAGCTCAACAAGAAGTTAATTTTGACTTCAACAGTGAAAATAATCACACAGTAAAAACCTTAGGTTTATCATGGATGCCAAAACGTGATACATTTTGTGTTAAGGTAGTGCTCAACGAAATACAGGAAGTTACCAAGCGAACAGTTACTTCAGGTTTAGCTAGACTATTTGATCCGTTAGAATTGCTTTCACCAATTGTAGTCTTTGCTAAAATGTTCATTCAAGAGCTTTGGCAAACAAAACTGGAATGTGATGATGTGTTACCAACAAATCTTCATATGAGGTGGACAACATTCCGTAATGAATTGCAACATCTAAAGAATCTGGAAATTCCACGACACATCTTTGAAGGAAATATCTCCTCCAGAATACAAATTCATGCTTTTGCGGACGCGTCAGAAAAGGCTTATGGTGCAGCTATTTACGTAAGATCAATCCTCAAGAACAATCAGGTAATGGTGAGACTACTATGCACAAAATCACGGGTAGCTCCATTAAAACGCCAAACCTTACCTCGTCTCGAACTTTGCGCAGCGCTGTTAAGCGCTCAATTAACCGCAAGAGTAAAGAAGGATTTAAAACTAGAGAGTGCACCCACATATCTATGGACTGACTCAGAAATAGTTTTAGCTTGGATCAACACTGAATCGTCATCCTATCACACATTTGTGTCTAACCGAATTTCTGCCATACAGGAAATCTCTATTGCAGAACAATGGAGACACATTAGATCTAAAGAAAACCCGGCGGATATGATATCACGAGGGCTCTCTCCATCACAATTAACAGCCAGCACTTTATGGTTCTACGGAACTATGTTTCTACAAGGGAAAGAAGAAATTTGACCAGCAGCATATTCCAAGGCTAGCGTTGCAAGTGACAATAACAACATGGAACTAAGAAAAATTGCTGCAGTCACCACATCAACTAATGTACCAAGTGACACGTCAAGCATAGTTTATAACGTACAGCACAATGGGTCTTTTAGAACGCTACAACGGGTGGTAGGTTACATGCTCAGATTCATCAATAACGCGAGAAGACGCACACAAAAATACGAGTTAGCGCTGTCAGTTCAAGAATTAGAGCAGACTGTAGTAGTGATCGTCCGTGGAATGCAAAGTTCCGATTTTGAAGAAGATTTAAAAAACTTAAGAAAATATAAGGAAGTCAGTAGAAATAGTCCACACAAGAATCTTACTCGTTTTATTGATACTAACAGCATTATAAGGGTCGGAGGACGACTAGAGTCATCATCACTTCCATATGATGCCAAGCATCCAATGCTGATTCCTTACAATGACCCAATTTCAAAATTGCTCATGCAAGAGGTGCACAAACAAAATCAGCACTGTGGTCCGCAAGCACTCTTAGCACATGTGAGGCAAAGATATTCGCCAGGTAAGGGAAAGTCAGCAGCTCGATCAATTGTACAACATTGTGTAAAATGTACCAGAGCCAAACCACAATTAGTTACTCAAATGATGGGTAACTTGCCATCTACTCGAGTCACTCCAGCTAGAGCATTCATAAATTCCGGTGTAGATTTTTGTGGACCAGTCTGGATTCATCATAAAATAAGAAGTAAACGTCCTCACAAGGCCTACGTAGCTGTGTTTTGTTGTTTTGCAACTACGGCAAAGTGTGTGTTTGTGCTTCGTCCCGTCCGCACGCGTTTTTCTTTTTGTAGTCCGCACGTCTACTGTTTTGTTATTTATATTTACCAAAATTTTTGTGTTTAGTTGAAACAAAAACCAACAATATAACATAAAACTACATGCACATTAATAAAATAAAATAATTTTACAAAGAAAAACAACATACATACCAATAATAACAAATAAAAAAAAAAATTAAAATTTAAAAGAAGAAAACAATAAAAATCGATACAATTTAATAACAAATAAAACAACAAAAACACAATAGCAATAAATTGAAGAAAAATAAACGGCAGTTTTTTTTTGTGTTAATCAGTGACGGTCATCTGTAACAGTGATGGCACCGTGGAACAAAGTGACCAGCTCAGGGATTTTATGTCCACTTCTGCGATTGTGCCTCTCCCTCTCCCCTATCTAAAAATAATAATTTTGTATTGTTGATTCCGGCTTGGAGGTTGCTGTTTGGCTGCCTGGTAGTGAAGGTATAGCACTGACCACCTGGTAGCCACTGAAAAGCAGTAATCACCATCGTTGGAATCAATATTAACAAGACAGACGATTATTTGGATTTCCTTAGACTTATTTAATGGCAGGTAGATTCAGAATTGACTTCTGCAACATACGAGGCTTGAGAGCGAACTTCTTCTCAGTTTATGCTCACGTTTGTCTCCATCGGCCGGATGTTTTAGCCTTAAGTGAAACCCAGCTTCTGTCCCTTTTTAACTTTCATCGCGGTCTTGCATTATATATACGCAATGATGTTGTGTAGCAAAGCCAGCAATCATTAGGCTTGTATGATCCAGAATTCAGCTGCCTTTGGGCTAAATTGAAGATCAGGGCACATAGTTTGCATTTCGGATTCCTTTATAGAAGTTCAAACGCGGGAAGGGAACAAACTTTATCGGGCTTCGATTCCTTTTCCGATTCTATATCAAAAATCCTCGAAAGTTGTCCGGACAGTGAAATTTTTATTGCTGATGATTTCAATGTCCACAACTTATCGTGGCTTCGCCATTCGAGCCACACAACTTCAGAGGGCCAATATGTTGAGTTATTCGCCGCGCATAATCACCTAGCGCAACTAGTGAATGAAATAACACATATACCGTGTGTTAAAGAGCACCAACTTAATACGCTTGATTGGTTCCTAACTTCACACCCTCAAAAGTATGAAGTGAACGTCGGTGCACCTCTCGGTAATTCGGATCATTGTATCATCTCCGCTTCTTTTTCATTCCCGGCACTTCGAAACGTTTCACCCACAGCCACGAAACGTTTAAAATACGTATACGAAAAAGCTCGTTGGGCAGAGCTCAACGAATTCTATCGTACTTTCAATTGGAAACTTTGTTTCTTAAATAAAAATATCGATTTAATGGCGGAAATGGTTGGAAATATAATTTTGCTGAGAATGAAATACTTCATCCCATCCAAAACAATTTCGGTTAAGCCGAGACAAAAATCTTGGTTTAACCAATCTTGCAAAGAGGCAATCGGATCCAGAGAGGAAGCATTCAGTACTTGGCGGAATAACAAAAACGCAAATACTGATGCGCTGCGCAAACAAGCGAGGTCTTCGTGTGCCAGAATGCTAAGGCGTGAAAAAGCTTTATACGAGCAGCGCCTTCGTGCTAAATCTCTTACCGCCACGAGAGGTAGTAAAAGCTTTTGGTCATTCGTTAAAAGAGTAAAGGATAAAGCTAGTTCATCAATTCCAACTCTTTTAAGGGATGATCAAATATTCACTGAACCTGTTGATAAAACTAACCTTTTGGATGAGATGTTTGCAGGTAATTCTTGCTTGCCAGGTAGCAATCAGCAATTGCCCGTTGTGGAAAGAGTATCAGTTACTATGCCAAGAATATTCTTTCGACCACGTGCAGTTAAAAAGGTTATAACGAATCTCAACATAAACAAGTCTCCTGGGCCGGATGGCATTCCAACACTGGTCCTGAAGCAGTGTTTTTCGACGCTAGCGCGTCCATTGGCTAAGCTATTTAGTGCATCGTACCATGCCGGTAAATTTCCGATGTGTTGGAAGTTAGCCAATGTATCGCCAATCCCTAAGAAGGGAGAGGCGCAATACCCCGAAAATTACCGCCCAATTGCAGTCTGTTCTGCAATTTCCAAGGTCATGGAAAGTATGACCAACTACCACCTGGTAAATTATCTGGAGACCAACACCTTACTTAACGACCGGCAGTATGGTTTCCGCAGAGCTCGCTCTACAGGAGACCTGCTCGCTCTGTTAACAGAAAAATGGTGCAATTCCATTCACCATTTCGGCGAGAGTAAGGTGGTGGCTCTAGATATCTCAAAAGCATTTGATAGAGTGTGTCATGATGCACTTCTGTCAAAACGGACTGCTTTTGGTGTCGGTGATGATTTCTCTCGCTTCATAGCGAGCTTCCTCAGAGACCGCACTATACGAGTTTTTATAGACGGGGTCTCATCAAACGAGTTCAAGGTAAATTCAGGGGTGCCGCAAGGCTCTGTTCTATCTCCTACTCTCTTCCTCATCTTTATAAATGACCTTCTATGTCAGACTTCAAACCCTATCTACTCTTTCGCGGATGATAGCAGCATTATCCATTCTTTCTCTTTCACCAGCCGGCCAAGCCTGGAGGAGATTGACGCCAGGAGACAAAGGATGAACGAGTCACTCACAAGTGATCTCGTGTCAATCTCCGAATGGGGCCTCGCGAACAGGGTTAACTTTAACCCTCATAAGACCCAGTGCTGCGTGCTTACGCATAGGCGGCTGGTCGAAGGTTCTGCGCCATCCGTGTTTATGGATGGTGTAGGTATTGGGGAATCAGAAGCTCTTGATGTTCTTGGCATGAAAATACAGCGTGACGTTCGATGGACAGATTACATTTTTCATATTTCAAAAGAAGAATTCAAGTGTCTCTGCTTTTTAAGACGGTGTAAGACATATTTCACCCCAACATCCGACCAACGATGGAATACAACTCTCATGTATGGGCCGGTGCTTCAAAGTCTGTTTTGAAGTTGCTCGACCGCGTACAAGAGAGAGCGAAGAAGCTCATCGGTGACAGTAGGGTAGCCAACTCTATTGACTCACTGGAGCATCAACGCAACGTGGGGTGTGTTTCACTGTTCTACCGATACTACAACGGAATGTGTTCTGGTGAAATAAGGGAGCTTGTGCCGGATAACCGTTTATTTCTGCGAGCTACCCGCTCTTCAATTAGGGCACATCCTTTTGTGGTTGAGTTGTCAGTGAATCGCACCACGCATTACAGAGAGAATTTGTTCTTTGGCCGAACGGTTCGTATGTGGAACAAACTTCCAGCAGAGGTCTTTCCTGTCAGTTTTAACTTGGGGAGGTTCAAATCGAACGTCCACAAACACTACTCCCTCTATCCTCCTTCCCATAACCAACTTTCCTAGTTCTGCCACAATGCATCGCATATGTAGGGGTCATTCCCTGAGTGCTGGTCCAAGAAAAAAAAAAAAAGCCGGTTCACTTGGAATTAGTGAGCGATTTAACAACAGAAGCGTTTTTAGGTGCATTAAAGCGGTATATAAGCAGGCGGGGCCATTGTAAAAATTTGTACTGCGACAACGGAACAAATTTCGTTGGTGCAAGAAATCAGCTGTAGGAACTTTCCGACACAATTCACACAAACTCAGCTCAAAACAAAATAAATAAAGAGTGTACAGCTAGGGGAATCACTTTTCACTTCATACCGCCTAGAGCACCCCATTTCGGGGGTTTATGGGAAGCCGCAGTTAAATCGGCAAAACATCATCTAATTAGAAGTACTGCTACTGCATCTTTGACGTATGAAGAACTTGATACTGCAATCATAGAAATCGAAGGTATCCTTAATTCTCGTCCAATAACTCCAATGTCAGACAATCCAAATGACTTAGCTGCACTAACCCCTGGTCATTTTCTCATTGGAGAGCCACTGAATGCTCAAGTCGACGTAAGTGCGGCGGAACACAAGACAAGTCTATTGACAAGATGGAAACTGGTAACACATTTAAAGAACGAATTTTGGAGACGATGGTCACAAGAATACTGTGTGAAGTTCAATATCGACATAAGTGGAATAATAATATTAAAACTGGAGACATGCTCATAGTAAAGGAAGATAACACAACACCACTAAAATGGCCATTAGGAAGAGTCATAAAGGTGCATCATGGAGATGATGGAATAGTTCGAGGAGTTCATGTAAAAACATTGACTGGAGTTTGCAGAAGAGCTATTGCGCGCCTAGCACTATTACCAGTCAACAATGTGGAATGTGGTGAAGCGCTTCACCACCAAGACTCTCATGATCCAAGTAGCTCGCAACTAGGAGCACATATACATAACAAAAGATTTGGAAATCAGTTGGGCATACATTTTGAAGGAATCGGATCGGCAGCAATTTCATCCACAGAATGGCAATTAGTGATCTATTATGATTTAAAAGAATTTTGGTCTGAAGCAGCGGTACAAAGACGCTAAATCATTTGTGTAAAGAAATGCTAGAAAAAGCAACATGTGCAAATCTAGTAAAATATTTTGAGCACACTGAAGCAGAACTAACTTTAGACAGCACGTTACTCTCAGGAAGAATACACAAAAGAGCAGCTCTTGACCTGGTTGGGAATATTGCAAATTCCCTGTTTGGGTTATTAGATTCCGTATATGCAAAGGAAATGGCACTTAAGATTTCACAAGTTAAGGAAAACGAAGCGCATTTGTTGAATCTGCTAAAAAATCAGACGTCAATCATAGATTCAACAACCAACATCATGAAAGCCGACCAAGAAGCAGTGAAGAAAAAGTTTGACCAAATCGATCTACAAATAGCAGAGGTGCACAATATGATACGGGACAATAGAGAAGAATATCATCAAGAAAAAATTTACCGTATTTTTTCATCACTATGTATTCAATTTAGTATTACGGCAGCAAATCTGCAGCGCACACAATCGTCAATACTTGACATTCTGACAAACACTCACCATGGCATAATAAGTCCACTCTTATTAACTCCTCACCAGTTACAGCAGGAAGTAGAAAAAATTAAATTCCATTTACCCGAATCGTTAGAACTACCGGTGAAAAGCGAAGATACGTTACAACTGTACAAATTAATGAGGATAAAGGGTGGGTGGACTCACAAAAAACACAGTAGTATTTAGTATTACGTTACCATTAGTTGAATGCGACCGGTTTCAAATATTTAATATTATTCCAGTACCAAATTGGATCAACAAAACTCTTGTTGCTGTAAAGCCTTATGCAGCCCTTCTGATCATTAACATTGCTCGAAGGCAATATTTTACCATAAGTAACACTGAGTTCGAATTATGCTCACTGCTTGCAGACGACACGTATTTATGTTCTCCGAATCAAGTAAGATATGACCAGGGCTCTTCGACATGTTCCTGTGAAATGAATTTGTTTTACAACAATACTCGACCAGATTGCCCTGTACAGCAAATTGAAGATACTCTTATTAACTCCTCACCAGTTACAGCAGGAAGTAGAAAAAATTAAATTCCAATTTACCCGAATCGTTAGAACTACCGGTGAAAAGCGAAGATACGTTACAACTGTACAAACTAATGAGGATAAAGGGTGGACTCACAAAAAACACAGTAGTATTTAGTATTACGTTACCATTAGTTGAAAGCGACCGGTTTCAAATATTTAATATTATTCCAGTACCAAATTGGATCAACAAAACTCTTGTTGCGGTGAAGCCTTGTGCTGCCCTCCTGATCATTAACATTGCTCGAAGGCAATATTTTACCATAAGTAACACTGAGTTCGAATTATGCTCACTGCTTGCAGACGACACGTATTTATGCTCTCCGAATCAAGTAAGATATGACCAGGGCTCTTCGACATGTTCCTGTGAAATGAATTTGT
The DNA here is from genome assembly GCA_951800035.1 of Linnaemya tessellans. NCBI lineage: Eukaryota > Metazoa > Arthropoda > Insecta > Diptera > Tachinidae > Linnaemya > Linnaemya tessellans. The sequence goes on along the minus strand of OX637532.1, from coordinate 102,014,762 downwards.
TTTACAACAATACTCGACCAGATTGCCCTGTACAGCAAATTGAAGATACTCTAGCCTGGATCCCGCTCCGCCACAAAAACAAATGGATCTACGCAGTTGTGGGCACATCTCATGCAACAGCAGTGTGCAAACAGAAAATTACACAGCTAACACTTGAAGGATTTGGGTTGCTTGTTCTGGAACCAGACTACATTCTCAAATACAGACTCATGACGATGCGTGGACAACAAATTGTTGCTAGCTCTCTGAAGACATCAAATACAGATTCATGACGATGCATGGACAACAAATGGTTGCTAGCTCACTGAAGATATCATACATCAGTTTTTGGGAACCAACCGAACAGAACCAGCAAGAACATTTGCAACCATTACTCCACAAAATATAAACAAGCGAGTATCAGTCACAAGTAAAAAATTTTCCAACTCTACAAAGCTCATTGGGCGCACAAGAAATAATGAACTTACCAAACAAAATTGAAGTTCATAATTACCATCACATGGCAGTTGGCTACACAGCGTTGGTCATCACAATCTGCATTTCAATCTATCTACTTATCAAGCGAAAATTCAAATCACAACTGAATAACCCAACTCCAAATCCAGCGCCTCGTATGCAGCAAGCATACTGTACACATATAAGAACCAACACAGCCTCTCATCTGATGACAGTGAATGCCAGCTCAGCATATTAATAATAAATATAATTGTTATCTTAGTTTATTTTTATTTTTGAGCTCCTCTCAACGCGGGGAGCATGTTCATGTAAATTATTTATTGTAATTTAATATTTTATTTACTTTATGATTTAGTTGTTGATAAACAATGCTCAATGTGTTAAATTAGGTCAATATTATTTTCATTCGCTATGCACAAATAAATGTCAATAACCGTATTCACATTTCACAATTATAAACATTTAAGTTAGCATTTTAGTTCCTGAAATAAATATAGGTCACTGTTAAACAAGCAGTTTTAACACAATTTAATTATTAATAGATAAGCAGTTTTTACTTTAATTAGTTTGTATAAAAGAAAGTCAAATAAAGTTTACAATCGGAGTTTTATTAAGACAATAAACGAATTGTTTTCTTAGAGCTCTTCCTCCAGGTTAAAGTGCTTGAGAGGACAACAAAACCGCATAATTTCTTCAGGCTACATGTGCTTGTAAGAAAACACAGATCAACATAAACATCAAGTTTTGCTTAGATGACCAGTTATAACAATCACATGTATAATGTATAAAGCCAGATTATGTACTAAGCGATTCCCTTGATGAACAGTAATTTATATTATGATGAAGTAATCAAATGATTTTCTATAGCGACCATTGTTTAGTTCATTATCTTTACTTATCATCAAGAATCCATATATATCCTTCCAACATTCTTGACATATATACTGAAACTTTTCAAAGTTCATGTCTCTGGCAACATGATGATGTATACATGTCTCATATTTTTCGCATCTTGTTTAAACATTATAATTAAATTGGCGTTATCTCTTATTAAATGTTTTGGAATCTTGTATAGATTTGACAAAAGTAAAGTGAATCTACATTCTTATGACGCCCCATACAAAAATATGCACGTATGTTGTTTTGGTTTTCACATGCAACATCATCGAAAATCATAATTGAATTGCGTTTAGCTTCGCTAGAAGGAACAACGGACTCATTGTTTGCGAATGTGTAGTATCCCATTCCTTTAATTGGCGAAATTAAATTCTTTAGGTATTCATATTTAGGTTGATACAGAGATTTTGAGTACAAATAGATATTTTGAAACTTGAGACCATTAGGACTTTCTAGCAAACTGATCATTACATTAGTTTTTCCACAATTGGAAGGACCACCTATTAATCCTCGAATAGAATTTGGTAGCATGGAACTATGTCTTATATTTGTACTGTCATTTGAAGATACATTATAAATATTAAATAATATGGTTACGTTTTATAAAAAAACATTCAGTCATAAGAAAACTATCGTTGGAGAAGGTTTACTAAATAAAACAATAAATTCTCTACCTTTTGAATTACATCTTCGTGGATACCAGTACTGTGGACCTGGCACAATATTACAAAAGGGTTTAGCTAGAGGAGATAAAGGAATTAATTTATTGGATGCTGCTTGCAAAAATCACGATATAGCTTATGTAGTGTATTTCATGTTTAATACACTTATTTATAATTATTTAATAATGTAATACACTTATATATATTATTTGTAATTATATACACTACCCTAATATATTTGTTTTCGCGTTCACCCACCTTTTTTCGCTGCAGCACAAATTCCACAGGGTATAAATAAAAAGACACCTCCTTTGTAAATAGAAGTTTTTTTTCTTAGATTTTATTTAAGCGATCGTGAAAAAGCAAATCAGTCTCAAAACACAAGTAGAAGTGAAGAAAAAAAGTAAAAACACATCGTTGCCACGACGGCTTCCGGCGAATATCGTGTTGATCAAACCCGGGATGCCAGATGAGCCACTTTTTCCTTAACCATGATTTACACGGGCTGTGGTGTTAACAATATTACTTTACTTTACTTATTTTTTATAATACAACAATTCAATATTATAAGTAAGAACAAATAAAACTACCTGTTAATATTGGAAGGGTCATTGGAAATATACCAAATTTGTATACCGTTAAGTTAGTATATAAGAAACAAACTTTTCGAAAATAAAACATTAACTTACTTATCAGCCTTAAAATCGGCTCTTTCAATCCCATAAGCATTCAACTGCTAAAAACAAAAAAGGCATAATAACTGCCTAAATATTAAATTAAGCCAGTGGCGTTTTTAAGCGCCGGCTCCAACATAAAGTTTGCGTCATCCTTTTTGCGCACAATACATGGCGATCCTGCCCACTGAACAAAAAATCCCATTTAAGGAATATCAACCAGTTGATGCATCGGAAGAAGCACCAAAATACACAGCCGCAGCAATAATGCCCGACGAAACAAATAAAATAAAAACCACACACAAATTTTTTTTCACACACTATGTATACCTTTATTTATTTTTATTTAAAATTATTATAAAAAAAAAAATTAACACACAATACAAGTAAAAACTTATGCCCAGTTTTTAACTTCAAAATTAAGTACTATTTAAACTTAAAGTGTATTTAAATACAAAATTTTGTTTTTCACTTCGAATTTAAATAAGATTTAAATGGCCCACATTGTACATTTAAATTCAATTTAAGTTTTTCATACAACCATGTGTTTTTCATTGTTTGTTTACATTCAACAACCTGAAAATTGGTACAGCAGCTGTTCATTGGAACAAAACTTCGGTACAAAGGTTCTTGTATTGGATCATTTTCAGTATTTTTCTTACTATTTATTTGTGCTACCATACTTTTATCACAATTAAATACCAAAATGAATTTTAGACTGAAAAACTGAAAGTGTATTTAAACACAACTTAAGTTTATGGAAAAATTAACTAATTTTGTACTTAAATACGAAGTCAAAAACTGGGGGTTAATATATTATAATTAAAATATAAAAATTAAAAACAATATTTTCTTACACGCTAATTATACAATAGAAAATAACTAAAAAGAACAAAACGCGAAGAAGCAAATTAATGTCAGCTGTGAATGACTGACAGCACATCAACCCTGTATTAATAAAACAAAATTGATTTTAGCCACAATATTTCCTATAGAGGGCACCACTACTCTCGTTGAATTCAGTGTTGCCACAAAGTTATAATTTTATGAATTGTTTTATGTCATAACATTATGGATAAAATAGAGGAATATTTTATAGAACTAGAAAAGAATTTCAAGAGAAGTAAGGACAGAGTTTACTCTACAGAATATAAAGAAGAAAAATTAACGCGATTGTTAAAAATAAGAACAGAGGTCGATGAAATTTTGAAAAATTTAGAGGACACAAAAAGAAAAACTTTCATTATCACGTTTAACGATTTGTATAAAAAATTATTCAGTTTAATAGAAAATTTATGCATTAAAACATTAAAAACCACGGGCACAAATAATAAAACAGAAGATATGGCACTATTCGATATATCGGTAGTTGGCAAAAAAATACAAACATTTAAGGGTTCGTACGAATATTTGGAGGACTTCATAGTTCAAACCGAATTGTTACACGATTTAATAAGAACCGAAGATAGGGAACTATACATAAAATATATATACAATTTTAAGCTAACAGCACATGTTCGCAGTGTGTTAGGGCGTGCAAATAGACCAACATCCTTGGCAGAATTAAAAAAACTATTGATTGAAGCGTACCCAAAGCCGAAGACATTGCAACAGGTACTAACAGAGTTAGGAACAGTAAAGCAAGGAGGCCTGACTGTTTCAGTGTTTAGAGAGTCGATCACTGTGCTCACAGAGCAATTAAACGATTTTCATATAAAAGCGATTAAGACACCAACTCAAGAGGCGAAAGACGCCATCTACTAAATGAGTGACAGCATGGCTTTTAATGTTTTTATAAAAGGAATAAATAATGAATTCAAAAATATTTTGCTAGCAAGCAGCCCAAAAACCATGAATGAAGCGGTACAGAAGTGCGTGACTTTAGAGCAAAATTTACAGAGCAATGATACAAACATTTTCAGGTAATAGAGGTCGCGTTGATAATTCTTATCACAGAATACGCACAGAACACCCAAAAGTGACAGTTCAATTTGGCCAAAATCAGCTTTTTTTATTACGATTGTGTGAACGAGTACAAAAGATATATCAGCGGACTGTTTTATGTATGTTAGAAGGAATGGCTATAGATAGCCATCTCTGAACACATGTTTTACATTTTCAAGCAAACAATGGTGGTTGAAAATAAAACAAAAATTATATTTTAGAGAAAAAATTTGAAATAATTAATATAAATAAGTGTTAAGTGTTTTAAAAATGATATTAAACTGTTTTTTAACAGTAAAGAAAGGTACTAAAACATCTAAATCGTGGCTAACGGTCAATGCTGTTAAGAAATCAACATAAAAACGTGCCCAGATTCCCAGAATTGGAATTTGTCTATGATATTAATTTTGTTTTTGTAACAATTTTAGTGTTCGAAAAAACATTTAAAAACCTTAAATGAAACACCAAAGACAAAGATAATCGTTGCAGTGAGCACCACTTAGTCAGGTTGAATATATGGAAGAGGGCTTACATGTAGGAGTTGCAGGCACAACTAAGGATCCCATTGCAATGGTGGTTGGAAAAGACAAACATTTTGTTTATGTGGACAAACATAGAATATTTAACAAAATTGGTGGTTAAGGAAGCTGAATGAACTTGTCGAAACAAAAATCATTTCCAAATCGGAGATACAACTTAAATTGATTTAAAAGTAATTATTGAACTGCGTATTGGTGAACTAAAAGTATTAAATTTAGAAAAGTAAAAGTGTATAAAAATGTGAGTATTTTACTTCGTTATTAGTTTATTACTATATATATCTCTTTCAGAGACACGGTGCCGACAAAGAATTTGCTGATGAAAAATTGTTCTTGAACGATGGACTAATTGTGATGATTTCTCAACCGACGTGCTTGAATGGAGAATAGCAAAGTGTGGAGCAATGGTAATCTGATAACAATATAGGGTGTTAAAAGATAACGTAGCAGAAAACCTATACGTGGTGGCTAAGATATAGATGACTCCATGATTGATTAATTTGCATGATACTATGGAAGTGCTTTGTTTATTGTGTGGTTAAGTAAATATGTCTTATGCATATGAAGTAAATATAAAATTGTGAAAGATACCTCCTAATACCAGTGGTAAATCTGGAAAAGTGGAAAGACGTAAGCGCATGGAAAGATATGCCATCTTCATTTACAAAGTTGTGAAAAAAGTACATCCGTTCAACAATTATTAGTCGTGGAATTCAATTTGCTGTCCGTCTACTGTTGCCTGGTGAATTGGCTAAGCATGCTGTCAGTGAAGATACTAAAGGCATAACCAAATATACCACCAGTACCAAGTAAATGTCTATGAATGTTTATTTTAACAAAAAACCAGAAAGAAAACACAAAATGAATTTCAAGAAGAGGTAGCCGATTTTGTGTCTACAAATAATAAAAAAATTTATATTGTGAAATGTTTTATTTCAAAGTGTTTGTAAATTGAGCTCTTTTTTAAAATATATTGTAGCCCTTAAATGGGCTTTCTTTTTATTTCGATTGTCGAAAAATAGTTTAAATTGAAGCGGAAGCAATTTATTTGTTTCATGCGGCCTTTTCCGCTGTTGGTTCTTTTGTAAGGGTTGTATTTTTCAGTTTCGCTGATATAGAACTTTTAGCTTTGGGTGCTTTCGGTTTGCTTGTTGGTACCTCCTTGGTGGGTTTTGCTTTTATGGTGACAGTCTTTCTGATGGGGCTTGCTGTGCCACTGTTGCTATTCGAAGTTGAACACCAATTTTGATTGGATATTCACCTTCTTAAACTCCAGTCCGGTTCCTGATGAAACGAATGATACAAATTTTGTAACGCATTCATGAGTGTAGAATTTTTATATAAAATGTACACAATTGACTCACCTGGACGGATATTTAGGAAATAGGTGTAACCTCAGTTTTTCCTTGCATCCCATTACGCATTACGGCTCCTGGAAGACATTAGAATTATAAGTTTTGTAAAAATTTATATTCACAATTTTTACTTAGATATTATTGCTGGTACCACTATTTTGTAGCTGATTTTATTGTTCTGCGCTTTTGTTTATCTTCGCCATAAATTACCAACTTTAAGCAATACATTTGGGGTAAAATGAACTTTTTAACAATTTGCGCCAAGAAATTTAATTTTAACGTAAACAAAAATGAAATGTCATTTTACTTTGATGAAATAAAAGAGATAGCAAACAAAAAATTTGCGTCTCTCTCGCAATATCGTAATAATCGACATCTCTGTATTAGACATAAATAACGTCTCTGTATTTTAGTTGTCGTGTCTAGTTATTTGTCTATGATTCTTATCATGGGCAAAAAACTTATGAAAGAAATAACCGAAGTAATAACGGCAACTTCAGAAACAATTATAGTAGGGATAATAACAATAGTAACAACAGAAACTCAACCACAAGAGTGAATAGACAGGGAAACTAAGTAGGCAGGATAACGCACAATGTTATCCAGAGCCAAAAATTTTTACATTTTCAACAAATATAAATAATCCAATAACAACGAGCTTTAGAAGTAAAAAAGGAAACTTAAATTTTTTGATCGACACAGGAGCCGAAGTATCAATATGTAAAAAACACGAAACTGAAAATATAGATACTAGAAATATTTCAACACTAAGTGGTATCACTTCAGACACAATCAAAAGTATCGGTACAGCAAATTTAAATTTACATTTTGATGATGATAATATAACACATGAATTTCATGTTGTACCGTCTGATTTTCCTATACCCACTGATGGTACCATTGGAAGGGATATACTAGAAAAATATAAATGCAAAATAAAATTTGAAACCAATACAAAAACCTTTAATGTAACAGAAGAAAAAATTTATTGATTTTTTTTGATTGATTGATTGATTGAATTGATTTATTTAGCAGTTCTTGTGCTATTATACATGTACAATTTTTTAAAATAAAATAAAATAATTTTACATAAGAATCATATTTAAATTTCAAAATTTGATTTAATATAGTAAATAATTTTACGCTTAAACAAATACAAATTATTTTCGTTTTTTATATCTATAGGCATTTCATTAAAATTTTTAGACCTTTATAGAATAGTACATTTTGGCTAAAACTTGTTGCTGCATAAGACAGTCTGTAGTCATTGGCGTTTCTTAGGTTGTATGGTTGAATATCAGCTACATTGACCAAGTATCTACTCATATAAGATGGCAGGGTCCCTGTTTTTACTTTAAATATGAATAATAGGGCATTCATCACCAGGCGTTGATTTACAGAAAGCCACTTCAGTTTATACAGCATATCCCTGATGCTTGCCAGCCTGTTGCATCTGAGAATACACCGCATGCCTTTGTTTTGGTCGATGAAATTTTGAAAAATTTAGAGGACACAAAAAGAAAAACTTTCATTATCACGTTTAACGATTTGTATAAAAAATTATTCAGTTTAATAGAAAATTTATGCATTAAAACATTAAAAACCACGGGCACAAATAATAAAACAGAAGATATGGCACTATTCGATATATCGGTAGTTGGCAAAAAAATACAAACATTTAAGGGTTCGTACGAATATTTGGAGGACTTCATAGTTCAAACCGAATTGTTACACGATTTAATAAGAACCGAAGATAGGGAACTATACATAAAATATATATACAATTTTAAGCTAACAGCACATGTTCGCAGTGTGTTAGGGCGTGCAAATAGACCAACATCCTTGGCAGAATTAAAAAAACTATTGATTGAAGCGTACCCAAAGCCGAAGACATTGCAACAGGTACTAACAGAGTTAGGAACAGTAAAGCAAGGAGGCCTGACTGTTTCAGTGTTTAGAGAGTCGATCACTGTGCTCACAGAGCAATTAAACGATTTTCATATAAAAGCGATTAAGACACCAACTCAAGAGGCGAAAGACGCCATCTACTAAATGAGTGACAGCATGGCTTTTAATGTTTTTATAAAAGGAATAAATAATGAATTCAAAAATATTTTGCTAGCAAGCAGCCCAAAAACCATGAATGAAGCGGTACAGAAGTGCGTGACTTTAGAGCAAAATTTACAGAGCAATGATACAAACATTTTCAGGTAATAGAGGTCGCGTTGATAATTCTTATCACAGAATACGCACAGAACACCCAAAAGTGACAGTTCAATTTGGCCAAAATCAGCTTTTTTTATTACGATTGTGTGAACGAGTACAAAAGATATATCAGCGGACTGTTTTATGTATGTTAGAAGGAATGGCTATAGATAGCCATCTCTGAACACATGTTTTACATTTTCAAGCAAACAATGGTGGTTGAAAATAAAACAAAAATTATATTTTAGAGAAAAAATTTGAAATAATTAATATAAATAAGTGTTAAGTGTTTTAAAAATGATATTAAACTGTTTTTTAACAGTAAAGAAAGGTACTAAAACATCTAAATCGTGGCTAACGGTCAATGCTGTTAAGAAATCAACATAAAAACGTGCCCAGATTCCCAGAATTGGAATTTGTCTATGATATTAATTTTGTTTTTGTAACAATTTTAGTGTTCGAAAAAACATTTAAAAACCTTAAATGAAACACCAAAGACAAAGATAATCGTTGCAGTGAGCACCACTTAGTCAGGTTGAATATATGGAAGAGGGCTTACATGTAGGAGTTGCAGGCACAACTAAGGATCCCATTGCAATGGTGGTTGGAAAAGACAAACATTTTGTTTATGTGGACAAACATAGAATATTTAACAAAATTGGTGGTTAAGGAAGCTGAATGAACTTGTCGAAACAAAAATCATTTCCAAATCGGAGATACAACTTAAATTGATTTAAAAGTAATTATTGAACTGCGTATTGGTGAACTAAAAGTATTAAATTTAGAAAAGTAAAAGTGTATAAAAATGTGAGTATTTTACTTCGTTATTAGTTTATTACTATATATATCTCTTTCAGAGACACGGTGCCGACAAAGAATTTGCTGATGAAAAATTGTTCTTGAACGATGGACTAATTGTGATGATTTCTCAACCGACGTGCTTGAATGGAGAATAGCAAAGTGTGGAGCAATGGTAATCTGATAACAATATAGGGTGTTAAAAGATAACGTAGCAGAAAACCTATACGTGGTGGCTAAGATATAGATGACTCCATGATTGATTAATTTGCATGATACTATGGAAGTGCTTTGTTTATTGTGTGGTTAAGTAAATATGTCTTATGCATATGAAGTAAATATGAAATTGTGAAAGATACCTCCTAATACCAGTGGTAAATCTGGAAAAGTGGAAAGACGTAAGCGCATGGAAAGATATGCCATCTTCATTTACAAAGTTGTGAAAAAAGTACATCCGTTCAACAATTATTAGTCGTGGAATTCAATTTGCTGTCCGTCTACTGTTGCCTGGTGAATTGGCTAAGCATGCTGTCAGTGAAGATACTAAAGGCATAACCAAATATACCACCAGTACCAAGTAAATGTCTATGAATGTTTATTTTAACAAAAAACCAGAAAGAAAACACAAAATGAATTTCAAGAAGAGGTAGCCGATTTTGTGTCTACAAATAATAAAAAAATTTATATTGTGAAATGTTTTATTTCAAAGTGTTTGTAAATTGAGCTCTTTTTTAAAATATATTGTAGCCCTTAAATGGGCTTTCTTTTTATTTCGATTGTCGAAAAATAGTTTAAATTGAAGCGGAAGCAATTTATTTGTTTCATGCGGCCTTTTCCGCTGTTGGTTCTTTTGTAAGGGTTGTATTTTTCAGTTTCGCTGATATAGAACTTTTAGCTTTGGGTGCTTTCGGTTTGCTTGTTGGTACCTCCTTGGTGGGTTTTGCTTTTATGGTGACAGTCTTTCTGATGGGGCTTGCTGTGCCACTGTTGCTATTCGAAGTTGAACACCAATTTTGATTGGATATTCACCTTCTTAAACTCCAGTCCGGTTCCTGATGAAACGAATGATACAAATTTTGTAACGCATTCATGAGTGTAGAATTTTTATATAAAATGTACACAATTGACTCACCTGGACGGATATTTAGGAAATAGGTGTAACCTCAGTTTTTCCTTGCATCCCATTACGCATTACGGCTCCTGGAAGACATTAGAATTATAAGTTTTGTAAAAATTTATATTCACAATTTTTACTTAGATATTATTGCTGGTACCACTATTTTGTAGCTGATTTTATTGTTCTGCGCTTTTGTTTATCTTCGCCATAAATTACCAACTTTAAGCAATACATTTGGGGTAAAATGAACTTTTTAACAATTTGCGCCAAGAAATTTAATTTTAACGTAAACAAAAATGAAATGTCATTTTACTTTGATGAAATAAAAGAGATAGCAAACAAAAAATTTGCGTCTCTCTCGCAATATCGTAATAATCGACATCTCTGTATTAGACATAAATAACGTCTCTGTATTTTAGTTGTCGTGTCTAGTTATTTGTCTATGATTCTTATCATGGGCAAAAAACTTATGAAAGAAATAACCGAAGTAATAACGGCAACTTCAGAAACAATTATAGTAGGGATAATAACAATAGTAACAACAGAAACTCAACCACAAGAGTGAATAGACAGGGAAACTAAGTAGGCAGGATAACGCACAATGTTATCCAGAGCCAAAAATTTTTACATTTTCAACAAATATAAATAATCCAATAACAACGAGCTTTAGAAGTAAAAAAGGAAACTTAAATTTTTTGATCGACACAGGAGCCGAAGTATCAATATGTAAAAAACACGAAACTGAAAATATAGATACTAGAAATATTTCAACACTAAGTGGTATCACTTCAGACACAATCAAAAGTATCGGTACAGCAAATTTAAATTTACATTTTGATGATGATAATATAACACATGAATTTCATGTTGTACCGTCTGATTTTCCTATACCCACTGATGGTACCATTGGAAGGGATATACTAGAAAAATATAAATGCAAAATAAAATTTGAAACCAATACAAAAACCTTTAATGTAACAGAAGAAAAAATTTATTGATTTTTTTTGATTGATTGATTGATTGAATTGATTTATTTAGCAGTTCTTGTGCTATTATACATGTACAATTTTTTAAAATAAAATAAAATAATTTTACATAAGAATCATATTTAAATTTCAAAATTTGATTTAATATAGTAAATAATTTTACGCTTAAACAAATACAAATTATTTTCGTTTTTTATATCTATAGGCATTTCATTAAAATTTTTAGACCTTTATAGAATAGTACATTTTGGCTAAAACTTGTTGCTGCATAAGACAGTCTGTAGTCATTGGCGTTTCTTAGGTTGTATGGTTGAATATCAGCTACATTGACCAAGTATCTACTCATATAAGATGGCAGGGTCCCTGTTTTTACTTTAAATATGAATAATAGGGCATTCATCACCAGGCGTTGATTTACAGAAAGCCACTTCAGTTTATACAGCATATCCCTGATGCTTGCCAGCCTGTTGCATCTGAGAATACACCGCATGCCTTTGTTTTGCATTTTTTGTAATCTATCCTTCATTTGGTGATTACCCAGGAACAGTACAGTGGAACAATATTCAAAGTGAGGCTTTATGATTGTGTTATATATGTTAATGGCGGTAATTGTTGAAATTTTATATCTGATTCTTCTCAAAAAAGCAATTTTCTTTGATATCTTTTTACAAACGTATTCAAAATGTGGTATGAAATTCAATTTATCGTCTATTATTATACCCAAATATTTTATTTCTTTAATCTTCTCAATTATCTCATTTTCTATGCAAATATTATGGATCGAAATTCCATTTATTAACATAGCTTTTGTTTTATTAACATTTAGTTTTATTTTATTCATTTTCAGATAGGTTTCGATTTCACCTAAATCTTCATTTAATTTTCGGACACATTCATCTGCATTTTGACCACATGTATATACCAGCGTATCATCAGCAAACATGCACACTTTACATTGTTTAACTATTCTCTCCATATCATTTATATAAATTAAAAACAGCAGTGTTCCCAGCACTGCACCCTGTGGTACTCCAGTATCTACAGTTTTTGAGGATGAAACATATTTGCTACATTTTGTTTTTTGTGTTCGGTTACTCAAGTAACTTCTAAACCAAGCCAGTTCTATTCCTTTGACCCCATATTTCTACAATTTTTGTAACAATATTTCTCTGTTGACTATTTCAAAGGCTCTTTTTAAATCGAGAAAAGCTGCTGCCACGCATCTTTTTTTACCCACTTCAATTTTCCATTCTGACACTACTAGATTCAGTAGTGATTCACAATTATGATTTTTTCTAAATCCAGATTGAATTTCGTAAATTAAATTGTTTTCCTCAAAATATTTGCTTAACTGATTATAAACTATTTTTTCTATAATCTTGCTTATTGTAGGCAACATGCTAACAGGACGTATTTCGGAAGGATTTTTTGTGTTTGTAACTTTTTTTATTGGTATAACTGTAGCTTCCTTAAGGCTACCGGGGAATAACCGATAACCGCCTAGAAGGGATTCATTCACTATGTGTAGCAAATATGGTCCAGCTATATCGAAATTTTCCAAAAGCATTTTAATTGAGAGAAAATTTTGATCCTTTTTGTTGTTCATAGTTTTCATAGTTAACTTAAGTTGCATTATGCTGATAATTTCGAAATTAAAATCTTCGTGTTGGTATTGGTTTATGTTGTCTTCATATATTGTATTAGGTATACTTGCTGTTATTTCATTTACACTTTTTATAAAATACATATTAAGCTCTTCAGCTATATCCATCTCGTCTGCGATAACTTTTCCATTTACTTCAATCTCCTTAACTTGGGATTTCTCCTGCTTCATTACTAATTCTTTTAGATTTCTCCACATATCTTTCTGGTTAGAGCACTCATTTATTTTGTTTCTTACATAATTAGCCTCACATTTTCTTAAATCGGATTGGTACTTATTTCTTATTGATCTGAATTTTCTCCAATAGTATTCATTATTGTGCCACACTGCTAACCTATAGGATTGTATTTTAGTTTGCTTTAGTGTTCTTAAATAACCATTGAACCAATTGTTCGCACCATAATTATTTCTCACCCTCTTTTCACTTATCATTGTTTTTAATGCGTTATTTATGCCCGTTATGAATATATTAGCAAAATCGGTTATTGGCGTGTTAAATTGACATCTACTAACTTCACCATGTATTAAAGAGTTTCGAAAAGCCAAATTATTAAAGCGGAAATATTGGACAGTTTTTGTTTTATTGTAGCTGCTGCAATTACGTAACGGTATTTTTATCTCCAATGTTTCGTGGTCACTAATCTTCATTATATCTGCTGTCTTTGCCTCAGTATTTTCTATGTTTGTTACTACATAATCAATCAAGGATGCCGTGTTTAGTGTTACTCGAGTAGGTTCTGTAACGATTTGATTGAAATAATTGTCTCTTATAATTTCCTCTAGTTTTCTCTTATACGAGCTCGTTCCAAACCAATCAATGTTGAAGTCACCTGCAATAATGTGATTTTCTTTGTCGCCTATACTTTCCATTTCAGATTCGAAGAAGTCAATAAAGTGTTGTTCAGGAGAATTTTGTCTATGGGGTGATCTATAAATTCCTACCAAGTTGTATGTTAAATTCCCGAATGCCGATCACACCCAAATGCGTATATAACACAGATATTAGTATACCAGCTCGTTCAGAATCAATCGTCCCAATAAACATATACACAGAAACAGAAAGCATAGTTTTAAATACCTGCAGTGGGCAGACAACATATAAAAGTCTTAAACACCACCAACAACGACATTAAAATAAACAAGTAAAAACGTTATATTCGACCGGGTCGAATCTTAAATACCCTCCAAATATTTAGTAAGTGAATTTAAAATGTTTAACTTGGTGGCACAGAGTTCCTTTATATAATATCGTACGTCAACCCCTACTGAAGGGGGCGGGTTTAAAAATAGACAATATCATGTTTTCCACAGACGAACGTATGGGCATTGCTAGACCGTCTTGAACTTCATCACTAGTCAAGAATATACATATTTACTTTATAGGGTCCAATTCTCTTTGGAGGGTATAAAAACTGTATTTTGGCGGGGTAGCTCTGGCAAGGGCTGTGGGGGAAATATTTCACCTTTGTCATAAAACTCTAAAAATAAATGCTTGGGATAATTATATACAAAAAAAAATTTCATTTTTTTATAGGGTCATTTAGACCCAAAGGGGGAGAGGGGGTAGGGCAGTAACAGGTAGACATAAAACTCTAAAAATAAATGCTTGGGATGATTATACACAAAATTAAAAAAAAAATTTTATTTATTTTTAATAGGATCATTTAGCGGGCAAAGGGGGAGGAGGGAATAGGGCAGCAACAGGCAGTCATAAAACTCTAAAGATAAATGCTTGGGATGATTATATACAAAATTTAAAAAAAAAATTTTTTTTGGTAGGGTCATTTGGGGGGCAAAGGAAGAGGAGGGGGTAGGGCAGAAATCGGCAGTCATAAAACTTTAAAGATAAATGCTTGGGATGATTATATACAAAATTTTAAAAAAAATTTTTTTTTGGTAGGGTCATTTAGGGTGCGAAGGGGAAGGAGGGCGTAGGGCAGAGTAGTACCAGGTTTCGTCTCAGCTTCGTCATTAAAGCTTAAAAATGGTATTTTTAAGGAATGTAGGCTTAAGTAAAACAATTTGTTATATGCTATTTGTTTTATGCTATTTTTGCCTATAATAACGCCCACTAAAGTGGGCGGGGTCAAATAATATTTTTAATTTATTTTATGTATCCTAGTTTAAGGCGTTGGACCGTATTTGACATAAAAATATATCATTTGCTTAACAAAATAACCAAAAAACTTTAAAAATTATGTTGTTTTTCCTGGGTTGGTTTAGTTCTTCTTAGGGGAACTTTTTTCCCTCTTGCCCTATTTAGCCCATCTTCGAACTTAACCTGCTCTAAGTTTCAAAATATATTTACGCCAAATTTCAAGAGTCTAGCTCTTTTCGTTTGGACTGAATCGTGATTTCCACAGACGGACGGACGGACATGCTCAGTTCGTCTTAGATTTCATCACTGATCAAGAATATATATACTTTATGGGGTCTGAGATGAATATTTCGATGCGTTACAAACGGAATGACAAAGTGAATATACCCTCCAAATTCTTTATTTTATGGCCAACATAACATATTGGCCATAACACGCAATATGAAGAAAGTACTTGAAAAACAAACTCACACAAACAATGGAAACCGTAGTGCTAATGATAAGTGTAATGAACATTTTATTTGGGAGTGCACGTCGACATCAGATGTCAAAAACGTAAAAAAGTTAAGATTTGAAGTAAACAATATATATAAAAAAACCTCTAATAATAGTTTCTAGTTTAGAGGTAGTAATAAGGTGCGGCGATAATCCACCGAACACACAGTTGTCCTTGGAGAAACTGCCACCAACTATGCTATCACAAAACGTACAGGAACTTGCTTTAGAAGCCAATGACATGATATTTAGAACAATAGATATAGAGCAATTCAAAAACATTTTTAAT
Source organism: Linnaemya tessellans (assembly GCA_951800035.1). Classification (NCBI taxonomy): domain Eukaryota; kingdom Metazoa; phylum Arthropoda; class Insecta; order Diptera; family Tachinidae; genus Linnaemya; species Linnaemya tessellans. Next base: position 101,998,584 of record OX637532.1, on the reverse strand, counting down.
AATATTAAAAGAAAAAAGAATGAAAGTTTAAACTTCCACTTATCTTCACTCCAAGTTCAATAAATGTTTAAGCTTTTGTTGCAATTTCGCAACAAAAGTATGTTTTTTAAGTTTATTGAAGTCAATTTGTGTCGCTGTTTTGAACAAATGAATTTCAAATCTGAAAAGATTTGTTTACAGAGATAAGTAGAAGGAAAAAACGATATACATTTGAAGGAAATTTTTTAAATTAAAAAAATTCTAAAATTTTGCTAAATGAAAAAGATATTCGTATATAGCGTGTGAAATATATGTTTTTAAAAAATTTTTAATATGTTTTTAAGTAAATTTATTTATTAAAATGTTTATAGAATAATTATTTTCTTTATACCTCGAACTTTAAAATTAATATTTTTATAAGGAACTTCGTTTCTATCCGATGCCCCACGAAACCACACTTTTTATGTGCTTCTAATAAGCATAAATTTTGCTAACTTAAATCTTATAAGTTTATTTACGTAAAAACATTTCATTTAAAATAAAAATGAAACATACAAACTTCCGCCTTACATGTACATTCCTCGCCGTTTCACCGACAACTGAATCAAACATAGAAAAACAATCAAATTAATACTATTAATAATAGGTATAACCCATTGTGCATTCTGTGTTGTCCACCGGGATAATTATTGAAATTCCTTTTTGTAATTATTTTCTGAAAAAGTTTTTGTCTGTAAATAAATTATTATTTTCATTTAACAGCTGATGGGGTGACCATATGAAAAAGTGAGAAATAGAAAGAAACTATATTATAAAAAGTGTTCAAAATTAATAAAAAGCCGTCCGAATGATACATTTTTTTGAATTAGTGAATGCATTTTTAGTATGTACTGAAAATTTTAGTGCTACATGCAACAATACAGTAGTGAACTATGTTTTTCTACAAAAAACCAGTTTGAGTATATGAAACCTGGTCACTTTATATTGATTTGTTCGTCGTTCGTTGACGAAACAATTAGAAATAAATGTATTTCAACTTTCGCTGAGTATGACGAACTTCGACCAATGCCACGATTGTGTGTATTTTCATATACACCAATGTGTTTTATTTTTGGTGACGAATATTCGCGGCCAAAAATTCGTCGTTCGTCGCAGTTGTGTTCCTAGTATAAGGTAATGTAATTTGGAATTAATTATTTGGCGACTGCTCTCGCCTGCGACTACCGAAGAACTGTCCGTTCTTCATTCTAGATGTTCCCTCTACGCTTACAGTCGGCCATCCTTCCAATTAATCGACCTCGATTGAATTTTGGCTACTTCTATCGTTTTCATCTTCAGCATCATCGCTGGAGTAATCATTGTATTCTGGAAGGGTGCACCATGGCTTTATCTTATCAGACGCATATATTGATCGATAATGGCGCTGCGTTCGGCTGGAACCAGGTATATCTTCGAGGACGTAACGATCCTTATCGAGAACTCTGGTTATTATAAAAGGACCCTTATACAGAGGCTACAATTTTCTGGATGTACCAGTCGCTATTAGCTCGTTCTCTACTAGAACAAGATCACCCGCGTTGAGTGCTTAGGAGTTGCATGTTGTTTGTCGTATCGCTGCTTTGCTAATTCACGTTGTGCATCTATTCGGTTGGCCGTTTTCATACGTAACTCTTGAAGGCTGTTGCTATCAACCATTTCTTATTTTGTAGGATATCTCTAGGCTCAAATCCAAATAGAAGTTCCTGTGGAGTTTTTCCAGTCGTTTTGTTCTGCATTATATTGAGTGACCACTGTATTCGCCTAAGTTGATCATCCCAGCGTTTATCTTCTTTTGTGGATGATAAGAGCATTCCCCGAATGGTTCGATTAGTGCGCTCCGCATGTCCGTTAGCTCGTGGTGTTCGTACAGCGTTTAAGATGTGCTTTACATCGTTAGATTTGCAGTATCGTTCAAACTCGTTGGAAATGAAGGCTGTTCCACGATCGGTGATAATTCGTGTGGGCATGCCAAAATGCGCACTCATTTCGTTTAGGGCGTTGATCACGTGTTTTGACGCTGTTGTTTTGACCGCTTTTAACATGGTGTATTTCGTGAAGGCATCTACAATGACTAGGATGTGCTCGTTTCGACTTGCGGATTTTGGAAATGGACCCAAATGATCCATATGGACGGTATGGAAAGGAATCGGCTTTATATTTTCATAATGGTACTCACCTCCACGTTTCCCTCCTTGGACTTTATTGTAGGCGCACTCTATACAAGACTTAATATGCGACTTAACGATGTTTCGCATCCTAGGGAACCAGAAATGCTTTTGAAGGTTTTCTAACGACTTTTCCACTCCTAGATGGCCAGCGTTATCATGTTGCCCTTGAATCACACGCCAACGTAGGGCTTTTGACACAACCCATAAACATTTGTCTTTTAGCTTTCGGAATAGTCTACCATCCTTTATCACATAGTCGTTGCACATCTCCTTACTACCAGCTCTTACCTTTTCTACGATCTCACCAATTCTTGCGTCCTGCAATTGCATAGAAAATAATAAATCATTTTCACTTATTGTTGTCTTTGAGATTCGTAGTGATGCCGTATCCAATTCGCGTGACTCTTCATATGGTGCTCGACTCAATGCATCGACGTGCTGCATACGCTGACCTGAACGGTGATCGATCTTTACATCAAAGTCCTGGATTCGCAACCACCATCTAGCGATTTGTGGTATCAACTCTTTTTTCTGCATTGTTGTCTTGATAGCATTACAATCGGTGATTACCGTTACACTTTTACCATAAACGTAATAACGAAAACGCTCAAGGGACTCTACAACAGCTAGAGGCTCCAACTCATAGCTATGGTACTTTTGTTCATCATTTGTTGTTGACCGACTGAAGAATGCTATTGGTTTCCAATCGGCGCCCTCTTGCTGCAATAAAACACCTGCCAAGCCTGTTGTACTCGCGTCCGTATGTATTTGATTCTCCGATGTTGTTTTGTAACCTACTATAACCGGACTTGTAGTTAAACTTGTTTTTAGCGCTAAGAAAGCCCCGTTCTGCTCGTCTTTCCAATAAAACTGGATATATTTCTTTAGCAATTTACGTAAGGGTTCGGATATTAACGCATAACCGGGTACAAACTTGCGAAAATATCCGCTTAGGCCTAAAAACTGCCTTACTTCTCTAACGTTAGATGGCGTTGGAAATTCTAAAATTGCATTTGTTTTCGCAGCTCCTGGACTCATGCCACCGTTATATATCTTATGCCCCAGGAACTCCACCGTTTGCTCAAAGAATTTACATTTCTTCACGTTGAGTGAAGAAATGTAAATTCTACCCACTACGATGTCATCCATATAGTGGATTACGTCACCGTCATTCGTTTTATCACGTATCAAGGCCATTAACCGTTGGAACACAGCGGGTGCGTTTTTCAATCCAAACGGCATACGCTTAAATTCATACACACCATCGGGGGTAACAAATGCTGTAAATTTTTGACTATTCTGCGTAATCGGTATTTGGTAATAACCACTGTCAAGATCCAAGACCGTGAAGTAGTTGAATTTCATGACCTCCTGCAGCCATTCTTCAATATTTGGAGTGGGGAAAATTTCCTTAATCATATGCTGGTTTAGACGGCAGTAATCAACGCAAAGACAGTCGTTACCATTTTTCTTCTTCACCAACACAATAGGGCTCGCGTATTCAGACGTTGACTTAACGATGATATCATTAGCTAAAAGTTCATCTATCATCTTTCTTACAGATTCTTTCTTCGTTTCTGGGAGACGATACGGTTTTGTCACGACCGGTGTATTTGTGTCTAACTTTATTTCCATTTTTATTACGTCTGTCAGACCGATTTCACTCACTTCATTACCGAAAACATACCGATATTCTTCGATTAAACGTATTAAATTGTCTCTTGTGCTTTCATCGATTTCACCGTGTTCGATTTCCGTTATTTTCTCGCGCGTTTGATTGTCAATTTTGGTTTTCGACACGTTTAAATATTCAAATCGCTGACCGACATCGTTACAAATAAGGCGTATGTTATTGTTTGCAAAAACGTCGTTTCCAATTATTACATCGGATGAAAATACGTCGTCATCTGCGATGAACAAGTCAACCTGCAATTCAATGTCGTCAATCTTGAATTTCACTTCCATTACTTCATGCAGGATTCTCGTACCACCGCATACTCCGCTAATGCGCATGGTATATGATCTCTTGTCGGCGTCCATATCAACTGCTTTAGATCTTTTAATCATGCTACATTCGCTGCCCGTATCAATTAATGCAAACATCTCGATGCCGTTTATTTGAACTTGTTTGTCAGTAAATTGTTTCTTCACACTGTTCGCACGTTGGGTTTACCACAGTTTACTGCTGATCCCCTTGGATGGACTCGTTGGCAATCCCTGCATCTCGTACGTTTCGGTGGTTTTGGGCATGCGCTAGATATATGGCCTACCTCCGAACAATTAAAACACACAATTGGCTTACGTTCTGGTTTGGTCGGCTTAGCCACATCGTCAAACGTCTCGTTCTCGTTTTTGTTTCCATAATCACAACATAGAACGTAAGCTATTGATTTGTGCCCGCACATCATCATTTCCATCTGGCTGTTCTTCAACAAAGTCAATTTCGGTAGAACCTACAGCCTCTTCTAAACGTTTAACTAGTTCGGCCTTAGAGCCACTCGTTGGTAAACTACGTTCTCGTAGGAGATCCTTTAGATCTACGACTTTTAAATCTGCTATACGCATCATCGTCGTCTAAAGTGCGTTGAAATACCGTCAAAATACGTTATATAATCAAACTGTTAAATACGTTTCGTTGCACAGTTCACCGTTTACCCGTTAGCACGATTGTTTCTTTAAATTACTAAATACTCATGTATTTATTAATGCGTTTATTTATTACGTCTTTGTTGGAAACTTATTGCTTTAATCGTTCAACAGACATTCATTTTATGCCGTCGTTATGAATATTGTTCGTTCTTGGTTGTTTGTCCATTTATTTCCACTCACTATTTACCACTGTCCTCAATACATTGCATACGTTTTGAATCTTTCATACATTTCTTATTTAGTCAAACTTTATTGTTCGTTTGTATATAAGGGAAAAAATAATCCGCTATACAGTTTTTTTCTTTATTTAAATGTTTATTTATTTACTTAAAATTCCTTAAATCTTCGTTTCGATTCTGTAACCACGCACAAGCAAATTCAATTTAATTCTTTCGTTCGTTTTCACAGATTCCGCTTTAGAGAATGTTAACACAGATCTTCATTTTTTTTACTGCTGCGCACATGCAAACACAATTGCTTCTTTTCTTGTTGTCTTCGTTCACGTCTCCCGAGAGAGTATTTAGTTTCATTTTCGTTGTCGCGCACACTCAAGTACAATTATTATCATTTAGATGATCACTATTAAAACACATACTTTTTTTATATCAAACAAACGTTTTTACTTTTCCTTATACATTTTTTAATACATTGGTTTAACGTTTAGGGTGGTTTTTTTATCTCACTTCTGAACTATAAGATAATGTAATTTGGAATTAATTATTTGGCGACTGCTCTCGCCTGCGACTACCGAAGAACTGTCCGTTCTTCATTCTAGATGTTCCCTCTACGCTTACACTAGCATGAGGGAAATTGTTCTGAGCATCACTGAATTACATTCGTGTAAAAAATTTTAAAAATTAAAAATTAGATTCCATGTTTGGATAATCGAAACTTTTTGGTACATACAAGTAACCAAATAAGTTCCTTATTTTGTCTTTTTTTTGTGAATAAAATCTGTAAAGGGTATTTAAGATTCGGCACAACCGAATATATCACTAGTACTTGTTTTTATACCCTTCACAAAAAAGTAAAATTGTGTATACAGGTTTGTCATTCCCTGTGTAATTTCTTCGATATCAATATAGTACCCCATAAGGTATATATATTCTGGATCCGTCCGTCTGTACGTGAAATTGGTTTCCCAAGCCCCCAGAAGAGCTGGAACGGTTTTTTGGACCGTTGGATTGGATATGAACTTAAATAGAGTGGTATTAAAATTCATAAAGATCCGATGTACGGTTCCAGAACTGGGAAGCTTACACCTATTTCTCGACGCAAAATATATACCAAAAATCAATTATTTTTTTAATGTTTGTAAATTAAACCTATTTCGTTCTTTGGGAAGCCTCAATAGTCTATTAAAAACCAAAAATAAACACTTTTTTTCCAGGGATGGGAAATTAAAAATTTCTTTCCGGCCCATTCCGTATTTTGTAGTACATGTAGTAACTAAAATTGTTAAAAATTTTGAGTTTTTCTTAAATAAAATAATAAATAAATAAAACCTCTTTATCATTAAGATTTGCATTGGTCAAAAAAAATTTTTTTAAATTAATATTTCGCTTCCAGGGGAGGGAAATTGGTATATTTTTTATTCATAAAAGTAACCAAAAACGCACTTGAGGTTTTTTTTGCTAACTAAAACTGTTTTATATTTTAAGAAGAACAAAATTGATATAAATAATTAAAAAAAATCAAAATTTCGAATCCAGGGTTATACAAGTGCAATATTTTATGGTACATAAACTGACCAAAATGGTTGAAAATTTTAAATTTTTCTTAAAAAAAGTTACTTTATACCTCATGAAGTATTGCACCGGTAAACAAAAAAAATTAAAATTTCGCTTCCAGGGTTGGGAAAATGAAATTTTTTTTTGGTACATGCAATATTTTGTAGTACATATAATATCCAAAATGTTTACAAAAAATTAGTTTTTCTTAAACAAAACTACTTTATACCTCATGAAAATTTGCATTGATAAAAAAAAATTTTTAAAAATTAAAATTTCGCTTCCAGGGTTGGGATATTGAAATTTTTTTATACATAAAATTAACCAAAAAGGGAATTGACGTTGTTTTTTTTTTTTTTTTGCTAACTAAAACTATTTTATGAAATTTTTATTTGACATATTGTTCTCACAATACTATTTTAAATGAAATTTATTTGTTGGTGGTCAAGCAATGTCTATATGCATTTCATTGGTGCTTTACCAAATCATCAGTAGACTTTAACCACAGTTTTGAAAAGTTATAAACCTCTTATCTTATGCATATACTTCTGAAAACCATCTGAGAATTCACAATTTCTAAATTACAAACAATTTTCAAAAATCACAACAGAATAAGCATAGTAAGCCTTGAAACTCATAAAAAACTAAACCAACAAATAAATTATATTCGATATGAATAACCAAGTTTTATGACACTTGTTAGATTTCATTTATAATGAATTATGTTATAGTCTCGCTATGCATGCAATTAAAACTCTTATTATATGTAGCGTTTTCTTCATCATGAGTTTAATTATTTATTTATTTAAATTAGTCTATGGACAATTTCCTTACAGACTATTTAAGCAGCATAGTATATAATTCAATTAAATTAATACAAATTAAATATTGCGCTATTTAGAGAACATAGTAAAAGTTAATGATTAAAAAACATATCACGTTACGTTATTATATTCGATATGAATAGCCAAGTTTTATGACAGTTGTTAGATTTCATTTATAATGAATTATGTTATAGTCTCGCTATGCATGCAATTAAAACTCTTATTATATGTAGCGTTTTCTTCATCATGAGTTTAATTATTTGTTTATTTAAATTAGTCTATGGACAATTTCCTTACAGACTATTTAAGCAGCATAGTATATAATTCAATTAAATTAATACAAATTAAATATTGCGCTATTTAGAGAACATAGTAAAAGTTAATGATTAAAAAACATATCACGTTACGTTTGATGATACAAAGGTTCTGCGAAAAATCTATAAAATGATATATTTCATTAAATCACGTGCATAGTTTTCTAAGAGGATCTGACATTTCATAGTACGACAAGCTGCAACATAGAGTGGGTTAAAAGAACGAAGTGAACGTTGAGGAATATTGAAACATACGTTGTTCAGTAAAAATTCGGAATTGATGTTACCACTGATAAGATTAACCATAAAAGAGGTGTTGGGCATTGTTCTCCGGCTCTTTAAAGTAGGAAGATTAATTTCAGCTAATCTCGTAGAGTATGATGGAAGTGCCATCCGATTTCTATAAACGTTTCTTAGACAGAAAATTAGAAATTGTTTTTGAACGGATTCAAGATGTTCAAAATGAACGTTATACAGTGGATCGCAAATTATGCTACCATATTCTAAAATTGGCCGAACTAATGCAATATACAATGTTTTAGTGACATATGGATCATTAAACTGTTTTTCCCATCTTTTAATGAATGCAAGGATACTTCGGGATTTATTAACAGTCATAGTAATGTGTTGGACAAAATTAAGTTTACTATCGAGTAAAATTCCCAAATCCATAAATTCGTGAAGCGTTTTTAAATTATAACAATCTAGGTTATAATTGTGAGCAGGGCTGAGTGATCTTGAAAATTGCATATGATTATGCATATGATTATGTAAATTGTTAATTTTATCAACGGGCTTAAGTTCGAATCTGCAAGACTGCAAACCATTTTTTATTATTTTATTAATAAATGAATTTGTTCAAATTCTATTTTTATTAATTTATATTAAGATTGGAATATTAAGAATATTTTTCAATAATCATCAAACCAGCAGAACGGATCAGTACTCATATTCAATTTTCGTTAAAATATTGGTTAAATAGTTGATATTCCTACTAACTAGCACCACTTGCAAAAGTGGAAAAATTGAACAAAGAACGCTGATGAGATGGCGTAGCGGCCTCGAAATCAGTACTGATCCGTTCTGCTGGTTTGATGATTATTGAAAAATATTCTTAATATTCCAATCTTAATATAAATTAATAAAAATAGAATTTGAACAAATTCATTTATTAATAAAATAATAAAAAATGGTTTGCAGTCTTGCAGATTCGAACTTAAGCCCGTTGATAAAATTAACAATTTACATAAGAAAGTTCGACTAATAAAAATTCATACATAATTTAAAACATTGCGGGGGCACGCGCATTTGTTCATTGTAAATTGACAACTAAATTCAATTACTTGAACATAAATAACAAAGAAGCTTTAGTTATCAGCAGCCGATGGCTCTGGAAAAAGCGAAAGAGATAATGGAATATTGGGAATATTAATCGTCAGGGTTGGGGAATTTCGTACTAACCAAAAATGTAATAACTTAAAAATATGAATGTGATAACTTCTCATATTCAATTTTCGTTAAAATATTGGTTAAATAGTTGATATTCCTACTAACTAGCACCACTTGCAAAAGTGGAAAAATTGAACAAAGAACGCTGATGAGATGGCGTAGCGGCCTCGAAATCAGTACTGATCCGTTCTGCTGGTTTGATGATTATTGAAAATATTCTTAATATTCCAATCTTAATATAAATTAATAAAAATAGAATTTGAACAAATTCATTTATTAATAAAATAATAAAAAATGGTTTGCAGTCTTGCAGATTCGAACTTAAGCCCGTTGATAAAATTAACAATTTACATAAGAAAGTTCGACTAATAAAAATTCATACATGCATTAAGTTTAGTTTACACCAAATATAAAAATTGTTTAAATCATTCTGCAAGAACTGTTGATCAGATGGATGTTTTATGTCGCACCATATTTTTATGTCGTCCGCATATATATCAATATATTACAGTATTTTATTGCTTCTGGTAGGTCATTGATGAATAGAAGGAAACGAATTGGAGCAAGGTGACTCCCCTGCGGAACACCAGATACTACTGAAATGTCCCTTGAAACTGCAGCGTTAAATTTTACCGATTGTGTCCTGTTTAACAAATAAGATTTAATCCAGCATAATAAATTATTATTAAAACCCATTATGTCTAATTTCTTTAAAAGCAGCGCATGATTAATTTTGTCAAATGAATTGCTGAAATCAGTGTAGATGACATCCGTGTGATAACCTTTCGCGAAAGCTGCATTCACTAAAGTTGTTAACTGGAGAATATGAGTCATAGCAGAAAAACCTTTACGAAAACCATGTTGAAGTGGTGACAATAAGGAAGAAATTTGATGATTAAGACTATCCACCATACATTTTTCAAAAAGTTTTGGAATTACACTCAGTTTCGATATTCCTCTGTAATATAAGACTTTTTTCCAAATATCGGGAAAATGACCACAATTTATAGATGCGTTAAATATTATGGACAATGGAGTTAGTAAAGCAGAAGCACAGTTAATTATGACGCAACTTGGAATGCCATCAAGACCACTAATATGTGATGATTTAACACTTTTTAAACAATTTAAAATATGGTAGGTAGTGATATTAAATGTATGTATATTATTATGAGCAGCTATTTTGTAAGGGTAGATAGTATTATGATCGAACAAAGCATCAGAGTATGTGGAAGCAGAAAAGTCAGCAAACATATTACAAATTATCAAATCATCACTAGTCTCAGAGCATAAAAATTAAGTTTCTAACCCCGCCTAATTGTCGACGAGCCAGAGCTAGAATATAAAATGCATTCGTGAACTTAACCGGAATCCAATGAAATACGTCTTTCTTGGTTACAAGCTACAAATATGAAAAATGTTATTTCAGGGTTCGAAAATCGAAAATTTTTGTTACAAAATAAGTTGTTAATTTTGTTTTTTTAGTAAATTAAACCTTTTTATACCTCAGGAAGAAATATATTTGTATCAAAAACCAAAAAAAAAAAAATTAATATTCCATTCCAGGGTTGGAAAATCGATTTTTTTTACATAAAAGCAGACATACTAAAGTTCCTAATTTAGTTTTTTTAGTGAACTAAAATTATTTTATACTTCAGGAAGAATCAAATTGATATTAAAAACCAAAAAAAAATTTTAAATTCGATTCTAAGGTTGGAAAATCTGATTGTTTCGGTACATAAAAGTAACCAAATAAGTTCCTAATTTGTTTTTTTTTTGTGAATTAAAAGTTTTTTATACTTCAAGAAGAATTACATTTCTGTAAAAAATCTAAAAATTTTAAGTAGTTATCTTTAGCTAATTTTCCAAACTCTTTCTTAATGTAAATAAAAATCCTTTTAGTTACAGTTTTTCCCGACGTTTCGCAGATTTTTTGTCTACTTTTTCAAGGGATCGTGTATTTAAATTAATAAACTTTTAACTTTTAGAAATTTTCTAACATTTAGAATTATATTTTAATTATAAATTATTTGTCATAGTTTTAAATTTTTTAAAGGTATACATAAAAAACCATTTAAACACATCTTAGAAAATGTCACTATACATTTTATTCATTAAGAATAACCCTGTAATTTGCGTTGATATACTTATTTTCTGTTGTATGCGTAAGCTTTCGATTGTATATCTCTTTTTTGCAATGTTCTCTATGTCCACTATTTTTACATTATCAATGTCAGCTGTATGTCCAGTTTGCATCATATGTTGTGCGAGTGCCGTTGTCTATTTTTTTTCTTTGTGATGTCCATTTTATGCTCTCCCATTTTCGTCTCTCAGCTTCTTTTTGTTGTGCCAATGTAAATGAGATCACAATTATCGCTATTTCCACCATTACATTGTATTTCTTACACAACATTACTCTCATACCCAGCCACATTTTCATGAAATCACGGACAAACCACCATTATATTATATTCGGCCTGATTGTGTAAGGCGTTGGTGTTTACGCCGAAGTCATATTTTGTACAAGATTAAAGAAACATACTCGCAGTTTTCTTTGATCTATTACGAACGAAATACGACAGAGGCGTAAACGCCAACGTCTTACACAATCAGGGGATTATACCATGGTATTTAACTATTATTTTATCCCCTCTCTTTTCACATATTTCAGTGTATTACCGCATTTTCAATTTAAACACACTGAACGTACAACATAGATAGAATCTCCCGCTCAAAATATCATTGTGAATCGTTTTTGGATATTGACAGAGAGAAAAATTTCATTTTGAGGTTTTGAACAAAAACATTTTGCAATATTTTGTTAAAATAATTTAATAAAAGCTATATAAAATGTAGAGAATATATAAAACTACGAAAAATCCCAGTTTCTATGCATTTCCACAAGAAATAAAAAGTCATTAGCCCAATTCACAATCCTGTGCAAATGGTCTTGCATTATAGCATTTGCAAATTGAGAGAGTATTTGAGAGCATTTTCAATGTATTTTGTTGGTGTAGAGTACAATTATTTTGCTCATGCTACGATGCTAGACTACATGCTCGAGATTGTGAACTGGGCTATTGTGTTGCTTTGCATTGAACCAAAAACATTGAAACCATTACATTGATCAATAAGACAATTTAACAAAAAATATGTTTATTCAAGATTAACGACAAGATTTTTATAATAAATTAATTGGCAAACGAATTTTAATTGCTGTTAATTATGACATCGATGCAATTAAAAATTTTAACAACTCACAAACAAGTAAAAGTGCTATATTTAGCTGTGCCGAATCTTAAATACCCTTCACAGATGTAACTATTCTTTCTTTCTTGCTAAAACAGAAAGTAGCCTTAATTAAAAAATAATAAAAACAAACAAAATGATGTCATCAGTTACTTTTATATTTAAGACAACGTTTAAATTTTTTGGTTAGGAGGCTAAATGTTTGGCTCTTTTTACTTCTAATACCTCTGAACGTCTTTAAAAAATATTAAATATGTTTAATTAACAAGCAAAAAGAAAAAATCCGTTTTATGTACCCCAAAAGCTTCTAATTGTCCAACCGTAGAATAGTCTTTTCGATTTTTTTGTTTTCAATACCAATTTATTTCTTCCTGATATATAAGGTAGGTATAATTCATCATAAAAATCAAAACTAACAAATTATATGGTTACTTTTATGAATCAGAAAATGTCGTAATTCCAACCCTGAAATTGGATTTTTTTTTAGTTTTTAATACCAATTTAACTCTTCCCGAAGTATAAAAAAGATTTCATTCACACACAACCTAAATAAGGAACTTATATGGCTTCTTTTATGTACTAAAAAAAATCGATTATCCAACCCTGGAACCGAATTTTTAATACCAAATTAATTCTTCCTGAAGTATAAAATAGGTTTAGTTCACTAAAAAGCAAAATTTGAAATTTATGTGGGTACTTTTATGTACCAGAAATATTTCGATTTTCCAACTCTGGAAGCGAATTTTTATTTTTTTATTTGCAATTATTAGTAAATTTTTAAACTTTTTGGCCACTTTCATGTACCATAAAATATCTAATTTGTCCAACCCTGGAATCGAAATTTAGATTTTTTAAGATTGTAATACCAATTTTGTTCTTCCTGAATTATAAAGTAGTTTTAATTAGCAAAAACAACAACGTCAATTGCCTCTTTTGTTACTTTTATGCAGAAAGAATATTTCAATTTCCCAACCGTGGAAACGAAATTTCAATTTTTTGTTTGTTTGTTTTTTTTTTACCAATGCAACTCTTAGCAATGAGGTTCATGCAACTCTTAATAATGAGGTATATTTAAGAAAAACTTAAAATTTGTAACCATTTTGGTCACATTCATGTACCACAAAATATTGCAGTTATCCAAGCCTGGAATCGAAATTTTGATTTGTTTTAATATTTGATACCATTTTGTTTTTCCTGAATTCAAAAACAGTTTTAATTAGTAAAAAACCGACGTTAGTTGGCTTTTTACTTTTATGTATAAAAAAAATTTTAATTTCCCATTCCTGGGAGCGAAATTTTCATTTTTCTTTTCTTTTTTTACCAATGCTAGTTTTCATTAGTTATAAAGTAGTTTTATTTCCGAAAATCTTAAAATTTTAAACCATTTTTGTCACTTTCATGATCTACAATATATTGCATGTACCAAAAAAACTTTAAATTTCCCAGCCCTGGAATTGAAATGAAATTTTTTTTTTGCTTTTTTATAAATGCGACTCTTCATGAGGTATAAAGTAGTTTTATTGAAGAAACATATTAAATTTTTAACCATTTTGGATACTTTTATGTATAAAAAATTTCAATTTCCCAACCCTGGAAGCGAAATTTTATTTTGTATTTTTTTATCAGTGCAAGTCTTCTTGAGGTATAAAGTATTTTTATTTAAGAAAAATTAAAATTTTTTAACCTGTTTGCACACTTTCCTGTACTATTAAATATTGCACTTGTCCATCCCTGGATTCCAAATTTTATTTTTGAATTTTTGTACCAATTTTGTTCTTCCTAAATTATAAGACAGGCTTAGTTAGCAAAAAAAAAACAACATCAGTTGCCTGTTTGATTACTTTCACGTATAAAATAAATGCAATTTCCCACCCCTGGAAGCAAAATTTGAATTAAAAAATTTTTTGTCTGATAAAAATCTTCTTGACGTATAAAGAGGTTTTGTAAAAGAAAACCTTAACATTTTTAACAATTTTAGTTACTACATGTACTACAAAATACGGAATGGGCCGAAAAATAATTTGTAATTGTCCATCCCTAGAAAAAATTTTTAATTTTTTTAGTTTTTAATAGACCATTGAGTCTTCCCACAGCAAGAAATAGGTTTAATTAACAAACATTAAAAAATTTGATTTTTGGTATAAATTTTGCGTCGAGAAATAGGTGTAAGCTTCCCAGCTTTGAAACCATACATCGGATCTTTTTGAATTTCAATAGCACTTTATTTAAGTTCATTTCCAATCCAACGGTCCAAGAACGAAGCCTCTAGCTCTTTTGGAGGCTTGGGAAAACCGTACATAAGGATCCAGAATATATATACTTTATGGGGTCCCATGTGCATATCGAAGAAATTACAGACGGAATGAGAAACCTATATATAACCTTTCACTTTTTTGTGAAGTAAAAACGTTATATTCGACCGGGTCGAATCTTAAATACCCTCCAAATATTTAGTAAGTAAATTTAAAATGTTTAACTTGGTGGGACAGAGTTTCTTTATATAATATCGTACGTCAACGCCCACCAAAGGGGGCGGGATTCAAAAATAGACAATATCATGTTTATGGGGACCCCATTTGGAGGGTATAAAAACTGTATTTTGGCCGGGTCGCTCTGGCAAGGGCTGTGGAGGAAACATTTCACCTTTGTCATAAATGCTTGGGAGAATTATGTATATCCAAATTTAAATTTTTTATTTTTTTGTAGGGTCATTTACGGGGCAAAGGGGGAGGAGGGCAGAAATAGGCAGTCATAAAACTGTAAAAATAAGTGCTTGGGATAATTATATACAAAATTAATATTTTTTTATAGGGTCATTTAGGGGGCAAAAGGAGAGGAGGGGGAAGGTCAGAAATCGGCAGTCATAAAACTCTAAAAATAAATGCTTGGGAGACTTGTATACAAAATTTTATTTTTTTATAGGGTCATTTAGGGTGTGAAGGGGGTACCAGGTTTCGTCTCAGCTTGGTCATTAAAGCTTAAAAATTTTATTTTTAAGGAATTTAGGCTTAAGTAAAACAATTTTTGAATTTTTTATGGTATTTTTGCATATAATAACGCCCACTAAAGTGGGCGGGGTCCAAAATTAATTTTTTTTATTTTATGGGTCCAAGTTTAAAGCGTTGGACCGTATTTGACATAAAAATATATCATTTGCTTAACAAAATAACCAAAAAACTTTAAAAATTATGTTGTTTTTTCTGGGTTGGTTTAGTTCTTCTTAGAGGAACTTTTTTCCCTCTTGCCCGATTTAGCCCATCTTCGAACTGCTCTAAGCTTCTTGGTTTGGAATTAGGTTAAAGTCTACTGATGATTTGGTGTAAGAACCAATGAAATGCAGGCATATAGACATACTTGACCACATAACAAACAAAAAGCACTAATTCAATTGAAACAATATGTCGAATGAACGATTTTAAAAACGTTTTGTGTAGATTTTCTTTTTCATTGTGCCTTTTCATATACTTTTATTGTTTGCCAACGGCAGACTAATTGTATGAAGGTGGAAAAATAAAAAATAGATTTATATCGAATAAAATTTGTTTGTTGTGTTTTCTTGAATTTCAAATCCTATGGTTTTGCTTGTGTAATTCTCAATTCATTTCTGGGAGTTTATGTATAAGCTGGGAGGTTTTGTTATTTTGGAATTAAGCTATGTACAGACGATTGGCAGATCTTCCAATATTGTCAGAAAAATGTTAAGAAAATTTCTAACAACCGTGTGAACTTACAATTTTTGTATTGCAACGTTGTTAGAAAAACCATTGGCAGCACATTGTAAGGCAATAATATTGTAAGCTATCTAACAATCGTGTGAACACCTTATTTTGTCATTGTTAGTCAATTGTCAGACATTGTAAGCTCATTGGATGTTGGCACATGTGTGAAATTCATGCAGCTGACAATGGCACTATTGTCAGCGAAATATTTCTATTGGCAACGCTGTTCATAAATACGTGAAACAAACCACTGCAATTCCTTTTTTACGTTCCATATATCAACTTATTCACACAATTTATTTCAAATAATTTTCACGCAATAAAAAATAAAACACTACATAGATAATTTTTGTCAAATGTTTTGACAGTTCTGGCAATGCCTAACAATGCATCTGGCACTTTTTATCATACAACAATCTGACAACCGTTTGAACTGGTAATTTTTGTTGGCAGATAAATTTATCGTCTTACAATTATCTGACAATGAAATTGTAAGGTTTTCTTACAGTCGTCTAAACACGCAATTTCACTTTTGCTTCCAATCTGTCATTGTCAGTACGTTGCCAGCCCATTGACAGATCTTACAATATTGGAAGATCTGCCAATCGTCTGTACATAGCTTTAGGTTAAAGTCTACTGATGATTTGGTGTAAGAACCAATGAAATGCAGGCATATAGACATACATGACCACATAACAAACAAAAAGCATTAAAATAATATGGTAACTTAATTTTTATGGGAATGTCAGAATCCTTAAAATTGTCAGAAAATTATTTTAAATTTAATAGCTCACAGTGGAAGTACCTTGTTTTATTATACCATGGTTGCAACTGTTTAATTGATTCAGGCTACGCAAATATTTTGTTATATTTCGAAATATTATTGTTTTTATGAAATAATGCTTAACTTCTTCTGAGTTGTTACTGTTTTCGTGAAATAGTTTTAATGACACTTTGTAATATTATCACTTTATCATTTTGGATTTGAGCAATATAGAAAAAAATTCAATTTTGATCAGCTAGAAATTTTATTAAGTTTATTAAACATAATAGTGAATATTTGAAATAAAAAAGTCTAATTAGTTCAATTAACAAAATGAAAAAAAAAGATGCCACTGTCGGAATATAAAAGAAAGGATATTATGGATCTAGTCAAGAGAAAAAGTATTGCCATTCATACTACGAAAATTTTATATATATATTTCAAACTTTTTTAATTTAATAAAATATATATTTTAAACTCTTTAGCGGTTGTTAGCATTTATTTAACTTTAAAAACTTTGTTTACGTTAGTCTTTTTTCATTTTGTGTTTATCTGTTTTATTAAAAATGTATTAAATACAGCAATAAATTTCATATAAAACAACACAACTAAATATATGTATTTACTTCTTATAAACAAAAATAATTCAAGAAAATGATAGTAGCTAAACAAATCGCTTTTCTATCTGCAGACAATAAACAAATAAAAAGGTTATGCAGCGCAAAATTGATGGGTTTTCTAAATATTGCCGAACTTTTGTTAATGAAAACTTCCTTAAGCGTTAAGAAAACAGTTTTTTGCCTCCCCTGAAAACTTTGAAGTTTTTGGGTTAATACAGTATTGTTGAACGAGTGCGATATTAAAAATTCTATTCCAGAGCTGGGAAATGTTACATAAAAATAGCTATTTACTCGTAAGTTCTTAATTTTTTTCTTAACTAAACCTATTTTATACTTTAGAAAGAATTAAATTGGTATTAAAAAGAAATAAGTTCCTAATTTCTATTTGAAATATTTTTTGTTGTTGCATTAAACGTTTTTTATACTTCAGGAAGAACTACATCAGGCATGCCCAGTACGAAGAACGTATTTTCCACTCGAAGTCACACGTATTCTTATTCTCTTTTATTTTATTCTTCTCTGAGAACAATTTTTTCTCATTTTACCTATCCACAATGGGAGATATTCCGTACGTTGTATGCAAAAGTATTGTATGCTAAAGAATTAATATGAAAAAATGCGTTTTTCTTTAGAAAAATATACTATTTTATAAAAAAATCTTCCATAAATGTGAAATAATGAAAAATAAAATGCATTTTTCTATAGAAAAAATAGATTTAAATAAAAAAAAAATTGATTTTCAATAGAAAAAATTTTTTCGGATTGACTTTTCCTTGCCTTATTCATTAAGATAAAATTGCATCGAAATTTATAAGAATTAACAGCTATAACGAAGCCAGAGTAAATATTAAAGAAGATAGGGGAGACTACAACTCACTTTTTACAGAAAATTTGTCCGATGCTGATATCTGTGAAAAAAAAATATTGAAACTACTATGAATTCATTTTAGATAGGCCAATTTTTTCAAATGCATCTTAAATGAATTTAATTAATAACTTAAATTTTCCCAAAAATTTTCAATTATATATTACAAGCAATTATATATTAGTTATATTCAAATAGCTACTTTTTATAAAATTTCTTTGAAATGTTTCTGATTTTTGCTTCTGCTTATCTTCACTCCAAGTTCAATAAATGTTTAAGCTTTTGTTGCAATTTCGCAACAAAAGTATGTTTTTTAAGTTTATTGAAGTCAATTTGTGTCGCTGTTTTGAACAAATGAATTTCAAATCTGAAAAGATTTGTTCACAGAGATAAGTAGAAGGAAAAAACGATAGACATTTGAAGGAAATTTTTAAATTAAAAAAATTCTAAAATATTGCTATATATTAATGAAAATTTTAAAATAGAAAAAGGTATTCATATTTAGCGTGTGAAATATATGTTTTTAAAAAATTTTTACTATGTTTTTAAGTAAATTTATTTATTGAAATGTTTATAGAATAATTATTTTCTTTATACCTCGAACTTTAAAATTAATATTTTTATAAGGAACTTCGTTGCTATCCGATGCCCCACGAAACCACACTTTTTATGTGCTTCTAATGAGCATAAATTTCCCTAACTTAAATCTTATAAGTTTATTTACGTAAAAACAATTCAATTTAAAATAAAAATAAAACATACAAACCTCCGCCTTACATGTACATTCCTCGCCGTTTCAGCGAGAACTGAATCAAATATATAAAAACAATCAAATTAATACTATTACTAATAGGTATAAACCATTGTGCATTATGTTTGACTCAATTATGTTATTGTATAACAGCCATACCTAAAAACGGGCGGAAAGCGGAACGTTTTTTTCCGCTGAGCGTTAACGCTGAAATGCCATACCTAAACAAACGCGGCAGCGTTATGTAAAAAAACTATAAAAACAGGGTTATCAAACAAACAAATAAAACAACCCTGATTATTTTAACAGCTGGACGGACGATATTTGCGATTTTGTTATTGAAATTTTGTACAAATTACAAACGTGCATACATATGTATGTATATAATCATATTGTAAATATTTTCTTACCACCATTTTCTAATACGAAGTGCACAAATTTTTTCTTTTATTATATATTTCACTTTTGTAAATTTTTGCTCTTTTTCTCTGGTTACAATTCTCTTCTTTTGCAACCAACTTCATTAGAAAACGCTCTGTCAAAATCGGATTTTCCAATAGCAAAGCGTTGCCGCCGCGTTATTTCGGTATGCTCCATACAAAATGTATGCACATAAGAACTTTTGACAGTTAAAAAACGCTTGCCGCCCGTATTTAGGTATGACAGTAAGTGAGGGAAATTGTTCTGAGCATCACTGAATTACATTCGTGTAAAAAATAATCGAAACTTTTTGGTACATACAAGTATCCAAATACGTTCCTTATTTTGTTTTTTTTTTGTGAATAAAATCTAATTTCTGTTTTAGAAAGAAATGAGAAATAAATCTGTAAAGGGTATTTAAGATTCGGCACAACCGAATATAGCACTAGTACTTGTTTTTATACCCTTCACAAAAAGTGAAATTGTGTATACAGGTTTGTCATTCCGTGTGTAATTTCTTCGATATCAATATAGGACCCCATAAGGTATATATATTCTGGATCCTTATGAATAGCGATGACGATTAAGCGATGTCCGTCCGTCTGTACGTGAAATTGATTTTCCCAAGCCCCCAGAAGAGCTAGAACGGGTTTCTTGGACCGTTGGATTGGAAATGAACTTAAATTGAGTGGTATTGAAATTCATAAAGATCCGATGTACGGTTCCAGAACTGGGAAGCTTACACCTATTTCTCGACGCAAAATACATACATATATACCAAAAATCAATTGTTTTTTTTAATGTTTGTAAATTAAACCTATTTCGTTCTTTGGGAAGCCTCAATAGTCTATTAAAAACCAAAAATAAAAATTTTTTCAGGGATGGGAAATTAAAAATTTTTTTCGGCCCATTCCGTATTTTGTAGTACATGTAGTAACTAAAATTGTTAAAAATTTTGAGTTTTTCTTAAATACAATAATAAATAAATAAAACCTCTTTATACATCATGAAGATTTGCATTGGTCAAAAAAAAAATTTTAAATTAAAATTTCGCTTCCAGGGGAGGGAAATTGAATTTTTTTTATACATAAAAGTAACCAAAAAGGCACTTGAGGTTTTTTTTGCTAACTAAACTATTTTATATTTTACGAAGAACAAAATTGATATCAAAAATTACAAAAAGAATCAAAATTTCGAATCCAGATTGTATAAAGGTGTAGAAAAATAAAATAGATTCATATCGAATATAATTTATTTGTTGGTTTAGTTTTGTATGAGTTTCAAGGCCTACTATGCTTATTCTGTTGTGATTTTTGAAAATTGTTTGTAATTTAAAAATTGTGAATTCTCAGATGGTTTTTAGAAGTATATGCATAAGATAAGAGGTTTTTAACTTTTCAAAACTGTGGTTAAAGTCTACTGATGACTTGGTAAAGCACCAATGAAATGCATATAGACATTGCTTGACCATCAACAAATAAATTTCATTTAAAACTATTTTATATTTTAGGAAAACAAAATTGGTATCAAAAATTTCCAAAAACAAATAAAAATTTCGAATCCAGAGTTGGACAAGTGCAATATTTTATGGTTCATGAAGGTGACCATAACGGTTCATAATTTCATATCTTTCTTAAAAAATACTACTTTATACCTCATGAAGAGTTGAATTGGTAAAAGCACAAAAAAAATTAAAATTTCACTTCCAGGGTTGGGAAGTTTAAAGTTTTTTGGTATATGCAATATATTGTAGTACATGAAAGTCTCCAAAATGGTTGCAAATTTTAAGTTCTTCTTAAATAAAACGACTTTATACCTAATGAAGACTAGGATTGGTAAAAAAAAATTAAAATTTGGCTTCCAGGGTTGGGAAATTTAAATTTTTTTATACATAAAAGTAACCAAAAATGCAACTAACGTCGGTTTTTTACTAATTAAAACTATTTTTCCGTTAAGGAAAAACCAAATTGGTATCAAAAATTAAAAACAAATCAATATTTTGTAATACATGAAGGTGTCCGAAATGGTTACAAATATTAAATTTTGTTTAATAAAACTATTTCATGCCTCAGTAAAACTTGCATTGGTAAAACAAATTAAAATTTCGTTTCCAGGGCTGGGAAATTGAAATATTTTTTCTGCATAAAAGTAACAAACAAGGCAATTGGCGTTGTTGTTTTTGCTAATTAAAATTGTTTTATAATTCAGAAAGAACAAAATTGGTATTAAAATTTTAAAAAATCAAAATTTCGACTTCAGGGATGGACAAATGAAATATTTTATGGTACATGAAAATGACCAAAAAGTTAAGAAATTTAAGTTTTTTGTTAAGTAAAACTATATTACACCTCACTAAGAATTGCATTGGTAAAAAAATAAAAATTCGCTTCCAGAGTTGGAAAATCGAAATGTTTTTGGTACATAAAAGTACCAAATTTTCCAAATTTTGTTTTTTTTATGAATTAAACCTCTTTTATACTTCAGGAAGAATTAAATTGGTATTAAAAAGTTACAAATAAGTTCCCAATTATGGGTTTTTCAGTGAATTAAACCTATTTTATACTTCGCTAAGAATTAAATTGGAATTAAAAATTTTAAAAACTACAAATTCGGTTCCAGGGTTAGAAAATCGAAATTTTTTAGTACATAAAATTTTGATTTTTCGTGGATGAAATCTTTTGAATACTTCGGGAAGAGTTAAATTTGTATTAAAAACCAAAAAAATTAAAATTCCAATTTCAGGGTTGGAATATCGACTTTTTCTGATTCATAAAAGTAACCATTTTGTTTGTTATTTTTAATTTTTATGACGAATTATACCTACTTTATATATCAGGAAGAAATAAATTGGTATTAAAAACCAAAAAAAAAATTAAAAGACGATTCTACAATTGGACAATTAGAACTTTTTGGGGTACATGAAACGGATTTTTTCTTTTTGTTTGTAAATTAAACATATTTAATATTTTTGAAAGACGTTCAGAGGTATTAGAAATAAGAAAAGCCAAACATTTAGCTTCCTAGCCACAAAATTTAAAGGCAAGGAATGACATCTGTGAAGGGTATTTAAAATTCGGCATAGCCGAATATAGCACTTTTACTTGTCGTTTTTTTTTTGTTTGTTTTGTAAGTGTAATAACTCAATAAAACACAACAACTTTACAATTAAATTGTGTGAACAATTTCTGTATTTATTAATTGATATTTTCACACACAAGTTTTATTTTAATTCACAAAACGGATCATGTCAGCTCTAGTGCCATCTATCAACTGCTCGAAACCAAATACCCAATATCCATCAATCAACAGTATTGCCAGATCTCCACATCCCTCCTATGTTTTTCAGCTTCAATGTTAATCTTGGGTTAGACTGTTCCAGTTCGATAGGTGTCTTCGTCTGCTCCTGAAAAGAATCAAGCTCTCCTGAATTGCTAGTTTCAGTTTCCGAACTGGTTGGCAACTTCTTTAAGTGGCCAACATTACGCCTGTAAACTTTATCGTTTCCACGGATAGTGACTTCATTCCCTTTCCGCTCAATCACTTCGAACTTTTCCGGTCCAAATGTTGGTGTTAGTTTATTGCGGAAAATTACATTTTGAACTACCACTCTGTACCCAACTTTTATATCGTTTTCTTGTGCTTTGCGATCTTTGTCTGCCTTCTTTCTCCCTTTTTCTTTATTAATAATATCCATGTCTCTAGCTTCCGAGTCTTAAATATCTTCGCTGATATCAAGAATTGATGGTATTTTGTCTCGAATTACACGGTTAAATAATAATTCTGTTGGAGCTTTGCCTGTTGTCCATGGGGAGTGACATTATACATAAGCAGGAATTTTTGAATTTCCTTTTTGTAGTCCATTCCATTGGTATGTGCTATACGAAGGCGTTTAACAATAGATCGGTTCATATTTTCCACCTCCCCGTTTGCCTGTGGCCAATATGGTGGAGATGTCATAATTTTAATGTTCTTATCCGTGCAATAGCTTTTGAATTCGTCACTTACAAACTGACGCCCATTATCTGTGGTGATCGATTTAGGGTAACCCAATTTCGAGAACACTTCATTTAGAAAATCAATAATAGCACTTGATGTAATTTTCTTCAAAAACTTCACTTCTTGGTATCTCGAATAGTAGTCAATGACTACAAATATAAAGTCATGGTTAGGCAGTGGTCCCAACAAATCCATTGCAAGGCATTGCCATGGCCCTTTTGGTAAGTCACGTCGACTCATTGGTGCTGGAAGTGGCGGTCTCGACACCAACAAACAATCACGACAACATTTGACATATTTTTCGACGTCGCGGTCTATTAAAAGCCACCATACCTTTGAACGTACCCGCCGCTTCGCCTGGATGGCCTTCGTGTGCTATTGATAAGACTCTTGTTCTAAGGGAAGATGGTATCACGATTTTGGTTCCTCGTAAGAGGATGTTGCCCAAAGTGCATAATTCGAATCGAAACGGAAAGAACTTATTTGAAGTATTTGAATTCCATGAATTGTTATTCATACTTTCTACTGCGCTCAATAATTCTGGATCAGACCGGTTACCTTCATCGATTTCAAGTATCGATAATGCTCGTGGAATAACTTCTTCAATTATCGAACATATACTGCTTTCGGAATCTCGATCAAAAGAACTACAATTCTCGATTTTGCATAACCTAGATAAAGAGTCAGCGATGTTATATTTACCAGCTTTGTATATAATCTTAAATTTTAATGACTGAAGGCGTAGGACCCATCTCTCTATCCGAGCTGGCGGTTTTGACGTTGGTTTAAAAATCGTTTCCAAAGGCTTGTGATCTGTGACTAGTTCGAACTCGATACCTGCCAAATAGTAGTAAAAACGTTCTACGCCCCAAACTAAAGCAAGGATCTCTTTTTCGGTTTGTGAATATCTTCTCTCAGTTTCAGAAAGGCTTTTGCTTGCAAATGATATTACTTGAGGGACATTGTTGTCAAATTGTAAGAGAACAGCGCCTAGCGCTACCGGACTTGCATCCGCAATTAGTCGGGTGCGACTATTTGGGTTAAAGTAGGATAATGTTGGCATTTTAGTTAACTGTTTCTTGAGTTTCTGAAAGGCATTGTCTTGGAATGGCCCCCAGGTAAACTTCGCGTCCTTTTTGGTTAAGTGTCTCAAAGGTTCTGTCAAGTCAGCAAGATCTGGTATAAATTTCCCTATATATGTCACCAAACCAAGGAAACTTCTTAACTCCTCGAAAATTTATAATAGTGTCGATTTTCTCAGGATCTGGATCTATACCTTCGCTGGACAGGATATGTCCTAAGAAACGAAGTTTCCCTGTTTTCCAAACACATTTATCCTTATTGAGTAAAACATTCGCTTCTTTAAAAACTGCCAGCACTTCTTTTAGGTTTTTGTCGTGTTCGGCCTCGGTGCATCCAAACACAATAATATCGTCTAGGTAGTTCACAACACAGTTACAAGGGGCCAAAATGCTTTCCATAATTCTTTGAAAGATTTCAGGTGCTGAGTTAACTCCAAAGAGGAGCCTCTTGTATCTGTACAGCCCTTTAGGCGTGATGAAAGTTGTTATTTCCCGACTTTCTTCCTCCAGTTCAAGTTGGTGATATGCATTTTTGAGGTCCAGTCTTGAAAAATACTTAGCTCCTTTGAGTTTGGTCATATATGAGTCGAATGTTGGTAGTGGATAATTTTCTCTTAATATTGCCTTATTGGCACGTCTCATATCGATGCAAAGACGGATGTCACCATTTCCTTTAAATACAACTACCACTGGAGAAATCCAAGGGCTTGGTCCAAAAACCGGCTCAATTATATCTTGTTCTACTGCTTCATTCAACTTTTCTTCGACATTTTCCTCTAAGGCTGAAGGTACCCTATGAAGAGGTTGCTAAACTGGCGTCACAGACTTATCAATTGAAAGTTAGACTTGAATACCTTTAATTTTTGGAAATGTTTTCAAATCTTCAATTTGATTTACCATACGGCCTAATCTTAAAACGTTTAACCTTATAGCTGTATCTCGGCCCAGTAGAGATTATCCTGCATTCTCAATAACGTAGAATGAGGAAATCAGATTTGAATGTAACTCTAGGCCTATTACAGCTTCAAAAATAGCCTTAATCTTGAGAGGTTCATTTCCAGCGTATGCACGAAATTGATTCTCAGACTTAACTCGAATGTTCCAAACAGTGGCATGTGACTCGCAGAGATATTTCCAATCGCTCTCACTTAGCAAATTATATTGTGAGCCAGAATCAATTAATAATGAAATTTTCCGGCCTCCTATGTAACACCATATCATTTCGTTCATATGCTCACTTAGCTTTTCAGTTATACGAAAGCAAGTGTTCTTTGTATTTATTCGACTGTACTTCAATTTCTTCACTACTGTCATTTGCTACGAACTGTATGTTTGAATAATTACTTCTTCGCTTTTTCGTATCATCATTCCCAAAATTTAAATGCTTACGTTTAGTACCCTTTGTTTTGCACTTACGAGCAAAATGTCCAGTAAACCCACACTTAATGCATTTTGCATTTTTAGCAGGACAACTAGTACTTGTCCCAAAATGTCCACGCTGACCACATCTGCTGCAATCAATATTCTGATTCTTGCTCTCAACTCTGTTGATATCAAGAGAAGCGTTCGGCAACTTCATCGTTTCAGATTGATTATTTATCTGTTCGTAAATGTGGCACATTTTAATGGTTTCTGACATTGTATATTCTTTTTCTAAAAGTCTTTTCTTCAGGTCGTTTGGAGCCCAGGTATCGATTAGCTTATCCTTTAAATTAATTCCCAGTACTTCTTCTTTCGTCTCGCCAAATTGACACTTGGCCGCTTGATTTCGCAGTCTTACCAGAAATTTGTTAAGGCACTCACCATCTTCGGGTTTCAATGAACGAAACAGGTGTCTTTCGAAAGTAGAGTTCCTTTCCGGCGAAAAATATTTGTTCAGCTTTCCGACCAGGACATCATATACATTTACACCCTCAGGTGCATTTTCTGGTTCAACAAGCGCTCCAGGAATACTGTATACCACTTCTTGGAGTTGTGGGCCGCCCAAATATAGCAATTTATTTTTCTTTTTCTTCCCATCAGTGATTTCTTCTGCCGCAAGATATATTGTAAGTGAGCGAAGCCATTTTTCCCACTCTGAACGAAGAAGAGCCTTATCTATAACATCGCACAGAAAGGGGGAAATGCTTGTCGCACTCATCTCCCTTTTTCTTTTAGCCTAGACCCTTTTTCTCAATTTAATGAAAGGCAACAACTTTTCCTATAAGCAATTTAATGCACCAAATTAGTAAAAACATTAATTTTTTTCTATCTTCTTACCAAATTTACAATCAAATGTAAACCGTCTTCTTGATAATTTATATTTACAATTTAATGTAAACCTGTTGCTTTTGCAACTCTTTCCACAATTTAATGTTTATCGTCCTATCTGCAATTTAATTCAAAACAATTTAATGTTTTTCCAATTGTTACAATTAAATGTAACACGAGATCCCAATTTCCTTTACCTTTTTGTTTGCTGTTGTTGTTGTTTTTTCCCAATTTTGCTTTTGCTTCTTTTCTATTTAATTCTAGTATAAAAGTAAAATACTAAAATTTGCACACGCACAATTTTTCCTTCTTTTTTTTACCTCAGTCGCCAATGTAATAACTCAATAAAACACAACAACTTTACAATTAAATTGTGTGAACAATTTCTGTATTTATTAATTGATATTTTCACACACAAGTTTTATATTAATTCACAAAACGGATCATGTCAGCTCTAGTGCCATCTATCAACTGCTCGAAACCAAATACCCAATATACATCAATCAACAGTATTGCCAGATCTCCACAGTAAGCATTTTTTTAATAATAGTATTGACCATTTTATTATGTTTTTTATATTAATTGTATATTTTTTAATAATGTTTTAATTTGTAAAGGTTCAGTTTTCGATATAACAAATTTTTGACTGCCTATTTTTGTGCCTATTTTTTATATGTAATTAACAGGATAATTCCAGATAAGTGTTTTACTAATTACAATAACTAATATTGATAAATGTTTAGATACATGTTTGTATTTAGCATAATAACTTTCTTAAAAATAAAGTAAAAATTGTTGGTGGCAATTAAAAAGAAATTCCTAAGTTTACACTCGAGAAAAAATGTTCGTAAAAAGTGTGAACATTGAACATATGTGTATGCTTATGTTTATTATTTTATAATACTCTACACCCTAACCCCTAAGAAAAATTTACATGATTTAATGGAAATTTTATAATTATGAATTTTTTGTTTTTTTTTGTTTTTATATATTGATAACAAGTGTTCTAGTATAAAAAGTAATATTCTACGACTTACATATTTATAATGATAAATATAACAAAGATTTTATAATTATATATTTACGAATTATATATATATATATTCATCTTTCAATATTTCTTTAAATTATTATTGTGCATTTTTTTTGTTTTATCTCCTATTTCTAAGATAGAATTTACTCCTTCTGTTTTTAATACTTTAAAGGGACCGTGGTATGGTGAGTGATTTTTCTTTCTGTTGAAATTTCTTACCATTACCATGTCTCCTTCTTTTATATTCAACGGATTTAATCTTGTTGAATTCTCTACGCGTTTTGTTTTCTCAATTTTCATCAATTCTCTCGCTTTTGACAAGGAAAATTTCAACCTTGCTCTTAACTCTGATGCGTAACTTTCTGTATCATATATTGGTTTGTTACTAATTATGTTGTCAGTTGGTAAATTAGGAAGCTTTCCAAATATTAGTTCAAATGGCGTACAGTTTGTATCTACATGAGGAGTTGTATTATAGGCAAAACAAAAGTATGGGATCCAATAATCCCATTCGACATTCTTACAAAAATTCAGTAGAAATTCATTTAGTACTCTATGATTTCTTTCTATGGACCCCATTGTTTCATGGTGGTACGTTGTGCTAAACTTTTGGTTTATTTCTAATAATTTACATACCTCTGACATCAACTCATTTACAAATTCGGTGCCTTTGTCAGATTTAAGAATCTTGAAGTGACCATATACTAAAATTAAATTTTCGACTAAAGCCCTAGCGATTGTTTTTGCTTCTTTTGTCTCAATCGGACATGCTATTACGTATTTTGTCAGATCGCATTGCATAGTCAATACATATCCGAAATTGTTAGTATATCGAAGAGGTCCTACTGTGTCTATTGAGACAACCTCAAAACTACCTTTTGGGGTATCTGTTATAATTAACCTTTCTCTCGTATGCTTTGTTTGTTTGTTCAATTTACATTCTTTGCAGTTTGATATGTACGCCTTTATAATTTTACTCATTCCTTTCCATATATACCTTTGTTTAAGTTTCATAATTGTTTTTCGTATGCCCAAATGTCCTCCTAGCACTGAACTGTGGTGTTCCGCAATAAGTTTGTTCTGTACATTCTTATCGTTTATCCTTGTTGGTTCCCTGTATAACAAAATTACTAATTTCTCATTTTTGTTTCTTTTTAATTTGTTAAATATATCTTTAAATGTTTCTTTCTCTACCACTTTAAATATTTCTTCACTATCTCTTAACGCAACCTCCTTTATATTCGACGATAGCATTTTTGATGAAAGCTTCTCCAAAGACATCTTAATGTTCAGAGGATTATCACAACACCTTACTATCACTTCTATATCTTTAATTAAAATCTGTGGTTTCCGTAAACCTGGGTCTATCTCGAAATGAAGTCTCTTTACGTTTTTTACGTCAGATAGTGATGCACATTCCCAAATGAAAAGTTGATCAGGTTTTTCATTAGGTTTTACGCCACTGTCCTGATGTAAATTTCCGTTATTATTCATGCTTCGAGTTATTGCTAAGATTTCTTTTGTATCTCTTTCTTTTTCCCTAGGCATCATTGCTCTTAATGCGTTGCTATCTAAAATTATCCTCGATAATGCATCCGCATTAGTATTCATTTTTCCTTTTTTGTATGAAATCTCAAAGTCATAATCACACAAATCTAACCTAATACGAGTCATCTTGGATGACGGATTCTTATGAGAAAATAAGGACACCAATGGTCTGTGATCTGTTATCACGTAAAATTTTCTGCCATAAAGGTATGGACGGAAAAAGTTTATGGCCCAATGTATGGCTAATAATTCCTTTTCTATAACTGGTTTATTCAAATCATGTTTCGAAAGTGTTTTACTGGCAAATGTTATTGGTAAATCAGAGCCTATTTCTCCTTGCGACAAAGCTGCTCCGAGTGCATAATTTAAGGCATCTGTTGTTAACACGAATGGTTTAGAAAAATTCGGATACTGAAGGATTGGCGGGTTTATCAACTTGCTTTTTAGCTGTTCAAAGGATTCTTGACAACTTTTATCGAAAACGAAAGGTTTACCTTTCTTAAGTAAATTATTCAAATCTTTTGCTATATGTGCAAAGTTAGGTATAAAACGTCTATAATAGTTACAAAAGGCCACAAAACGTCTGACCTCGTCAACATTTTTCGGCACAGGGTAGTTTTTTATAACCTCATATTTCGTTGGATCTGTCCGCACTCCTTTATTTGTTATTAGATGCCCAAGGTAAATTACTTCTGCTTGTAAAAAACAACATTTGCTGGGATTTATCTTCAAATTGTATTGCCTCAACTTTTTCAGGACTTTTCCTAAATTTTCGTTATGGTGTTGTAAACTACATCCAAAGACAATAATGTCATCTACATATAAAAACGCTTCTGCATTAAGACCACTCAATGCTATAGTCAACATTCGTTGAAAACTGTTCGACGATATTTTCAACCCGAATGGTAATCTCGTAAACTGAAAATGTCCGTTGCCTGTAGAAAATGCTGTCAACGGTCTCGAATCTTTTTCCAAACCAATTTGGTGGAAAGAACTTGTCATATCCAACGTAGAGAAATATTTCGCTCTACCTAATTTATCAAGAACATCTTCTATTCGTGTTAACGGGAATTTATCGTTCACGATCTTTTCATTCAACTTTCTAAAATCAACTACAAGTCTCCATTTTTTTTCTCCACTAGATGATTTTTTTGGTACGACCAATAATGGAGAATTGTATGGGCTACAAGAAGGTTCAATAATGTTATCAGTTAAAAGTTTATCCACCTGCTTATTTATTTCATTTCTTTGTGATTCTGGTAGTCTGTAAGGTTTGATATATACTGGTGCAGAATCTATTGTTTGTATTTTTTGCGTATAAAAATTATTATTGGTTAGTTCCTCTCCATCCAAATGAAAAATATCACTGTAATCTTTTATCATATCTACGACTGATTGTCTTGCCACAGGATCAATCGATTCCAAATGCAAACTGTTAAGTAACCTTTCTAACTTTTCATTGTTCACCGTGCTGCCATTAGAATAAGTGTATACAGTGTAATTTGCCAGACGTTCAACCTCAAAATCTACATCCATTAACACCACATCCCTATCAGTTGTATTTAGTACTTTTACATGTGAAATGCCTGTAGATGGGATTATGCTGTTTCCAATATATACACCCTTGATCACCTCTTTATTCAAAACTATACTTTCCTCTTGTGGACGTATACTTGTTGGTACTATTACCTCCGAAGGAGCTGGTACCGAAATCTCTGTTTTATAAATACGTTTGGGATTGATTGGTACTGATATTTCAGTGCTATTAACTACAAAATTTATTAAATACGTTTCAAAATCTATTTTACACAAATATTTCTCCAAAATATCTCGGCCTATTATCCCATCTGCAGGGATCTGAAAATTATTTTCAACAACATGAAATTTATGTTTGATTTCTTCAGTACCAATCATTAAATGCAGCTCTGATGTCCCAATGCTATCTACCTTTTCACTTGTTATACCAGAAAGTGACGATATGATTTTGGTATCAATGTTCTTTAAATTCCATAATTTACAAATAGATATCTCTGCTCCAGTGTCTACCAAAAATTTAAGTTCTTCATCTACACTTTTGCATGTTATTGTTATCGTATTATCCGTACTTGCTGAAAGTTTGAACATTTTCGGGCGCTCTGCATAACAATTTCTGCTATACGGCCCTAGTAGTTTCCCTCATAATTAGTATTTCTTCTCTGTGAATTAACGCGTGGTGGTAAATTTCTATTCCTAGCACCATTATTATACGTGGTATTATCTCTTACTCTATTTCCCATATAGCTACTCGAATTGTTATTCCTGTTGTTGGTACGAAAAGTATTATGATTTTGTGAAGTGTGGTGATTGTTGGCGCTGTAACCTCTGTTGAAATCACGGTTTTGATTATAATAACCGTTGCCACGATTTTGTGTGTTATGGTTTCTGTTTCTATTTGTTGCAAAATTATTACTAGACCTTTCCACTCTAAATACTGTACTATCATTTGTTTTCATATTTCTCTCTAGTGTTGTTACGTACTGCATGGACCGACGACGTTCCTGACTAGCTCACCTGTCTCAGGAGGTCCCAACCCAGTCTTCCGGCCATCGAACGAAACACTAAAATATTCTGTGGAACGCAAAACCTATACACAATACACCACACACAACTTAGGAGACTTGATGTCAGTCTCTTTAATGCCCTCCCAACCATGTTGCAGAAAATCCTCTTCTCTATTTGATCTGCAACCCAATGCTTGCCGACCTTCCCTTATGCCACTTACCGGTTCATTATTGCCATGACCTTATTTTTATTAAGCTGACATGTCTTACTATTTTCAATAAAAGGAAGACATATTTATTTTAAATATCTATAAATAAATATATAATAATGCTGAACTAATAATAAAATGGATCACAATTTCTATATTACGACAAACACTTAATTTTCTATTAGGTAAGTATATATATGTATAACCGCACAAATTTTACTTATATATATATATATATATATATATATATATATATATATCTTGGTTTTGTTTTACAATTCCATATAGGTTCTCTTGTAATCTTCGCTAGTGCTCAAATTATTTGATCCCTAATTCGGGACTCGAAATCGAAATAGATCCCTACCCTTAAAGGAGCTCCCTGAAGAGTAACTGACTTCTAGCTCAATTTTATGCTCGAAAGCACTACTTTCATTCCGCGTCGTCGCGCCTAATTTGAGAACTATTACAACTATTAACCTAATATTTGCCTAACAGATATATATGTATTTTCTTTTGAATAAATTTTAATACTAATAATAATGTTTCTTAATATTACACATTTATTAACACTCACTATGCACACAGAAGTTCTCACGATACACTACTACCTTAACCTAATAATCTTAAATTCTATGATAGAATTGCATTATTATCTCGTTTGTAACCTCGCCTTCTATTCAAACTTTCTATGCTGGGGAACAAGCCGTGTTCATTTGCTTACGGATTCAATGTCTAATACGAACTTGGTACTAGGGATAAATACCTGCTCTCTCGATCTGTCGCAAACCACTCTAGATGTTTCTTCCTGAGCGCTGCGTACCTTTCCCTAGCTGGGGTGTTATATGGGGAAATTTCCTGGGCAGATTCCCGGTACGGCCACCAATTCGCTTTAATACTTTTCCGCTCCGCACTTTCTGCTCGGCACTTCCGTCTTGGTCAGACCTTTATAATATTTTTTTCTTTGCAGAACAACACCCTTCACTTGGTCTAGGCGGAGTTATTTCTTTAAGATTTTGAAATTTTGGTTTTTTTTTTTTCTTTAATATCCTTTCAAGATTTTAATATTGTTCGCTTCAAGTTTTTTTTTCTTTCAATATCCTTCAAGATTTTAATATTGTTCGCTTCAAGTTTTCTCTTTTTTTTTTTATGTTAGCGGGGACTACTTCTTCGTCCAACACTCGCAATCAGAATCTTGTCCGCAGAAAAAAAATCTTCACCTTAGCCTCTACCTCAAAATATCTTCGCATTCCCGCCTAAGATTTCCCTTCCAGTTCATCCATAATTATATCCCTCATCTCTTCATTTTTTATCTCATCCTTTTCTAACTCCCTATATTAGTTTTCCCGCCATAATTAAATTTCTACCTGACCCTATATACCTTTTGTTTTTTCTACCTGAATCTATATATCATCCTATTATACTTTGACTGCATCTTTATTATCCTTCTGGCGGACAAAAGACCGCCAAAAATCTTCCACCGATACCATTTTCCCCTACGCCCGCGCTCCCGTCTAAGTCCTATAAATCCTACCTGTTTCTTATCCGGCACACAGAAAAGTAGCAGGCTAACAACATATAATTTTTATATTACTACAATTTTGGTATTTCATTCATTCAAATTATCCGTTTGAAATTTACTATGGAATTTCATTTATATATATCCTTTCTTCTTTAAAAGACTCACCCTATCTCTTTTACCAACATTCACGCGATGCCAACCTCTTGGTGCTCTATTGTATGTTGACCTCCCTGTTTCTATCAGCTGTTTCCGCACATTTTCC
This sequence comes from Linnaemya tessellans, assembly GCA_951800035.1. Lineage (NCBI taxonomy): Eukaryota > Metazoa > Arthropoda > Insecta > Diptera > Tachinidae > Linnaemya > Linnaemya tessellans. The sequence continues at coordinate 101,964,606 of OX637532.1, read as the reverse complement.
TTCTGGCTCGCGTATGTAAGTATCTTCCTAAAATTTTATTATCATGAAATCTTATATTTTCAGGCCACCTGGACAACTAAAACTGGGTATCTCGCATATCGTTCTATAATATTTTGTTGGAATAACTATTTAACTTTCTGATCTCTTCCTAGATTATTCAATGGGTGCCGCATGGTTTCTATCTGCCTACCAATAAGTGCCTGACACCAGCTACTATTCTTCATTTCGGGACACTGGCTAGATCCCCTCCCGGTCAGCTAATTTAATAACAAAAAACTGGACTCGAGAGCTTAAGAGTATCTAGCCTCCTCCAGAAACCTATTGTGTTAACAACCTCCACGCAAAACAAAATCCCTATCTCAGTGGCGTCGCTCCTATGGTGAATGGGGTGGGTATGCATGGCCTGACAGAAACTAGTGCCCATGTCATTTAGGACACCCGCAACAAAACTCCGGGGTCGCTGTCGCTGGCCAGAGAGAACGGTGTGCGGGTCCATTCGTCTATCTCGTACCTCTGTAATACCAACGTGGGGAACTCTCACACCCTGAAACAGAGTCTTATGTATTTGCAAGCCGGGCATCACATATATGTTCCTTTATGAGCCCCATACTCTCCTACCTAACCACCTATATATATATATATATATATATATATATATATATATATATAACTGTGTTGCGACTATCCCTCCATTCGCCATCCGTAACAAATGTACCAGGCGATTGTTATACATTACGGGAAGTATTGAAAATTTCTTTTACGATAATTATATTACTTTGTGGTTATTTTCAGATTGCCTAGTGGGAGTACGCTACCTCATCTAGCTTGCTGTTGGATATTTCACTCACCCTTATATATATTTTCCATTGGATGGACCTAATACTTATATCTCAGGTGATATCATACTATAATTTTATGCGCCAAGTTGCGAAAAAACATCGGGTTTATTGTGACCTTTACCCATCAGGCCCAGTGACGTACATATTTTTACCTTTTATCCTAGTATTGCATGAGATTCGATTTCTATTCTAATTAATTATCTGTTGTTGTCTAAAATTTTATATCCTTAATGTGGTACACGCCTATTGATCTTCCCTGCAAATCCTCCAGTTCACACATATTATTACCTACAGGTTTCCTTACTCGACATTTTAAAAATTTTTTACAAAATTTTGCATTCTTATTTTTCCCGAACTCACTGAGGACTGTATTTCTACGAAACACTTCCTGACCTGGAATAAGATTTACTTTTCGTGCTCTTTTATTGTACCTAGCTGCGCTTTTCTCATAGGCTTCGTGCATATTTCTCTGGATGTTTTCCCTAATTACTTCGAGCTTTTCATGATTGGTCAGACTCTTTATTTCGTGATCAGTGAGGGATGTTAACTTCCTTGCCAGCTTGTAGTCAGATCCATTCGAGAACATATGGAATCCGAACAGCGCGAAAAACGGAGTATATCCTGTAGCTGAATGAATTGAATTACGGAGAGCGCACTCGATTTCTGATAAGTATAAGTCCCAGTCCCTATGGTCTTCTTCGAGATAAGCTCTTATTGCTGCTAGGACCGACTGGTTAACCCGCTCAGAAGCGTTTGACTGCGGAGAATATACAGCCGTCCTTAGATGTTTTATTCCAAAGGTTTCCAGTAAGTTGCTGAAACTTTTGGATACAAATTGAGAACCATTGTCGCTATGTATTAATTCGGGTACACCGAATTTATAAAAAATTTCTTGTGTTAAGAACTTGATTACGTTCGCCGTGGTAGCATCCTTCATGGCTTTCAAAAATATGAATTTTGTAAAGTGATCCATCACGATGAACACGTAGCAATTTCCACTTTTGGATCTGGGGTATTTGCCCAAGAAATCAATATACAATTTCTGAAAAGGTCTTTCTGTGATTACTTCTTTGCCAATTTCGGGCATCAAATTTTTGTTGGCTGGCTTAGTCTCTTGACACGTTTGACAGTTCTTCACAAACTGTTTTATTTGAAAGGTCATTTTAGGCCAGTAAAAGAAACGTTTCACATTTTCAAGCGTTTTTGCCATTCCGCCATGGGCACAAATATCTGGTGATTGTGACTTTTCTATTATGGCATGTGTCAAACTAGGTGGTATCCACAATTTCCACTGGTATTCTTCTGTATCTCTCTTGCAGCTTGTACGCTTAAAAATCTTTCCCTCGTCGATTCTAAGATCGGGCAACTTTTCTTTATTTTCTTCTATTTGCTTTACCAACGATAGATATTCTTCAGATTCAAACTCCGCTGTTTCGAAATCTAACAAATTTTCCGCGTCTATTTCTTCGGCGTATGGTTGCTGGGGATAGCGTGATAGCATGTCAGCTACTACATTTTCTGACCCCTTTCGATGTTCAATCTGAAAATCGAATGTTTGCAGTTGTAATGACCATCGGGCTAATCTTCCCGATAAATTTTTAAGTGTCATTAACCATTTTAAGCTGGCATGATCCGTAATTATCGAAAACGGCATCATATCGACGTAAGGCCGAAATTTACGCACAGCCATAACTGCCGCCAGACATTCCTTTTCCGTTACTGTATAATTCTTTTGGCATGAATTTAACTTCTGCGAGTAAAATGCGATAGGATGTTCTTCCTTATTGTCGCTCAGTTGGTATAGAACTGCCCCTATTCCATAATCCGATGCATCGCATTGAATATAAAAACGTCTGTTAAAATCAGCATGACGTAACACGGGGGCTGAAGTTAACGCTTTTTTCAACTTTTCGAATGCCTCTATTGCTTCGGGTGTAAACAGAAACTTTTTTGACTTTTTGAGGGTATCGGTTAAGGGTGCGGCTATGGTGGCGAAGTCTTTTATAAAACGTCTATACCACCCTGCGGTCCCGAGAAAACTTCTAACTTCCCTAGCAGATTTCGGCAATTTCATGTTTTTTATGGCTACTATTTTATCGTGATCCGTCTTCAGAGTTCCTCCTCCTATGATAAACCCTAAATACTTAAGCTCCTTAAAACAGAACTGAGATTTTTTTAGTCCTATGGTTAAATTGGCGTTTCTTAGGCATTTTGCTACCTCCCTTAAAAGCTTTAGATGTTCTTCAAATGTGCTTGATATGATCAACAAATCATCCAGATACATAAACACGTTTTCCCTTAACTGGTTGGGTATGACCTTGTCCATTAATCGACAGAGCCGTTGAGCCGCGTTACATAACCCAAACGGCATAACGCGAAATTGATATAAGGGCCTTCCCGCTACAGTAAAAGCGGTATACTCTCATCATCCAATTCGATCTGCCAAAAAGCATATTTAAGGTCGACACTACTCATGAAATGAGTCTCGTCTATCCTGCTCAGAATCCCGCCGATATTCGGGAGCGGATACGCGTCCTTCACTGTTAGCTTGTTCAGCTTACGAGGATCTAAACAAAAGCGATTTTTGCCTGGACTGTCACTTAATTCAATCACGTTTAATGCTAACATGGTGTCGATCTCTTTGTAGGTGATTTCTTGAACGGCTGGTGAAATCGGATAATATCGATCCTTTACTGGTTCGGCTCCATTTATCAATTTGATCGTATGCTTCTCCAACTGAGTCATCCCTAGACCCTTTTCCTCAAAAGTATTAAATTCTCTAATAATATTCTCTAATTCTTCCTTTTGTTTCTCATTGAGTGGATGTGGGCCAAGTTTGTAATTATCATCTCCTACCACTAAATCTTTTGTAATTTTCTCCATGTCTAATTCGATTACCTCTATTATCGCTGGGGCCAATTTAAACAATCTCCAGAAATCTATCCTTAAGTAAAGAGCTTGTTCCAAATCGGGACAAAGATACAGCAGCATTGAATCTTCCTGATCTTTATACCGTATGGATACATTTACTTTTCCTAATATTCTATGACACTGACCACTAGCTGTTTTCACATTAGTCAATATCGATTGAATATTCAGGTTTAAATCCTGTACCAGCTCTCTACATCCTTTTCCTAAGATACTAACAGAAGCGCCTGTATCTAACAACCCCTTCAATTCTTTCCCTTCCACCAATACATCTGCGAAACACCTGCTGTCTACAGTTTCACGGTCTGCCCTCTTTATTGCTTCTACTACTAACCTTCTTGATTTTCTCCGTTCTGCGAATTTCTCCCGTACTTTACGAATTCTATTTGAAATTACTTTAAAGTTTTCGTTGTTTTCGAAAATCCTAGAGCGGACTTTTTCATAATTCTGCTGTCTGACTTCCTTAGGTAGATAATGTCTTATTTGCGATACGTTCTGAACCTTTAATTGGTATACTTCTTGGCCGGGGATATACTTCCCGATGAGCGTTGGTCCCCCTTCATAACCAAGCCCTTGGATTGGTTTCCCGATTTACAATTAGGACATTTCGGTGTAATTGTATTCGGCTTTCCGCATTTGTAACAAAAGAGCGTTCTCTCCTCTTCCGTGCAGTCCATAAAAACGTGCCCAGGCTGCCTGCAATTCCAGCAGTTAATGGGTTGTTTTCTCTGCTGGGTTCTCATATTCAATGCGGCAACCTCTTCATACTCCATTGTGCTGTTTTCTCTATCTATCGTTTCTTCTTCATCTCCTATATAGATTTCATTTACGTGTCGGGCTTGACGTTGCATAGGCGGCATGTTTCTTGGTTCTCGCCTAGGGAAATGTTTTTCGGCCTCGTTGCATTCCACTCGTAGTTGTTCAACGGATGAGACCGCTATGGGGTATACAATTCTACCGATGCTGTCTTTTATATTTCTCTTTATAATTTTTATTAAATCGTATTCTGACATCGGTTGACTCAATCTTGATCTAATTCGAGACATGGCATGGAAGTAGCTATCAACTGACTCTCCTACTTGTTGTTTCCGCTCTACTAACTCTGTCATAATTTCAAAGTTCGAGCGTAAAATTTGGTATTGGCTCATCAATGCGTGACGTAAATTTGGCCAATCTATGACGCCATGGGAGCGAACGTATAACCAATACCATTCTCGGGCTGTACCTGATACTAGTAAATGGCAATCCCTTAGAACTTCAGCCCACGGTATTTGATAATGTCGCTGCAAATGCTCCAAGCGGAAAATAAAATCGTCTATGCTTAAGTGTGTCGGGTTACCGTCGAATAGAATCCCTAATTTGTCTACCCGAATCCGAACTTGCTCATTATTCTGTACGTTTCCTAATGGCTCATATGCCCTTTGATATTGTACTGGCACATGTCCGTTACTTGTAGTCGTCGTATTATCTGAGCTGCTCTCCGATCCAACTCTAGCACTAAGCGTATTGTCCACCTGTGCAGTATTTATGGAAGTGGGTATGCTTTGAATTGCGGCTGCTGCGTTCTGGTTAGATGTCACAGCAGAGGACAAATTTGCCACTAATCTAGTTAAATCAGCCAGACCCTTCCTAATATCACCAATCTCACCCTGTACCATGTTTTTAACGCTTTCCTCTAGACTTCTGTGGTCGCCTGTTGCTTCATTAGCCCCCGGTTCTCTATCGTTAATATTCACGGATGGGGTAGGTACATTTTGAGATGTGGTTGGCCTGTTAAGATGCATATTTGATGCCTGATCGCCTGAGATAATGCTATGGGACAAATCTATAATTTGCTTATTTGTTATTTCGCTGGGTTTTGACATTTTCCTATCGATACACTTAGTTTTCCTGACCTTTGGGTCTGTGGGTGCTACTGATCTATTTAAATCGAAACTAGCCTGTAAACTTCTTTTTCGGTTTTCTTTCTGGGATCGGGTTTCTACGCTCATAATCTATTGAACGTTATATTTGTCTATACCCCTTTTCCCCGTTTCAGTATATTTTATGTTCTAAGCTCTGAACAATTAGCTATTCTTTTGCGGCGCGACCTGGTGGTGGAGGTTAACGGGCTTAGCAAATGAAATCTTATTTCAGCTGTAGAGTTTTCACTAATTGTGGCAGATGTTTAGTCAACAGTTAATTTATAAGAAAAAAAAAATTATAAGATCCAAAACAGCTAAATTTTATGCGAGAGGAAAAGAAATATTTTGTAATGGATATAACTAAATACTAAAGGAAAATGATGCCTCAATAATTAAATAAATAAATAAATAAATAAATATGATATATAAATATGTAGGCGGTTGTAATTATAAAATATTTATATGTTAGAATTAGTAATTCCTGACGTTTTATAACTAGTTAAACACGGCTGCTATAGATTTAATTAAGAACGCTAAATAATTTATAAATCCTTATCTAAGTGCAGAACTTAGTTGTATCACTTGCACAGAAAAAATATTAATATTATACTTCTCACGTATTTCAGGTTTGGCAATAATGAACGGACGTGACAATTGCGGCGGTTAAAATTTATGTTTCTAAGTTCGTGTGTGGCATAAGATCAGTTTACTCCTATCTTGTCCAGCGTCTGTGATTATCGCACTACATTCTTTATTATATATAAACGAAATGGAATCGCGGTAAACCGAATCTATTCAAATACAACTTTTCTTTCTACCCTATGGTCGAAAGAGGCTACTTGATATATGTTCTCCCTAGACGCTCGATGCATTGCAAAATTAAACTTAATCTAACTACTCCACGTTGATAAAAGTGCAAATGGGAACTTAACAATACAATTACACATTGATATAAAAATCTGTGAAGCTACTGTCTACTGTTTCCCGAGTTTGGTTTTAAAAGGAATCCTGAACATCACAATTCTCTCTGGTACAACTCTTATATTCACTGGAATTCTAGAGGCTATAGGGATATTGATTTTTTTGTTCAGATTATTCCATTCTGGGCTATTTCACATATTAGTAGGCTATTGCCACATGTCTAGATGTACACATGTACTGTTTCGTGCATCAAAATTACAATTAAGATGTCATATTTTAGTTTGGGCGCCATTTAATGTTACGTACTGCATGGACCGACGACGTTCCTGACTAGCTCACCTGTCTCAGGAGGTCCCAACCCAGTCTTCCGGCCATCGAACGAAACACTAAAATATTCTGTGGAACGCAAAACCTATACACAATACACCACACACAACTTAGGAGACTTGATGTCAGTCTCTTTAATGCCCTCCCAACCATGTTGCAGAAAATCCTCTTCTCTATTTGATCTGCAACCCAATGCTTGCCGACCTTCCCTTATGCCACTTACCGGTTCATTATTGCCATGACCTTATTTTTATTAAGCTGACATGTCTTACTATTTTCAATAAAAGGAAGACATATTTATTTTAAATATCTATAAATAAATATATAATAATGCTGAACTAATAATAAAATGGATCACAATTTCTATATTACGACAAACACTTAATTTTCTATTAGGTAAGTATATATATGTATAACCGCACAAATTTTACTTATATATATATATATATATATATATATATATATAGTTATGAAATTTTCTTATTTGACACATCGTTGTCACAATACTACTATATATATTATATATAAATAAATTTCATTTATATATAGTAGTATTGTGACAACGATGTGTCAAATAAGAAAATTTCATAACAGTTTAATTTAGATTTTATTTTTCATTTTGCCTTATAAATACTTTTCTTGTTATCCAATGGATTTCTGATTGTATGAAGGTGTAGAAAAATAAAATAGATTCATATCGAACATACTTTATTTGTTGGTTTAGTTTTGTATGAGTTGCAAGCCTATGTTCTTGTTCTGTTGTTATTTTTGAAAATAGTTTGTAATTTACAAGTTGTGAATTCTCAGATGGTTTTCGGAAGTATATGCATAAGATAAGAGGTTTTTAGCTTTTCAAAACTGTGGTTAAAGTCTACTGACGATTTGGTAAAGCACCAATGAAATGCATATAGACAATGCTTAACCACCAACAAATAAATTTCATTTATATATATATATATATATATATATATATATATATATATATATCTTGGCTTTGTTTTACAATTCCATATAGGTTCTCTTGTAATCTTCGCTAGTGCTCAAATTATTTGATCCCTAATTCGGGACTCGAAATCGAAATAGATCCCTACCCTTAAAGGAGCTCCCTGAAGAGTAACTGACTTCTAGCTCAATTTTATGCTCGAAAGCACTACTTTCATTCCGCGTCGTCGCGCCTAATTTGAGAACTATTACAACTATTAACCTAATATTTGCCTAACAGATATATATGTATTTTCTTTTGAATAAATTTTAATACTAATAATAATGTTTCTTAATATTACACATTTATTAACACTCACTATGCACACAGAAGTTCTCACGATACACTACTACCTTAACCTAATAATCTTAAATTCTATGATAGAATTGCATTATTATCTCGTTTGTAACCTCGCCTTCTATTCAAACTTTCTATGCTGGGGAACAAGCCGTGTTCATTTGCTTACGGATTCAATGTCTAATACGAACTTGGTACTAGGGATAAATACCTGCTCTCTCGATCTGTCGCAAACCACTCTAGATGTTTCTTCCTGAGCGCTGCATACCTTTCCCTAGCTGGGGTGTTATATGGGGAAATTTCCTGGGCAGATTCCCGGTACGGCCACCAATTCGCTTTAATACTTTTCCGCTCCGCACTTTCTGCTCGGCACTTCCGTCTTGGTCAGACCTTTATAATATTTTTTTCTTTGCAGAACAACACCCTTCACTTGGTCTAGGCGGAGTTATTTCTTTAAGATTTTGAAATTTTGGTTTTTTTTTTTTTTTTCTTTAATATCCTTTCAAGATTTTAATATTGTTCGCTTCAAGTTTTTTTTTTCTTTCAATATCCTTCAAGATTTTAATATTGTTCGCTTCAAGTTTTCTCTTTTTTTTTTTTTTTATGTTAGCGGGGACTACTTCTTCGTCCAACACTCGCAATCAAAATCTTGTCCGCAGAAAAAAAAATCTTCACCTTAGCCTCTACCTCAAAATATCTTCGCATTCCCGCCTAAGATTTCCCTTCCAGTTCATCCATAAGTATATCCCTCATCTCTTCATTTTTTATTTCATCCTTTTCTAACTCCCTATATTAGTTTTCCCGCCATAATTGAATTTCTACCTGACCCTATATACCTTTTGTTTTTTCTACCTGAATCTATATATCATCCTATTATGCTTTGACTGCATCTTTATTATCCTTCTGGCGGACAAAAGACCGCCAAAAATCTTCCACCGATACCATTTTCCCCTACGCCCGCGCTCCCGTTTAAGTCCTATAAATCCTACCTGTTTCTTATCCGGCACACAGAAAAGTAGCAGGCTAACAACATATAATTTTTATACTACTACAATTTTGGTATTTCATTCATTCAAATTATCCGTTTGAAATTTACTATGGAATTTCATTTATATATATCCTTTCTTCTTTAAAAGACTCACCCTATCTCTTTTACCAACATTCACGCGATGCCAACCTCTTGGTGCTCTATTGTATGTTGACCTCCCTGTTTCTATCAGCTGTTTCCGCACATTTTCCTTCTGGCTCGCGTATGTAAGTATCTTCCTAAAATTTTATTATCATGAAATCTTATATTTTCAGGCCACCTGGACAACTAAAACTGGGTATCTCGCATATCGTTCTATAATATTTTGTTGGAATAACTATTTAACTTTCTGATCTCTTCCTAGATTATTCAATGGGTGCCGCATGGTTTCTATCTGCCTACCAATAAGTGCCTGACACCAGCTACTATTCTTCATTTCGGGACACTGGCTAGATCCCCTCCCGGTCAGCTAATTTAATAACAAAAAACTGGACTCGAGAGCTTAAGAGTATCTAGCCTCCTCCAGAAACCTATTGTGTTAACAACCTCCACGCAAAACAAAATCCCTATCTCAGTGGCGTCGCTCCTATGGTGAATGGGGTGGGTATGCATGGCCTGACAGAAACTAGTGCCCATGTCATTTAGGACACCCGCAACAGTGTCACACACTTTTCTACAGCCTCAATAAAAGTTTTTGGTGAACTAGCCTGTAAAACGTTGTGATATTCCACGTTGACCCCCTTTGTAAAAACATTTAAGGCCATATTTTCGCTCATTTTATAAATCGCGTCTTTTGTTTCTACTGTTGGGTTCTCTATTGATTTTATCTCAAAATCACTTAGTTGTTCAGTCAACACAGCGAGTTTCTCTCTATATTCTGAAATACTTAATCTGCCCTGTTTAGCTGTACCTAGCTCTGTTAACACTTGTTGTAATGTTCTAGGATTCGGAAAACCTTTTTCCAATTGACTTTTCAATTCTAAAAATGTTGTTGGTTTATTAGAGCGCCCCAAAATTCTGCGTACATGAGTCGAAAGCTTGAAATTGTAGACATACTTAATGAACATTCCTCTGTCCTCTGGTTTTAAAATATCATGTAGCAACTCTGTCTGTACTATAAAATCTTCCAACTCCTCATAAGTACCCTTAAAAATATGTAGGTTTTTACCTACTACAGATATGTCAAATTGCGCCATTTTAGAACTCAATAATTCTTCAACTTTCTTACCTACCTCCTTGACTTTTAAATTTGAAACTGTATGTTAAGCGCGGGCTCGTTTGCCTTGCTTAACCTTATAAAATGGGATAACTTGGTGATTCACCAAGTTATTAGAATGTTTAGTGGTTTATTATCCTAGTAGTTCACCAGGATAATGCAATGTCCAATTCAGTCGTTCAAGTGGTACACAAGAATAACAAAAAATTGGCTTGTTGAAAATTAAGTAACAAGTTAATTTTAATGTTGACTGGATGAATGACAATAGTTGAATCACACATTTTATTAAAACCGTATTGTATTTAAAGAAAAATTACAAATACAAATAATAACAGAATATAAAATTTACAATACAAAATAAAATTAAGAAGTAAAAAAATTGGTTTCATAATAAATAAAAAAATTGCAATGTAATCAATAACATTTTAAAGTGTTAAAATGTAAAATGATACAAAGAATTTTTTAGGCCAGAGACCGTTCACTCTTCTGCTGCACTAATTACTTTCCCACCGTTGGCAGAAAACAGATATTGGATTTCATAACCGTATGGCTGGTGAATTAAGTAAACGAATTATTTTCCCAGTATATTATATTTCTCCAATATCTGACTTGTTCTTTGCTTTAGCCCGTGTACGAGTAAATAAATATTTTGTTTTAATTTAGAACTGAATTGTGCAAACGCGGTAATTCTCACGGCAAAGTGTGGGAAAATAAAAACGTAAAAAGAGGTACGGATTTTGTTCATATATTATTAATTCTATTGAGAGTTTTATTTTTTTTATTTTTATTTTTATTTTTAATACAAAACAAAAAAAAAACTCAAAGGAATTAACATATTGCGGCCCCAAGGGGATTGAAAAGTGCGAATGAGCGATATCCGGCAATTTATTTTGAAGTGCGTTAAGGTGTTGGTTCCAATGAAACATTCCAGTTGGATCGTGGAGACGGTTGTGGTGCTTCGGGGAGCGGTTCACGACTTCTCTTCATCCTTTGTTTTGCTATCAGGGTAATTATCACTGTTAAAATCAAGGCCAGTCCAACATAGCTAATTGTTAAGCTATGCACTTTATGGGTTGTTGCTAGTGGAACTTCTTGTCGTTGTGCCCTGACCTCTTCCTGCAGATGGGTTATCTTTTCAATTGTCGAAGTATATGACAGGGGTTGTGTCGTGTTGTTTACGTTTTCTTGGAGATGAAGGAATGATATCCCATTGCTTGTATATGATGAATGCAAGTTAGATGAGATGGTTCGATGCCCGTAGATGGTAATAACATCATTTTTCATTGCACATCCTGCTGGAAGCGTGAGCAACCCGGTACCTTCCAGCAATTGAGAACTGCTTTCACCCTTGCATATTGTGCTCAATTTGAGTTGCTGTTGAGTTGCAAGCAGCCACTGGTTCTTGTTATAAAGTTGGTACCATACATGATTGCTGCTTATCAACTCTATATTGCAGCTTGAGTCGGATTCATTGTTGAATAAATGTATCTCACAGCGACAAATTGGAGAGCCTCTATGATGTGCAGCTTGAATGTGTGGGCATAAGAAAATGTTATGCTCAAGCTTATTGCAGGTACTTAGCTTCAAGTCATCTAGAGGGAAATATTCGTCACGATGAGCGTTGAGAGCCATCATTTTAGTTGTTGGTATGACAGCCATTAAAGAGTTGTTCATTAGCTGTGGTACTGGAGTAATATAGAATAGGTCATATTGCCCTTGATGAGCTAGCGGAATAAACAAAGTGCAAATAATGTGCTGAGTTGAACTTGCTGCCTGAACGGTGACTACACCGTATAAATGAATAATGTCTGCAACAGGTAGTGTTAGATCCGTGGGAAGGTTCGCTTTTATTTTATCGACTTCACCCGAAAATTGTTGTGGGGTCAGTAGAACCGGACTAATTCGACCATGGTAAGTGTCCGCTAACAACGTGATCATAGATGTATGCATTGTTTGCAAATTGTTAGCAATTGCAAGTAACTGGACACTCAGTGATAAGAGGATTTCCGATCGATGGTAGCTGTCATTGTTTGTGAGGTAGCGTAGTTTGTTTATTTTATCGTTCATTTTTTCGAAGTTATCTTGCGTGCGTTGTTCAGACTGCTTCATGAGATTGAGGGTCGAATCGAGAAACGATGTTTGATTCCGCAGAAGGCTCTGCAAGTGGGCTTCGTTGTTTTTTATACTATTAATAGTATCGGTCATTTCTGCTGCATATTTGGAGTCTAGAACGCCAAACAAGGAGCTTGCTATATTTCCAACAACGTCTATTGCTCCTCGTCGCTTCCTTCTTATGAAATTTTCCAAACCGTGCTCCATTTCATCCCTGAGATTTTGAAAATGGGATAGAAGTCCGTTGCATTGATGATTAAGGGATGAGTAATCGCATGCCCTTTTCAGCACAGATGTACCATTCCTTAAAAGCTTTAATTCGTTATAGAACGGAGTCAGTTCGAAATAAATGAGGAGCTTCCATTCAGAGATGACAGGTTTAACTTGGCCAATGTTTTCAAAATGTAATCCAGGGGTACTGATGATTTGGGTGTACGTCACTTGTTGACATAGTATTACAGGGAGAACTAACGCTACGAGCATTAGAAAACCTGTCGTGTTTAGAGTACACCGTTTTGAGGGTGGCTCATTTATGGTTTTGCTCTTGGGTGAATTGTCTCTTTTTCGTGTTGGTTTCTCATCTGTTGTTTCATCGTTAACATTTGTTCCTTGTGGCTCCACAGGAAGAGGAGCCAGCAAGTGAATCGCTCGCTTAACGATACCACCAGATGTTTTTACATCAGCTGCTCTGACGAATCCGTCTTGACCGGGGTATATTTCAGTTACTTTTCCAAGACGCCATTTCATAACTGGTGTGTTGTCCTTAATTATAACTATGGTACCCCGTTGCAAATTTTGAGCCCGGGTTTGCCACTTGTTCCGTTGCTGGAGTTCACTGAGGTATTCCTGCGACCATCGTTTCCAAAATTGATGTTTTATTTGTGACACTAACTCCCATCGCTTTGTAAGAGTGGTTGAAGGTGAACTGGCAGTTGCATCCACTTGTGCTGTAAGAGGTTCACCAATCAAAAAGTGGCCTGGTGTTAGTGCAGCCTCATCATTCGGATTACCCGGCAACGGTGCAATCGGTCTCGAATTAAGGATTGCTTCGACTTCTACGATCACGGTTTCCATTTCTTCATAGGTCAGAGACGCGTTTGCCATTTCTTTCACAAGTAATCTTTTAGCAGATTTGACTGCAGCCTCCCATAGTCCGCCGAAGTGCGGGGCTCGTGGAGGTATGAAATGAAAACTGATGCCTTTGCTGACACACTCTTGTTGAATTTTTTCTTGAGCAGCTGTGGCGAAAAGAGCAGGTGACAACTCTTCTAATTGATTGCGAGCTCCCACAAAGTTTGTTGCGTTGTCACAGTAGAGATGCTGACAGTGACCCCTTCGGCCGATGAATCTTTTGAGCGCTCCAATGAAGGCGTCAGTTGTAAGGTCTGTTACAAGCTCCAGATGCACTGCCTTTGTCGAGAAGCAACAGAATACTGCTATATACGCCTTTTGGGGTCGCTTTCCTCGTGTTTTGAAGTGAACCCAGATTGGACCACAGTAGTCAACTCCTGCATTAATAAAGGGTCTTGCTGGTGTTACTCTTGCTTCTGGCAAGTTTCCCATAATTTGCTGCAGAAGTTTTGGTTTCGCTCGTGCACATTGCACACATTTGTGCACAGTTTCCCGAGCCAAATGTTTACCTTTAATGGGCCAAAAACGTTGTCTTACGATTGCTAGAAGTGCTCCAGGGCCACAATGTTTGTTTTCCCTATGTATCGATTCAAATATTAGTTTACTTATTGTATCGTTATAAGGAAGCAACATTGGATGTTTGGCATTGAACGATAACGTGGATGCTTCTAATCTACCTCCGACTCTTAGTATGTTATGTTCGTCTAAAAATGGGGATAAGCTTTTTATTTGACTCGATCCTTTAAGTTCCTTTTTCTGTTGCAGCTGTTTAATGTCTTCTGTGAACGTACATCGTTGGGTGGTTCGAACAATGATGGCAAGCGCTTCGTGAAGTTCAAGAGGCGTCAGAGTTTGTTGGGTTTCTCTCTCGGGCTTGCAAGTTCTGGCGGTTTTGATGAATCTTAAAATGTATCCTATGATACGTTGGAGCCTTTTTAGTGAATTTCGATGGTTGATGCTGTGCAAAAAGTTTTCACCATTGACAGCAATGAGTGAGTTGTAGGATCTTTGCTTCTGTTCAGGGGTGGGCAAATTAGGATCCAGGCCAAATCTGGGAGGCCAGTGCTTCTCGTCTCCATGCAGAAAAAATGGCCCATACATCCATTGGGGTGTATGCTGTAACTGTTGTGGATCCAATCCTCTTGATATGATGTCCGCTGGGTTATCTTTAGAACTCACATGTCGCCATTGCTCAGGTAGCGTGTTTTCTTGAATTGAAGCGATTCGACTTGCCACAAATGTGTGAAATGAAGAAGATCTTGAATGTATCCATGATAATACTATTTTTGAGTCGGACCAATAGAATGTTGGCGTTGTATTCATATCTAAGTCTAGTTTCACTTTTGCAGCTAAGTTAGCACCCAATTGTGCGGCACATAGCTCCAGTCTAGGCAGCGTTTGCTGCTTGAGTGGAGTTATACGTGATTTCGCACATAACAAGTATACTCTTATTGTTTTGTTTGGTAGTATTGTTCTCACATAAATTGCAGCGCCATACGCCCTTTCGGAGGCGTCGGAAAAAACATGAAGTTGAGTCTTGTTAGGAAGAACTCCTTTATAGATATGCCGATGCACTTGAAAGCTTTCAAGTTCACTTAGGTTGCTTCGAAAGGTTCGCCAGCGTGAGTCAAATTCTGAAGGAACTGCCTCGTCCCATGCAAGATTCAAGGTCCATAATTCCTGGATGAACATTTTGGCTCTGGCAATTACTGGCGACAGTATTCCTAGTGGATCAAAGATACGCGCCAAGTCTGACGTGACTGTTCTTTTAGTCACGGCTTTAATTGTTTGAATGTTGACCTTGATTTTAAGAAGGTCATCTTTAGGTACCCATACCAATCCCAGTGTTTTCGTGTAATCAGTTTCGTCGGAGAAGTCAAGACTGACTTCTTGGTCATAACTGGGAATGTTCCGGAGCAGCTGGGCATGATTAGCGCACCATTTTCGTAGATGGAACCCGTACTTAGCCAAGACGTCTCGCAGCTGGCGCTGAGTTTCCAGGGCTGTATTCAAGCTATCGGCTCCACCTAGCCCATCATCGACATAAAAGTTCTTTTCCAAGAAACAGGCTGCTAAAGGAGCTTGCATCTTATTATCCTTGACTATTTCCTTCACACATTTGATTGCCAGATATGGTGCTGGTCTAGTACCATAGGTAACGGTATTTAATTGGAAATAACTAATGGGCTCAGAGGAGTGATTTCGCCAGAGGACAATCTGGTACTGCCGGTCCTTGGGGTGGATATAGATTTGACGGTACATTTTCTCGATATCTGTTGTGAATACGAAACGCGGTAGCCGAAATCGCAATAGAACCGTAAATAGATCATTTTGTAGTGGTGGTCCAGTGTGCAGAATATCATTTAAGGATTTTCCTGAGGACGTTTTTGCTGACGCATCGAAGACGACTCTAAGTTTAGTTGTACTACTTTCGGGTCGCAAAACGCAGTGGTGAGGTAAAGTATTTGTGCCCCATTATTTCGTCTATATTGATTTTCGACATGTGCCCCATTGTTTCGTAGTCTTTCATAAATATCGCATATTGTTCCTTCAATGAAGCGTCTTTAGATAATCGACGTTCTAGTGCGAGGAACCGGTTGAATGCAATACTGTGTGAGGACCCTAATAACGATGTTTCAGCACAAAACGGCAATCGTGCTATGAATCGACCTTCATTGTCGCGTGTGGTATGCTGATTGAAATGTGCTTCGCACTGTGTATCATTCGGTGATAAATTTTGCTCTCTTCCTTCAACCTGCTCGAGTTTCCAAAATCGCTCAATAGCTGTATTAATTTTATCCTCTTCAGTTAATACTCCGCAAATTGCTGTTGAGAGTTGTTCACTAGATACTTTTCCCGATACGATCCATCCAAACGTTGTATTTTGCAGCAGTGGAAGGTCCTTGCCTAATTTAATTTGTCCGATCGTGAGTAGTTGATGATAATATTCCGCCCCTAACAAAATATCGATTTTTTCTGGACGGTTGAAGGTTGGGTCCGCTAATGCTACATTGCTGGGAATTGACCACCTGTCGATTGTAAGCGATTGAGCGGGTTGAGGGGAAATAATTTGCGGCAATACGAATGCTTCAAGCAGTGTTGAAAAATTGTTGAGCCGAGATTGTAGCGTAATGTTGACTCGGTGTTGAACCTTGGTGCGGCTTTTTCCAATACCGTTAATTGAAACAGAAGTAGTCCTTGCTGGGAGTCCAAGACGGTTGACTAATCGTTCTGTGATCAAATTGACTTGTGATCCTGAATCAAGGATTGCCTTGCATTCAGTTTCCAAACCATTAGCCTTGACCTTTACCAACGCTGTACCCAGTAGAACATATGGTCTTTTGTTAATGTAACTTCCCGACATGCTTTCAACTTCTGTTGGTGTGCTGACTAGAGATGTCGCGTGTTGTGTCGAGGAGTTATTCCTGATAACTGCTTCATTGGTTGACTCTGTTTCCCCCTTTGATTTGTTACGCTTCCTGGATATTGAATTCTTTTGCGGGGCCTGTTCCAAGTGTAGCAGAGTGTTGTGAATTTTTCCACATTTTTGACAGCGGCCTGAAATTGTACACTGTTTGGTCAAATGACTGTGACTAAAACAATTAACACATAGTTTATGTTTCTGTATCAAATTTAGTCTGTTTGCGGGGCTTAGCTGGATGAATTCTCTGCATCTATACAATGGGTGGCATTCTTGCTTGCAAACTAGGCATCGTTGGTTCTCATGGCGGGGATACGCCGTAAGCGTGCATGTTTTGCTAGCAGGAGAAAATGTCTTCTCTTTGTGTCCCATTGCCTCCAGAGTATGGAAGTAGTTCTCCAGAAAGGTAAGAAATTGGCTGACTGGTTGCATTTCCTTTGGGTTGGTGATCGATTGCTCATATTGAGTGTAGACAGGTTTGTCCAACTTTTTTACCAGAAGGTGTAGTAGGAGTGGATCCCATGTTGAGACTTCGATCCCCATATTAGAAAGAGCTGCCAGACATTCTTTCGTTGTATCGTGCAATCGCTTAACGGCCATTAATGTCGACGCACCCGATGGTTGATCTAGCAGTCTCTGAACCGCTGTTGCCACTATTAGTCGTTTATTATCATAACGATCCTGTAGTAACTGCCACGCGGCTTTATAATTGTCTGCAGTAACAGCGAGATGATTAATAAGCTTCGCTGCTTCACTAGTAACGTTGGTCTTTAGATAATACATTTTGTGAGCGTCTGACATCCGTTGCTCATGAACAGTTTTCTTAAATAAGTCAGAAAACGATGTCCATTTCATATAATCACCTTCAAATTTAGAGATAGTGATTGTGGGTAAAGGTAGGGTAGATGGTCTAGCCATAGTCTCTGTGGATGAGTGGTGGTTGTTGTTAGCCGTGGTAAGCTGGATGATCGCTAACTGAGCGGCTTGTTCGAGGTGGATGTATCTGCTTGTGTCATAACCAGCGAGGTCTGGATCGGGATATTTATCCAACACTTCATCATTAAGTAGTTCTAGCTGCTGCCATAGTTTGGTGATGGTGGTCTTTTTAACATCGTAATAAGGCCCATCCTGACCTGACTGCAACTGGAGGCCGTCTAGCTGTCTAGCCAGAGCTGCCATCTTTCCAAGGGAGCGGCTGATTAAACCATCGTGGCCACTTGTAGGTTGTGGGGGGTTGCTAATGACTTTGGGCTCGTCGCCCACCTTTGACGGTAGGTCATTAGGGTTTTTGGCGATTGCTCCATTGCCTTGGTAAGTGAGCTCGTGTTCCATTAGAGCTATATATTTGGATGCCATTGACTGGATTTGATTATAGCGGTCTGCAGTGAAGTATTCATCTTCCATATGAATATCCTTCAGAGTCCGTAATTTGGTATCTGCCTCATCAAATTCTGTCCAAGCTGTAGTCAGCCGCGACAATCGTTCTTTGTAGTACGTTGGGGTTTTGCGGCTAGCTGAGTCCTCGCCGGTCTCCTTCAGTTGGTGAAGAAGCTGCTCTGCGGATTCCATATTGCTTTGTTGATGCCTTTTGGGAGGTTATTTAAGAGTTGTAGTAGGCTGCTTGTTGCTTGTGATGCCTAATGGATAAGGCGTCGGACTTCGAATCCGAAGATTGCAGGTTCGTGTCCTGTCACGGTCGCCAAAATGTTAAGCGCGGGCTCGTTTGCCTTGCTTAACCTTATAAAATGGGATAACTTGGTGATTCACCAAGTTATTAGAATGTTTAGTGGTTTATTATCCTAGTAGTTCACCAGGATAATGCAATGTCCAATTCAGTCGTTCAAGTGGTACACAAGAATAACAAAAAATTGGCTTGTTGAAAATTAAGTAACAAGTTAATTTTAATGTTGACTGGATGAATGACAATAGTTCAATCACACATTTTATTAAAACCGTATTGTATTTAAAGAAAAATTACAAATACAAATAATAACAGAATATAAAATTTACAATACAAAATAAAATTAAGAAGTAAAAAAATTGGTTTCATAATAAATAAAAAAATTGCAATGTAATCAATAACATTTTAAAGTGTTAAAATGTAAAATGATACAAAGAATTTTTTAGGCCAGAGACCGTTCACTCTTCTGCTGCACTAATTACTTTCCCACCGTTGGCAGAAAACAGATATTGGATTTCATAACCGTATGGCTGGTGAATTAAGTAAACGAATTATTTTCCCAGTAAAAGCCAAACATATATTATATTTCTCCAATATCTGACTTGTTCTTTGCTTTAGCCCGTGTACGAGTAAATAAATATTTTGTTTTAATTTAGAACTGAATTGTGCAAACGCGGTAATTCTCACGGCAAAGTGTGGGAAAATAAAAACGTAAAAAGAGGTACGGATTTTGTTCAAATATTATTAATTCTATTGAGAGTTTTATTTTTTTTTTATTTTTATTTTTAATACAAAACAAAACAAAAAAAAAACTCAAAGGAATTAACACTGTAGTTACTAATTTTTCATACAATTCATGAAAATTCAACTCTTCTATCGAAATTTTTTTTGATAATAAATCTATTTCCGCATTTACTGTTTTCAAATATTCTAGCTTATCGCCTATATAATTTGCAGAGTAAATTCTATCTTTACTTTTTTTTATATTTGTGTATAACTTCCTTAATTCTTCATAATATCTATTAAATTCTTCCATATGTACTAATATTTACTAATTTCCTTATATATGCCGCCACTATACTAGACATATATGTTAATGTCACTGATACAAGTGTATTAAATACTACTTATTTTACTACACTGCATCGGAGAGCACTAAAATTGCATTTGTGTTTTCTATCAATTTTACTTTGTGCGGGATTTCAATTACATTAATTCAATTTCTTACTTATTTATAATCTTATTTA
Source organism: Linnaemya tessellans (assembly GCA_951800035.1). Classification (NCBI taxonomy): domain Eukaryota; kingdom Metazoa; phylum Arthropoda; class Insecta; order Diptera; family Tachinidae; genus Linnaemya; species Linnaemya tessellans. The sequence continues at coordinate 101,944,573 of OX637532.1, read as the reverse complement.
CATAGTATTATTCAAATTTGCCAAAGTGTTGTTTTTTTTTTATTCATAGAGAAAATATAGAAAATTTTATTTAATTAAGTAAAAGAAACATTTAAAAAAAAATTATTTGTGGTGGTATTGCAGTTTTTGTTTCTCCAACTGGTCTATTTGTAGCCACAATTCACTGGCTATTTCCCAATGTGGTGGTGGATCTGCGTTGACTGCTGCTTTCAACGCTGCCAGCTTCCGCCTTATCTTCACCAGCTTACCTCCACGCCTGTGTTTCGGCTTATCCACTTTTGGAACCGCGGTAAGTCGTTGTTCTTTTCTTTTCTCTTGACGTATCCTATACTCCTCTAAAGTTAAACGCTTCGGGCCTGCCTCCTTGTCTGCGCTACCCACGGGCACGTACTCCTCCACTGGTATATTTTTATATTGTTTGGCAGGATCGCCATGTAAAGGTTCAGTTTTCGATATAACAAATTTTTGACTGCCTATTTTTGTGCCGGCGCTTAAGAACACCACGGGCATGAATTTTGTAGAGGCAATTTAATATGCCTATTTAAAGTAGCAAGTTTATATGCTTTTAAATAAAACTGCCGATTTGAAGGCAAGATATTGATTGAATTTTATTTACGAAATTTGATCCTTTTTATATGTAATTAACAGGATAATTCCAGATAAGTGTTTTACTAATTACAATAACTAATATTGATAAATGTTTAGATACATGTTTGTATTTAGCATAATAACTTTCTTAAAAATAAAGTAAAAATTGTTGGTGGCAATTAAAAAGAAATTCCTAAGTTTACACTCGAGAAAAAATGTTCGTAAAACGTGTGAACATTGAACATATGTGTATGCTTATGTTTATTATTTTATAATACTCTACAAATTGTTATTAACATCGATTAATCAAATAATTTTTTTGATCAAACGAGCAAAATAATTTGAATCATTCGTAAAATGTTGAAAGACGAATAATTGACAACTCCAGTTCATACTAGAGTATTTATAGGCGAATAAGTTTTCCACATTTCGTTCTACTTCACTTATTTTCCTGTTCAATCTTTGAAAGCTGAAGTAACTCTCATTTAGTTTTTGTTCCGTAAATACTTTCAACGTTATTGTTGAAACTTTATTTTATGATTAGAAAATTACAAACGTGTAAGCTTTTTATTTTCTAACACACATAATAAATTTAATTTACATCTTTATCAGCATCAGCAATCCACAGCAATTTATAGGATTATTATTCTAATTAAAAATTTATTTCATAATAAATAAAGAATGTATCTTATTCTGCAATTGTTGTTACAATTTATTGATTAATTAATGGTTCATTGGGTTGATTAATTTATTTAATGTCAATAACACTTTTTGCTTTTAATTAATAACTTAATTGTAGCTAAATATACACGTTTTTTACGTATGTATGTATATTATTATGTTCATGTTAAAACGATTTGTGGAGAACTCCAAGACTACAAATTCTTAAAAGTTAACATTATGACGTTCATTGACATAAAAGGCTTTTAGAAATAAATGCTTTTACGAGTGGTTATCGTTCAGGTCAATTGGATTTAAGCTCCAAATTATTAAAAGCACTTTCCAGAGATGAAATTAGTTTATCATTGCTATCAATATTTGAAACATTCGATGTGCGCTTATTTGCTTGATCTAAAGCCCATTGAGCCATCTTAAGTGCTTCTTTGCGTTTGGATCCAAGAGCTCTGGAATTTGCTATGTTGCTGCAACACTGAGTAACAGAAAACGAAACATTAAAAAAATCAAAATTGTTTAATAAATTCACAACAAACTTACCAGATATAAACCATATAGTGCACGCAAATTGTTTGGATTAAGTTTTAAAGCCTGTGAATAGTATGTACGCGCCACCTCAATGTTCTCCATTCCTCCCTTCAATAAAAAACATTATCCAATATTATTTATTGTCATTCGTGTATCTAAAGATATGGTAGCATGACAAATGCGCATGTGCCAAAAAATGTATTCGAAAAAGTAGTACTGATTAGGCTGACTGGTGTAATAAATGAGAATTGATGTATTCCAGATTATCAATTCGGGTTCATACAAATATTAAAGAAAAAACAATAGGGCTAAGTACACACCTAAAGGCGTTAAGACACTGTTTGTCAGAAAATTCTTCGGAAAAATATTTTTATTCTCTTCTATTATTATTATATAATTTCTCAAAAATGATATAAAAGGTCAACATATAAGTTGAAAGAAAGCCTAACTGCTGGCTCCCACAGAAAATTTTTCATATTATAAGCAAATTCTGTTACGTTATACAAATCGACTCGTTTTAAAATTAAATAAAAAATTGACCGCGATTGATAACATTTTCAAAATGTTACATTTTTAGACGTACATTTTAGACGTAGAACGTACATTTTTAGACCGGATCTGAAACTGGACTCGAACTTTTTGTCTATTTTACTTTTTTTAAATTTATTTACTCAAAACAAAATGAAATTTAACGAACTCATAATATGTCATATATTTTTGAAATATGTGATGTTTTTATAAATACATACATACGAATGTACACAATAAAATTTTTGTCGAAATAAAATTTAAAGCATTTTTTGTTATACTCTGTAGCCACTTCAGAATTTCTAGCGAAATCTGTAGACATTTAAACATTTTATATTATTTCCTATTGTTATATTACATACCATTATATAAATTATGTACTTAGATTATGAATATTTAAGTTTGTTGAGTTAGCTTTGATTTTTTTATTATATACTATGGAAAATAATTTTCAATATTATTATCTTGAATACAAATACATACTGATGTACTCAAATTCATTATATTAAATAAAAGATAATATAACATGGTGTCAGGTGTGTAATTAATTAGAAAGCCAAAAGAATAAATTGTAGATCAAAACGATTAATTTTTTGAATGTTCTATCGGAGAAAAATGGCTTAAATTCAACAATTAAAGCAGCAAATTGAACAATTAAAACTGAAGATTGAAAAGGATACACAGAGTTCAACAATGCCACAAATTCCCATACCACAACCGATTGATATAAAATTTGGCGATATATCAGAAAATTTTAAACATTTGAAAAGTCAGTGGGAGCTATATGTAACAGCATCAGGTCTATCAGCCTACAGTGAAGACAAAACGAAAGCAATTTTACTCACGGCAATTGGGAATGACATTTTTAAACGATATGAAAATATGTCAATTAGTGAGGAAGGAAGAAAAACTGCAGACAATTTGTTAAAGTTTATAGAAAAAAATTTAATTCCATCTGTTAACAAGAGCAATAATTAATATGGCAAAGCAAGATGATGACGAATCATATGATGACTATTTTGATCGATTACAAGGTATGAGAAGAAATGCACAATATGGAGAATTGCATAATGATTTATTGCTTGACAAAATCATATGTTCAATAAAAGATCATAACATTAGAGAAAGATTATGGTTAGATAAAGACATAACATTAAGCAAAGCAATAGAAATTTGTAGATCAAAAGAAATTTGTGAAAGATAACTTAGAGGGCTATATAGTAATATGGAAATTGACAAATTACAAAGAACACGTAGTACAAACAACAAAAAGAAAAAACAATATAAATGTAAATTTTGTGGTAATGATTACCACGACAATATAGAAAGTTGCACAGCCAGAAAGGTTTTTTGACATAAATGTAACAAGAGAGGTCATTACGTAAGAGTATGCATGATGAATGATTATAAAAACCGCAGAATAATAAAAGAAATTTCCACACCTGCTCAGCAACAGCAAGAGCATAGTGAAGAATCTCAGTATGTACTGAATATATCAAGTGAAAGATTTTATAAAGGACTATTTAAAAATTTTATTATTTTATAATTAACCAGAAAGGTGAATCAAAAATAATTAAAACACAATTAGATACTGAAGCATCGTGCAATGTTATAGGTTATATATAAAACAAACTGATATAAAACTTAAAACAGTTGATGCAAGTGAAATTAAAACTATAGGAACAGCTAATCTGACAGTAAAACATAAAAGTTATTAAACTAAAATGATTTTCTAAATACTACAAACAGATCATTGTCCACTTTTATCGGCTGAAGCGTGCCAAAAACTCTAACTAATTGAAATATATAAAGAAATTTCACAAGATCCAGCAAAAGAAGAGGCATATAGCATAATAGAAAATTATAACGACGTTTTTGAGGGGCTAGGTAAACTGGAAGGAGAGGTTCATTTAGAAATTGACACAAATATAACACCAAAATGTGAATCACCACGAAGAATTCCATTGGCACTACGAGAACACTTAAAAACAGCTTTGGAGGAAATGGAGACGGCTGGAGTAATAAAAAAAAGAACCTAAACATACGCAATGGGTAAGCAACATTGTATTGGTTAAGAAAAATAATAATAAGATTAGAATATGCAAGTAGTAAAATGACAAAATTTGTTACCCCATACGGAAAGTATCGGTTTAAGTACATGCCATTTGGAATAAAGCCCGCAATGGAAATTTTCCAAATGAAACAGAATCAGGTAATTAATGGTTTAAAGGGAGTAGTGTGTATAGCAGATGATATTCTAATATTTGGAAAAGGCGAAAGCATTGAAGAAGCAACAAAAGACCACAACAAGAACTTACAAAAATTATTAGAGCGACTTAAGAATGAAAATTTGAAGATAAATCGTGACAAGATAAAAATTTCCCAAACTAGTCTAAAGTTTTTTGGACATATTTTAAAGGATAAAGGAATGAAGCCTGATCCTGAAAAGATAAGTGCCATTGTAAATATGCCAAAGCCAACAAATAGAGAGGACACGTTACGTTTTCTGGGTATGGTAACATATTTAGGCAAGTTCGTACCAAATATGTCAGAAATAACTGAGCCACTTAGAAAGATAACTCACACAAAAAGTATTTTCACATGGTCCACTAAGCAAGAAAATGCATTTATATATAGATATGAAAAGGCTAAAATAAACAACACCAGTGCTACAATATTTTGATATAAAAAAAGTAATTATACAAACAGACGCATCATCGTTCGCAATGGGATGTTCACTAATGCAACATTGTCATCCAGTAGGTTATGCTTCTAAAACATTTACATCAACACAACGAAACTATGCACAAATTGAAAAAGAGATGTTATCAATTGTTTTTGCTTGCAAGAGATTTGATCAATATATTTGTGGAAAAAAAGACGTGTTAATTGAAACTGATCACGCTCCATTAATAAATATTTTTAAGAAACCTTACAATCAATGATTTTAGCACTTCAGAGATACAATTTTAGTGTAAAATATAAAAAAGGTACAGAAATGTATATCGCTGATACGCTATCAAGAGCCCCAACTGAAAGCAACGGTGTGGAAAAATTAATAGAGATATATAAAATAGAGAAAGAAATAGATGCATGCAATGATTTGGAATATAAGAGGATAAGCAATAAGTTAATAATAAAGCTGCAAAAGGCTACCGCCGCAGATAAAGATATGAACATATTAGAAAAATATATAAAGGATGGTTGGCCAATAAAAAAATCTGAAGTAAACGAAGCTGGAATATTCGCGATGAATTAGTACCTATACAATAATAAACTAATTTTCAAAGGAAATAGGATAGTAATCCCATATGAAATGAAAAATTAAATTCTTAACCCTTTACACATTCCCCATTTGGGAATTTAATATACTTTAAAATTGGCAAGAGAGACAGTATATTGGAGAGGAATTTCAGATAACATAAAGCAAAGAATACTTAAGTGTGAAATATGTAATAAATATGCTAGAAATCAACAAAAAGAACCACTTATATTAACCGAAATACCAAGGTCACCTTTTGAAATTGTGTCCATGGATTTGAAATTAATTTTAAAAATACTATTAAAAGATTCGTTTATATCAAACGAACACCTATTGATGTTTGGCAAAAGGAAAAAATAAAAGAGAAATTGTCAAATAGAACATGTCTAATAAGATCAAATAATAAATTATACAAACGAAATACTATACATATAAGAAAACAAAATGAAATAAATAATGAAGACAAAGAACAGGAAATGGTGATATTACCAACAGTTGAAGTAAATAGTTTGCCACAGAATCAAACAATACAATCACCGCACCGAAATATAGAAGACACTATTCAAAGACAATCCATTTCTGAACATTCTAATGATAGCGACCAACAACGTGGTGATATAATGCGATGTCAATCAAGAAGGCCCGGAAGACAAATAAGTCAACCTAGACATTTAAAGGACTACATTCTTTTCGATTAAACAAAAGAGGATGTTATATTACATACCATGGTATATATAAATTATGTACTTAGATTATAACAATAGATCATTATTCAGATTTTTTCGAAATAGATGAATTAAACAATATGTCTGCGAAAATGACAATCAGCATGTGCAAGAAAAATTTTAGTAGGTATGGTATTCCATTAAAAATTATTACAGACAATGGGACAAATTTTATAAATGCTGATTTTGCCAAATTTGCTACAGAATGGGAATTTGAACATAATACATCAAGCCCATATCATCAACAGGCAAATGGGAAGGCAGAATCTGCTGTCAAAATAGCAAAGCAACTTTTAAAAAAATCTTTAGTCTAACACAGATTTTTACAAGTCACTTCATATGTGGAGAAATAGACCAAACAAAATTGGCTCAAGCCCATCAAGGAGATTATTTTGCAGATGGTTAAACTGTGATGTGCCCAATATCAACATTGATCAACAAATTGTAAACGAAGTTCCTGTGCGTATTAGGGAGCAGCGCATGATAAATAAAAAAATTTTTGACAATGGAACAAGAAAGCAGAAAAGTTTGAATGATGGTGACAAAGTTTATATCAAACGAACACCTATTGATGTTTGGCAAAAGGAAAAAATAAAAGAGAAATTGTCAAATAGAACATGTCTAATAAGATCAAATAATAAATTATACAAACGAAATACTATACATATAAGAAAACAAAATGAAATAAATAATGAAGACAAAGAACAGGAAATGATGATATTAACAACAGTTGAAGTAAATAGTTTGCCACAGAATCAAACAATACAATCACCGCACCGAAATATAGAAGACACTATTCAAAGACAATCCATTTCTGAACATTCTAATGATAGCGACCAACAACGTGGTGATATAATGCGATGTCAATCAAGAAGGCCCGGAAGACAAATAAGTCAACCTAGACATTTAAAGGACTACATTCTTTTCGATTAAACAAAAGAGGATGTTATATTACATACCATTGTATATATAAATTATGTACTTAGATTATGAATATTTACGTTTGTTGAGTTAGCTTTGATTTTTATATTATGTACTTTGGAAAATATTTTTCAAGAGTTGAATTGGTAAAAGCACAACAAAAAATTAAAATTTCACTTCCAGGGTTGGGAAGTTTAAAGTTTTTTGGTATATGCAATATGTTGTAGTACATGAAAGTCACCAAAATGGTTGCAAATTTTAAGTTCTTCTTAAATAAAACGACTTTATACCTAATGAAGACTAGGATTGGTAAAAAAAATTAAAATTTGGCTTCCAGGGCTGGGAAATTTAAATTTTTTTGTACATAAAAGTAACCAAAAATGCAACTAATTAAAACTATTTTTTCGTTAATGCTAGACTTAATGTCGACGTCGTCGACGGCGTCAAATTTCAAAAAAAAAGTTGAATCGTATGAAATTGTATGGGAGCAGTTAATCTCAACGCGTTGCAACGCCGTAAAAGTTCAATATATTTCAACTTTTTCGGCGTTTAAACGCCGTCAACGGCGTCGACATTAACTCTAGCATAAGGAAAAACCAAATTGGTATCAAAAATTAAAAACAAAACAAAATTTAGATTCCAGAGTTGGATAACTGCAATATTTTGTAATACATGAAGGTGTCCAAAATTGTTACAAATATTAAATTTTTTTTAATAAAACTATTTCATGCCTCAGTAAGACTTGCATTGGCAAAACAAATTAAAATTTCGTTTCCAGGGCTGGGAAATTGAAATATTTTTTCTGCATAAAAGTAACAAACAAGGCAATTGGCGTTGTTGTTTTTGCTAATTAAAATTGTTTTATAATTCAGAAAGAACAAAATTGGTATTAAAATTTTAAAAAATCAAAATTTCGACTTCAGGGATGGACAAATGAAATATTTTATGGTACATGAAAATGACCAAAAAGTTAAAAAAATTTAAGTTTTTTGTTAAGTAAAACTATATTACACCTCACTAAGAATTGCATTGGTAAAAAAATAAAAATTCGCTTCCAGATTTGGAAAATCGAAATTTTTTTTGGTACATAAAAGTACCAAATTTTCCAAATTTTGTTTTTCTTAATGAATTAAACCTCTTTTATACTTCAGGAAGAATTAAGTTGGTATTAAAAATTTTAAAAACTAAAAATTCGGTTCCAGGGTTAGAAAATCGAAATTTTTTAGTACATAAAATTTTGATTTTTCGTGGATGAAATCTTTTGAATACTTCGGGAAGAGTTAAATTTGTATTAAAAACCAAAAAAATTAAAATTCCAATTTCAGGGTTGGAATATCGACTTTTTCTGATTCATAAAAGTAACCATTTTGTTTGTTATTTTTAATTTTTATGACGAATTACACCTACTTTATATATCAGGAAGAAATAAATTGGTATTAAAAACCAAAAAAAAATTAAAAGACGATTCTACAATTGGACAATTAGAACTTTTTGGGGTACATGAAACGGATTTTTTCTTTTTGTTTGTAAATTAAACATATTTAATATTTTTGAAAGACGTTCAGAGGTATTAGAAATAAGAAAAGCCAAACATTTAGCTTCCTAGCCACAAAATTTAAAGGCAAGGAATGACATCTGTGAAGGTTATTTAAAATTCGGCATAGCCGAATATAGCACTTTTACTTGTAGTTCTTTTTTTTTGTAAGCATTTTTTTAATAATATTATTGACCATTTTATTATGTTTTTTATATTAATTGCATTTTTTAATAATGTTTTAATTGTTATTAACATCGATTAATCAAATAATTTTTTAAATTTAATCGTTTGATCAAACGAGCAAAATAATTTGAATCATTCGTAAATTGTTGAAAGACGAATAATTGACAACTCCAGTTCATACTAGAGTATTTATAGGCGAATAAGTTTTCCACATTTCGTTATACTTCACTTATTTTCCTGTTGAGTCTTTGAAAGCTGAAGTAACTCTCATTTAGTTTTTGTTCCGTAAATACTTTCAACGTTATTGTTGAAACTTTATTTTATGATTAGAAAATTACAAACGTGTAAGCTTTTTATTTTCTAACACACATAATAAATTTAATTTACATCTTTATCAGCATCAGCAATCCACAGTAATTTAATAAAGAATGTATCTTATTCTGCAATTGTTGTTACAATTTATTGATTAATTAATGGTTCATTGGGTTGATGAATTTATTTAATGTCAATAACACTTTTTGCTTTTAATTAATAACTTAATTGTAGCTAAATATACACGTTTTTTACGTATGTATGTATATTATTATGTTCATGTTAAAACGATTTGTGGAGAACTCCAGGACTACAAATTCTTAAAAGTTAACATTATGACGTTCTATGTCAATGAAATAAATGCTTTTACGAGTGGTTATCGTTCAGGTCAATTGGATTTAAGCTCCAAATTATTAAAAGCACTTTCCAGAGATGAAATTAGTTTATCATTGCTATCAATATTTGAAACATTCGATGTGCGCTTGTTTGCTTGATCTAAAGCCCATTGAGCCATCTTAAGTGCTTCTTTGCGTTTGGATCCAAGAGCTCTGGAATTTGCAATGTTGATGCAACACTGAGTAACAGAAAACAAAACATTAAAAAAATCAACATTTTTTAATAAATTCACAACAAACTTACCAGATATAAACCATATAGTGCACGCAAATTGTTTGGATTAAGTTTTAAAGCCTGTGAATAGTATGTACGCGCCACCTCAATGTTCTCCATTCCTCCCTTCAATAAAAAAAATTATCCAATATTATTTATTGTCATTCGTGTATCTAAAGATATGGTAGCATGACAAATGCGCATGTGCCAAAAAATGTATTCGAAAAAGTAGTACTGATTAGGCTGACTGGTGTAATAAATGAGAATTGATGTATTCCAGATTATCAATTCGGGTTCATACAAATATTAAAGAAAAAACAATAGGGCTAAGTACACACCTAAAGGCGTTAAGACACTACACTGTTTGTCAGAAAATTCTTCGGAAAAATATTTTTATTCTCTTCTATTATTATTATATAATTTCTCAAAAATGATATAAAAGGTCAACATATAAGTTGAAAGAAATCCTAACTGCTGGCTCCCATAGAAAATTTTTCATATTATAAGCAAATTCTGTTACGTTATACAAATCGACTCGTTTTAAAATTAAATAAAAAATTGACCGCGATTGATAACATTTTCAAAATGTTACATTTTTAGACGTACATTTTTAGACCGGATCTGAAACTGGACTCGAACTTTTTGTCTATTTTACTTTTTTAAATTTATTTACTCAAAACAAAATGAAATTTAACGAATTCATAATATGTCATATATTTTTGAAATATGTGATGTTTTTATAAATACATACATACGAATGTACACAATAAAATTTTTGCCGAAATAAAATTTAAAGCATTTTTTGTTATACTCTGTAGCCACTTCAGAATTTCTAGCGAAATCTGTAGACATTTAAACATTTTATATTATTTCCTATTGTTATATTACATACCATTATATAAATTATGTACTTAGATTATGAATATTTAAGTTTGTTGAGTTAGCTTTGATTTTTATATTATGTACTATGGAAAATAATTTTCAATATTATTATCTTGAATACAAATACATACTGATGTACTCAAATTCATTATATTAAATAAAAGATAATATAACACGGTGTCAGGTGTGTAATTAATTAGAAAGCCAAAAGAATAAATTGTAGATCAAGACGATTAATTTTTTGAATGTTCTATCAGAGAAAAATGGCTTAAATTCAACAATTAAAGCAGCAAATTGAACAATTAAAACTGAGGATTGAAAAGGATACACAGAGTTCAACAATGCCACAAATTCCCATACCACAACCGATTGATATAAAATTTGGCGATATATCAGACTGCAGACAATTTGTTAAAGTTTATAGAAAAAAATTTAACAATGTTAACAAGAGCAATAATTAATATGGCAAAGCAAGATGATGACGAATCATATGATGACTATTTTCATCGATTACAAGGTATGAGAAGAAATGCACAATATGGAGAATTGCATAATGATTTATTGCTTGACAAAATCATATGTTCAATAAAAGATCATAACATTACAGAAAGATTATGGTTAGATAAAGACATAAAACTAAGCAAAGCAATAGAAATTTGTAGATCAAAAGAAATTTGTGAAAGATAACTTAGAGGGCTATATAGTAATATGGAAATTGACAAATTACAAAGAACACGTAGTACAAACAACAAAAAGAAAAAACAATATAAATTTTGTGGTAATGATTACCACGACAATATAGAAAGTTGCACAGCCAGAAAGGTTTTTTGACATAAATGTAACAAGAGAGGTCATTACGTAAGAGTATGCATGATGAATGATTATAAAAACCGCAGAATAATAAAAGAAATTTCCACACCTGCTCAGCAACAGCAAGAGCATAGTGAATAATCTCAGTATGTACTGAATATATCAAGTGAAAGATTTTATAAAGGACTATTTAAAAATTTTATTATTTTATAATTAACCAGAAAGGTGAATCAAAAATAATTAAAACACAATTAGATACTGAAGCATCGTGCAATGTTATAGGTTATATATAAAACAAACCGATATAAAACTTAAAACAGTTGATGCAAGTGAAATTAAAACTATAGGAACAGCTAATGTGACAGTAAAACATAAAAGTTATTAAACTAAAATGATTTTCTAAATACTACAAACATATCATTGTCCACTTTTATCGGCTGAAGCGTGCCAAAAACTCTAACTAATTGAAATATATAAAGAAATTTCACAAGATCCAGCAAAAGAAAAGGCATATAGCATAATAGAAAATTATAAAGACGTTTTTGAGGGGCTAGGTAAACTGGAAGGAGAGGTTCATTTAGAAATTGACACAAATATAACACCAAAATGTGAATCACCACGAAGAATTCCATTGGCACTACGAGAACACTTAAAAACAGCTTTGGAGGAAATGGAGACGGCTGGAGTAATAAAAAAAGAACCTAAACATACGCAACATATATATATGTTTGGGTAAGCAACATTGTATTGGTAAAGAAAAATAATAATAAGATTAGAATATGCAAGTAGTAAAATGACAAAATTGTTTACCCCATACGGAAAGTATCGGTTTAAGTACATGCCATTTGGAATAAAGCCCGCAATGGAAATTTTCCAAATGAAACAGAATCAGGTAATTAATGGTTTAAAGGGAGTAGTGTGTATAGCAGATGATATTCTAATATTTGGAAAAGGCGAAAGCATTGAAGAAGCAACAAAAGACCACAACAAGAACTTACAAAAATTATTAGAGCGACTTAAGAATGAAAATTTGAAGATAAATCGTGACAAGATAAAAATTTCCCAAACTAGTCTAAAGTTTTTTGGACATATTTTAAAGGATAAAGGAATGAAGCCTGATCCTGAAAAAATAAGTGCCATTGTAAATATGCCAAAGCCAACACGACACGTTACGTTTTCTGGGTATGGTAACATATTTAGGCAAGTTCGTACCAAATATGTCAGAAATAGCCACTTAGAAAGATAACTCACACAAAAAGTATTTTCACATGGTCCACTAAGCAAGAAAATGCATTTATATATAGATATGAAAAGGCTAAAATAAACAACACCAGTGCTACAATATTTTGATATTGTTCAATCCCATTGAACACTAAAATAAAATAAATCCATTATTTGTATTATATAAGTCTATATGCTTAATAGAATTGAATTGAAATGTAACTTGAATTGAAATGTAATACTCGGATGTGTAAAGATACCAATGTAAAGGTCGCTTAGATAATTAAAACGAAAGTTGAAACACTGCACGGGAATTTTCTCGTTGTTAAATCCAGTGGAATAAGTTCGCAATAATTTACATTGGTACCTTTTTCACAACCTTTTTAATATTTAAAATTTACTTACCTTTGCGCGAATACGTCTGATGTTAACTAAAATTTAGAGATTCAGTTAGAAGCAATACAATAAAGAAAGCTCTCCCATACAGTAGTCTTTGAAAGTATATACTTTGTGTGTTGACTAAATAGGAAGTATTTAGTATTACTACACAGTAACCCTTTGTTGCACAAAGTCATATACCTAAAAGGAAAAAACTCGCTCAAGTAAACATTTAAAAGTCTCATAGTCACACTCAGATAAGAGATATCTAGTGTCCAAGTCCAGAGTTGTATTTCAGAATTAAGAAAAAAGAAATAAAACTCATATATTAGTTAGTTGTAAAAATAAAAGACCCGCTTTCTTAATTGTAGAATCTTTTTCTCATAGTAAAATTCTGTTTAATCACAACCATGAACCCCAAGGCCAATCAGTCCTCTTTAGACAAGTCGTCGTTCACTTATCTTCAGGATATGTTCCTCTTCGATTGTGAAAACCTGCTCGTCTTTTGTGACATTTTCAGCAAAGCTGGAAGCGAGGAGCAGACGGAATCAATCCTAGAGGTCAAGCTCAAGGATCTGGAGGCAAAGTACAAGAAGATGGAAGCTTCTTACCAGGAGTTAATGTTGTCCCAAGATGACGCAGTGGATCCAGAATTTAAACAGTCAGCGAAGGGTGACTATGCGGCCCATGTGACCACCTACTTTCAATGCCATGGCCAAATAGCGGAACTATTGAAGGCAGCGCGGTCAGAAGCGGCTAATGTAGCGGGATTTCAGTCCACATCACGTTATTCGGTCCCTAATTTAGGCTTTGATCAAAACTTAGAACACAATAGCTCCAATAATTGTATAAAGCTCCCGCCCTGTGACACAGTGGTTTTTAAGGGGAGTTATGAACAGTGGTCCTCATTTCGTGATATGTTCACTGCAGTGTACATTAATCACTCTAAACTCTCCCCAGTTACTAAACTATATCACCTCCGCAATAAAACAAGAGGCGAAGCTGGTGATATTGTAAAAAGATATCCCCTTTCCCATGATAATTTCCAACTAGCATGGAATGCTTTGAAGGCCCGCTATGAGAATAAGCGGGTCCTCGTGGACAACCAAATAAGAATTTTGTTTGATATCCCTGCGGCGACTAGTGAGGACAGCGAGTCTATTAGGAGGATTCAATCGTCTGTCAATGACTCATTAGCAACGCTGGCAACCCTAGGTGTCCAAGTGGAAAGTTGGGATCTCATTCTCATAAGGCTAATCTCTACAAAACTGCCAGAGGTTACGCTCGCCCTATGGGAACAGTCACTCACATCACCTCGTGAGCTCCGAAAGTGGTCCCAAATGTCACAGTTCCTGATAAACAGGTATGAAACTGTTGAACGTGTCACAAGCATCCAAAGGTCAAAGGATGGCTTAAGCCTAACAAATGCTCCCAAAGTGCAGACATATGTATATGGCTCAAGAAAGTTCGTTTGTATCATGCAAATTATGCAAAGTAGTACATCCACTCAGAACATGCCCTAAGTTCAGAGCTTTTTCGGTCCAGCAAAGAATGGACTACGTGTACAAGAATAATTACTGCAGCAATTGCCTAGGTCATGCCCATATAAAGGCAAATTGCAAAAGTAAACACACGTGTATGTACTGCACGATGTCTCATCCACACATGGCAAGAAAATCTCAGAACACAAACGATAACACTGAATATGTAAAGAAAGTAGAAGACGCGCCCAAAGCAAACGCAGCACGAATTGAAGCTCAAGATGAACAACCCAGTACATCAAAGCGCATACATGCGAATTGCTCCATCAACGACTAAAGTATTCTGTTACGTACTGCATTGATGCAAATTGAGTGCAGAGGAGAATACTTCACGGTAAGAGCGCTAATAGATCCCGGTTCTCAAAGAACGTTTATAGCTGAAAAGATTAGGCAGAGGCTTCAACTCCCCTATGAAAGGGCTCATTACGAGATCGTCGGTATTGGTGGGCAAAGGCAGTCGGCAAATAAGGAGTGTAGCTTTACCTTGTATGCGAGACGTACGAATACAAGAATGCCGGTGAAAGCTATAGTTTTGCCAAAGGTCACAAAGAAACTTCCATGTCATTCTTTCGAAGTTCAGCGTACTAAAGAGCTAGAAGATTTGGATCTGGCCGACCCTAATTTCAATAAGTCCTCGCAAATAGATTTAATTTTAGGAAATGACTATGAGCACTCCATAAATATTGAAGGTATTAGAAAAGGCATATGCGGAAGCACTTCTGCGTATAACACCATATTTGGGTGGGTACTTAGTGGTCCCATAAGAACTAGTCCAATTCAGTCTTTTACAACGGAAGTAGTCGCCTCTGAAGATGCGGATCTTAGTGTCATATTAAGGAAATTCTGGGAAGATGAAGAGATCCCTTGTGCTGCGGTATCATCAGAGGAAGACGTGTTCTGTGAGAAACTTTATACAAGCACAACCACACGCGATGTAAATGGGAGGTACCACACGCGATGTAAATGGGAGACTTCCATTCAAACCGGAATTTCCTAACGAAATTTTTCTCGGTCCTTCTAGGTTCATAGCGCTAGCCCAGAATTGTAGGATGGAGAAAACATTGGCGAAGAGTCCTCAACTGCAATCTCAGTACACAGCAGTTTTAGAAGAATATAGGACACTAGGTCACATGGAAGAAACTTCTGCTCAGGAAATAGTCGTGCAGGGTAAATATCATTCTTTTTATCTGCCCCATCATGCAGTGGTTCGCCCAGAGCATAAAACCACGAAATTAAGGGTCGTTTTTAACGCCTCAAGGAAGACTAAAACTCAGTCTTCATTAAATGATGTTCTCTACACAGGTCCCACACTTCAAAATGATTTAATGACCATAATACTCAATTGGAGGAAATACAAATACGTATTCAGCGGCGACATACAAAAAATGTATCGCCAAATTCTAGTTCACCCCGAAGACAGACAGTTTCAACGAATTTTATTTCAACCCAACCCAGACGGCCCTACGCAGGATTTTCAGTTGAAAACTGTCACATTTGGTGTAAATTGTGCCCCTTTCCTTGCAATTCGTACTCTGCTCCAACTTGCCTCAGACTCAGAAGCTAGCTATCCAAGGGTGGCCTCGATTTTACGATCAGAAACCTATGTGGACGACATACTATCTGGTGGGCATACGTTGGAGGAAACCCTTAACGCCCAAAAACAACTAATAAAAGTGTTAGATTCGGCAGGTCTCCCTTTGAAAAAGATAACTGCAAACGAACCTAGTCTACTCACACATTTATCAAAAGAAGATCTCTATGATTCAGAGTTCTTGCGATTCCACGAGACAAGCTCTACCAAAACTCTTGGTATTAAATGGAATGCACTCAACGATTCCTTCTCATACAGTTTCACTCCAATTAGTGTGGCGTCTAGTATAACTAAGCGTCAGATTTTATCGGCAGTGGCGAAACTGTTTGACCCAGCCGGATGGCTATCGCCTGTAGTCATCAGAGCGAAAATTCTTATGCAACGCTTATGGCTAGAGGGCCTACAGTGGGACGAAGAAGTTTCGGAGGACTCGCTACAGAATTGGAACAGTTTAGTTCAAGACCTCGCCAAAATAGATGCCATAAAAATTCCACGCTGGCTGCAGTACCAACCCCAGGACAAAATGCAAGTGCATGGGTTTTCTGATGCTTCGAAATCTGCATATTGTGCGACAGTATATATGAGATGCGAGACAAGTACTCAAGATACATTTACCAATTTGCTAGTGGCAAAATGCAAGGTCGCACCAATACAGGCAGTGTGTTTACCGCGGCTGGAGCTTAATGGCGCTCTGCTGTTGGCAAAACTGGTGAATCATGTCCGCATGTCCCTTAATTTAAAATCGGATGATATTTATTTATGGACCGACTCATCCATTGCTTTAGGTTGGTTGTCAAAACCTCCGTCGTCATGGGAAACGTATGTGGCTAACCGGACGGCAAAAATACATCACTTAGTACCGAGAGCGAGTTGGCGACATGTCCCGACTCATGACAATCCAGCGGACTTAGGGACACGTGGATGTAGCCCGGAAGACCTTTCGAAGAGCTTGTTATGGTGGCATGGTCCGTCGTGGTTAACAAATCCAGCATCCGAATGGCCATGTAGAAATCCGCTGGAGAAAAATGAAAAGGGTTTGGAAACACAGGCATTTCATTCTCAGGTAGAATCAATAGAGATATTAGACAGATTTTCATCGTATACGAGGGCCCTACGAGTCCTATGCTATATTTTTAGATTCTTCAACCGGTTGGCAGGACCCAATAAGCAAGGGAATAGTGGAATAAGGTACGGTGAGCTAACACAAGAAGAGATTAAGTTTGTAAAAGATAGACTTATTATACAGGCCCAAAAAAGATTTTACGCAGAGGAGTATAAGTGTCTGGTAGAGTCACAGCGCATTTCAAATAAAAGTTCGTTGAAGACTCTGAATCCCTTTGCAGACGAAGCTTCGATACTTAGAGTAAATGGTAGATTAGCGCGATCGGCACTCCCATACAGCGAGCGTTACCCTATAATTCTGCACGGCAACTCTAGGTTTTGTGAATTATATTTGTGGCACCTACATCAGTTTTTACAGCACGCGGAATGCAGTCAAATGTGTCGCATGGTACAAACTGAATTTTATATCGCAAGATTGAAGAACCGTGTAAAAAGGATAATACGTCACTGTAATAGGTGCATCATTTTCAAACAGAATCCTTGCAATCAAATAATGGCACCCTTACCCCCAGAAAGATGCAATTTATTACTTCCCTTCCAAATTACAGGAATCGACTTTGCCGGGCCGTTTGAAATAAAATCATCTCCTCTACGGAAAACACCGGTACTAAAGGCATATGTAAGTGTATTCATTTGCTTTAGTACGAAGGCAATACACTTGGAGCTCTGCTCAGATCTGTCCTCTGCCGCATTCCAAGCCGCGTTTGCCCGATTCGTCGGGAGGCGGGGGCTCCCCCAAAGGGTAGTTACGGATAATGGTCGTAACTTCCTCGGTGCTAGCAAGGTGCTAGAACAAGAATTTAACAATTTTGTGGACCAGGCAGCCCAGGACGTAGCTCAGAGATACATTGCACAAGGGTTTGAGTGGAAATTTATACCACCACACGCTCCACACATGGGCGGCTTATGGGAGGCCGCAGTCAAGAGTTTCAAATTTCATCTGAAACGAATCGCAGGAGGGCAAAGATTCACGTTCGAAGAATTCACCACAATCTTAGCGAGAATTGAAGGTGTACTCAACTCCCGACCAATATCTGCCATTTCAGAAGATCCAGCGGAGATGACTGCTTTAACCCCCGGGCATTTCTTGAGAGGAGCTCCCTTAATGGCAATACCCAAACAAAATTGCCAAAATATGTCGATGATAAACAGGTGGGAGAAATTGAAGATGATACACCATCAGCTCGCCATACGATGGAGAGAAGACTACCTGAAGGCTTTACATAAAAGGTACAAGTGGAAGAACTCCAACCCAAACCTCCAGATCGGCGACTTAGTGGTAATCATGGACGATTTACAACCGCCTCACGAATGGCGGTTGGGAAGGATGGAGAAAACCTTTTCAGGGGCAGATCACAATATACGTGCGGCCGAGGTGCGTATAAGCACCGGCACTATAGTTCGCCCAATAGTCAAATTGTGTTATCTTCCATTCCTGACGAAGGAGAATTAGCAGAATCATGCGTTTGTGAACCCTTATGATTAGAATATTTTCCTCATCTATCATACATTCCAAATAACAACATTACCCAACTCAATTATTAGCCCTCTTCCCCAAAATTAAAACGTCAATTTATTAGTTTCTTTTTTTTCATTTCCTAGGCCAAACAGACGGTTAGAAGCAACACGTCCCGCCGCAGAAAACCGGAGACGTCATCGCAACCGCAGCAGGAGAACTGTGGCAGACAATTACAAGTGCGCTCTATGCACAAAATACCACCCGCTAAGGTTTTGTGGCAGATTTCTAAACATGCATCCGCGGCAGAAGGAAGAGGTCGTAGCGAAGCACCGTTACTGCTCCAATTGCTTGGCCAAGAGCCATGATTTACGAGCATGTGAGTCTAATGACACCTGCCGAAAGTGTGGGGGTTATCATACGTTGTTGCACATGAAGGCAAGGTCGAGTCGTCAAACCAAAGGCTTAAAGACTGCAAACCACAAGCGTCAACGCAAGCCGAAACTGGAAAGTACTCCAAAGCAAGCTATCAACACGTCTGAACCATCTAATACTAAAGTGCTGGTAGAGGCGATTAGGTCGTTGGCGAATGTGCTGTACACCCAAGCGGAGCAGTAGGTCTTAGGCAGGCCAAGGCCGGCGCCATGTTCAATCCCATTGAACACTAAAATAAAATAAATCCATTATTTGTATTATATAAGTCTATATGCTTAATAGAATTGAATTGAATTGAAATGTAACTTGAATTGAAATGTAATACTCGGATGTGTAAAGATACCAATGTAAAGGTCGCTTAGATAATTAAAACGAAAGTTGAAACACTGCACGGGAATTTTCTCATTGTTAAATCCAGTGGAATAAGTTCGCAATAATTTACATTGGTACCTTTTTCACAACCTTTTTAATATTTAAAATTTACTTACCTTTGCGCCTTTGAGAAGCATACATTGTTTACTTATATTTGAGATTTCGAGAAGCATACATTAATATTTTGTATACAAATTATACTTACCTTGCTATACAAATTATACTTACCTTGCTATACAAATTATACTTACCTGGTTATACAAATTATACTTACCATTGTGTATAAGTAATAACTTATACTTTAATAAAATCTGCAAACTGCATTTATTCAGATATAAAAAAAAAAGTAATTATACAAACAGACGCATCATCGTTCGCAATGGGATGTTCACTAATGCAACATTGTCATCCAGTAGTTTATGCTTCTAAAACATTTACATCAACACAACGAAACTATGCACAAATTGAAAAAGAGATGTTATCAATTGTTTTTGCTTGCAAGAGATTTGATCAATATATTTGTGGAAAAAAAGACGTGTTAATTGAAACTGATCACGCTCCATTAATAAATATTTTTAAGAAACCTTACAATCAATGATTTTAGCACTTCAGAGATACAATTTTAGTGTAAAATATAAAAAAGGTACAGAAATGTATATCGCTGATACGCTATCAAGAGCCCCAACTGAAAGCAACGGTGTGGAAAAATTAATAGAGATATATAAAATAGAGAAAGAAATAGATGCATGCAATGATTTGGAATATAAGAGGATAAGCAATAAGTTAATAATAAAGCTGCAAAAGGCTACCGCCGCAGATAAAGATATGAACATATTAGAAAAATATATAAAGGATGGTTGGCCAATAAAAAAATCTGAAGTAAACGAAGCTGGAATATTCGCGATGAATTAGTACCTATACAATAATAAACTAATTTTCAAAGGAAATAGGATAGTAATCCCATATGAAATGAAAAATTAAATTCTTAACCGTTTACACATTCCCCATTTGGGAATTGAATATACTTTAAAATTGGCAAGAGAGACAGTATATTGGAGAGGAATTTCAGATAACATAAAGCAAAGAATACTTAAGTGTGAAATATGTAATAAATATGCTAGAAATCAACAAAAAGAACCACTTATATTAACCGAAATACCAAGGTCACCTTTTGAAATTGTGTCCATGGATTTGAAATTAATTTTAAAAATACTATTAAAAGATTCTTAATAACAATAGATCATTATTCAGATTTTTTCGAAATAGATGAATTAAACAATATGTCTGCGAAAATGACAATCAGCATGTGCAAGAAAAATTTTAGTAGGTATGGTATTCCATTAAAAATTATTACAGACAATGGGACAAATTTTATAAATGCTGATTTTGCCAAATTTGCTGCAGAATGGGAATTTGAACATAATACATCAAGCCCATATCATCAACAGGCAAATGGGAAGGCAGAATCTGCTGTCAAAATAGCAAAGCAACTTTTAAAAAAATCTTTAGTCTAACACAGATTTTTACAAGTCACTTCATATGTGGAGAAATACACCAAACAAAATTGGCTCAAGCCCATCAAGGAGATTATTTTGCAGATGGTTAAACTGTGATGTGCCCAATATCAACATTGATCAACAAATTGTAAACGAAGTTCCTGTGCGTATTAGGGAGCAGCGCATGATAAATAAAAAAAATTTTGACAATGGAACAAGAAAGCAGAAAAGTTTGAATGATGGTGACAAAGTTTATATCAAACGAACACCTATTGATGTTTGGCAAAAGGAAAAAATAAAAGAGAAATTGTCAAATAGAACATGTCTAATAAGATCAAATAATAAATTATACAAACGAAATACTATACATATAAGAAAACAAAATGAAATAAATAATGAAGACAAAGAACAGAAAATGGTGATATTACCAACAGTTGAAGTAAATAGTTTGCCACGGAATCAAACAATACAATCACCGCACCGAAATATAGAAGACACTATTCAAAGACAATCCATTTCTGAACATTCTAATGATAGCGACCAACAACGTGGTGATATAATGCGATGTCAATCAAGAAGGCCCAGAAGACAAATAAGTCAACCTAGACATTTAAAGGACTACATTCTTTTCGATTAAACAAAAGAGGATGTTATATTACATACCATTGTATATATAAATTATGTACTTAGATTATGAATATTTACGTTTGTTGAGTTAGCTTTGATTTTTATATTATGTACTTTGGAAAATATTTTTCAAGAGTTGAATTGGTAAAAGCACAAAAAAAAATTAAAATTTCACTTCCAGGGTTGGGAAGTTTAAAGTTTTTTGGTATATGCAATATGTTGTAGTACATGAAAGTCACCAAAATGGTTGCAAATTTTAAGTTCTTCTTAAATAAAACGACTTTATACCTAATGAAGACTAGGATTGGTAAAAAAATTAAAATTTGGCTTCCAGGGCTGGGAAATTTAAATTTTTTTATACATAAAAGTAACCAAAAATGCAACTAATTAAAACTATTTTTTCGTTAATGCTAGACTTAATGTCGACGTCGTCGACGGCGTCAAATGTCAAAAAAAAAGTTGAATCGTATGAAATTGTATGGGAGCAGTTAATCTCAACGCGTTGCAACGCCGTAAAAGTTCAATATATTTCAACTTTTTCGGCGTTGAAACGCCGTCAACGGCGTCGACATTAACTCTAGCATAAGGAAAAACCAAATTGGTATCAAAAATTAAAAACAAATCAAAATTTAGATTCCAGAGGTGGATAACTGCAATATTTTGTAATACATGAAGGTGTCCAAAATTGTTACAAATATTAAATTTTTTTTAATAAAACTATTTCATGCCTCAGTAAGACTTGCATTGGCAAAACAAATTAAAATTTCGTTTCCAGGGCTGGGAAATTGAAATATTTTTTCTGCATAAAAGTAACAAACAAGGCAATTGGCGTTGTTGTTTTTGCTAATTAAAATTGTTTTATAATTCAGAAAGAACAAAATTGGTATTAAAATTTTAAAAAATCAAAATTTCGACTTCAGGGATGGACAAATGAAATATTTTATGGTACATGAAAATGACCAAAAAGTTAAAAAATTTAAGTTTTTTGTTAAGTAAAACTATATTACACCTCACTAAGAATTGTATTGGTAAAAAAATAAAAATTCGCTTCCAGAGTTGGAAAATCGAAATGTTTTTGGTACATAAAAGTACCAAATTTTCCAAATTTTGTTTTTGTAATGAATTAAACCTCTTTTATACTTCAGGAAGAATTAAATTGATATTAAAAATTTTAAAAACTAAAAATTCGGTTCCACGGTTAGAAAATCGAAATTTTTTAGTACATAAAATTTTGATTTTTCGTGAATGAAATCTTTTGAATACTTCGGGAAGAGTTAAATTTGTATTAAAAACCAAAAAAATTAAAATTCCAATTTCAGGGTTGGAATATCGACTTTTTCTGATTCATAAAAGTAACCATTTTGTTTGTTATTTTTAATTTTTATGACGAATTATACCTACTTTATATATCAGGAAGAAATAAATTGGTATTAAAAACCAAAAAAAAATTAAAAGACGATTCTACAATTGTACAATTAGAACTTTTTGGGGTACATGAAACGGATTTTTTCTTTTTGTTTGTAAATTAAACATATTTAATATTTTTGAAAGACGTTCAGAGGTATTAGAAATAAGAAAAGCCAAACATTTAGCTTCCTAGCCACAAAATTTAAAGGCAAGGAATGACATCGGTGAAGGTTATTTAAAATTCGGCATAGCCGAATATAGCACTTTTACTTGTAGTTCTTTTTTTTTTTTTGTAAGCATTTTTTTAATAATAGTATTGACCATTTTATTATGTTTTTTATATTAATTGCATTTTTTTTTAATAATGTTTAAATGGTTATTAACATCGATTAATCAAATAATTTTTTAAATTTAATCGTTTGATCAAACGAGCAAAATAATTTGAATCATTCGTAAAATGTTGAAAGACGAATAATTGACAACTCCGGTTCATACTAGAGTATTTATAGGCGAATAAGTTTTCCACATTTCGTTATACTTCACTTATTTTCCTGTTGAGTCTTTGAAGGCTGAAGTAACTCTCATTTAGTTTTTGTTCCGTAAATACTTTCAACGTTATTGTTGAAACTTTATTTTATGATTAGAAAATTACAAACGTGTAAGCTTTTTATTTTCTAACACACATAATAAATTTAATTTACATCTTTATCAGCATCAGCAATCCACAGCAATTTATAGGATTATTATTCTAATTAAAAATTTATTTCATAATAAATAAAGAATGTATCTTATTCTGCAATTGTTGTTACAATTTATTGATTAATTAATGGTTCATTGGGTTGATTAATTTATTTAATGTCAATAACACTTTTTGCTTTTAATTAATAACTTAATTGTAGCTAAATATACACGTTTTTTACGTATGTATGTATATTATTATGTTCATGTTAAAACGATTTGTGGAGAACTCCAAGACTACAAATTCTTAAAAGTTAACATTATGACGTTCATTGACATAAAAGGCTTTTAGAAATAAATGCTTTTACGAGTGGTTATGGTTCAGGTCAATTGGATTTAAGCTCCAAATTATTAAAAGCACTTTCCAGAGATGAAATTAGTTTATCATTGCTATCAATATTTGAAACATTCGATGTGCGCTTGTTTGCTTGATCTAAAGCCCATTGAGCCATCTTAAGTGCTTCTTTGCGTTTGGATCCAAGAGCTCTGGAATTTGCAATGTTGCTGCAACACTGAGTAACAGAAAACAAAACATTAAAAAAATCAACATTTTTTAATAAATTCACAACAAACTTACCAGATATAAACCATATAGTGCACGCAAATTGTTTGGATTAAGTTTTAAAGCCTGTGAATAGTATGTACGCGCCACCTCAATGTTCTCCATTCCTCCCTTCAATAAAAAAAATTATCCAATATTATTTATTGTCAGTCGTGTATCTAAAGATATGGTAGCATGACAAATGCGCATGTGCCAAAAAATGTATTCGAAAAAGTAGTACTGATTAGGCTGACTGGTGTAATAAATGAGAATTGATGTATTCCAGATTATCAATTCGGGTTCATACAAATATTAAAGAAAAAACAATAGGGCTAAGTACACACCTAAAGGCGTTAAGACACTGTTTGTCAGAAAATTCTTCGGAAAAATATTTTTATTCTCTTCTATTATAGGTGTGTTTCTTTACTTTTTGGGTAAAGTTCGGTAAAATGAGAGCTAACTATAAATTCTCTCAATAAAAGACAAAAATGTGCAAAAGTACGGGAACGCGAAAAACCAAAACTATTGTATGTCAAAATTATTATATAAAAACTTGCATGTAGTATATACATACATACATACTTACTTACGTATGTTTTACTTACATGTTGCAGCGTATCTATAATATTTTCTTTCTTAATTTTATGTAAAAACTTATAAAACTTTGTTCGCCGGAAGTTTTTAAATCTTTTTTGCAACAACTTTCCAATTTTTTTATGTTTTTTTGTCAATTTAATTTTTCTTTGATGTTGTTTATTTTTCAAACAGCTGTTTGTTTATTTACTTGCCCAAACTAGCCCGAAGAAAAAGTACGGGCTGTTTCGTGCAAGAAGAAGAAAATTACTCTCTCAAAATGTCTCTCATTTGCCCAATTTTCGAGTACGGGAACGCTTTTCGGTAAGATTGGGATCCCGCGGGCACCCAATTTAGAGTAAAGAAACACACCTTATATAATTTCTCAAGAATGATATAAAAGGTCAACATATAAGTTGAAAGAAACTGCTGGCTCCCATAGAAAATTTTTCATATTATAAGCAAATTCTGTTACGTTATACAAATCGACTCGTTTTAAAATTAAATAAAAAATTGACCGCGATTGATAACATTTTCAAAATGTTAGTGCTCACCTGAACGTAATTTTTCGATCGGATCTGAAACTGGGCTCGAACTTTTTGTCTATTTTACTTTTTTAAATTTATTTATTCAAAACAAAATGAAATTTAACGAATTCATAATATGTCATATATTTTTGAATTTTTTATATTTTTTATAAATACATACATACGAATGTACACAATAAAATTTTTGCCGAAATAAAATTTAAAACATTTTTTGTTATACTCGACGGACCCAAGTGGATTGTCCCGCAAGGGACAACGGCCCTCTAACCTAACCTAACCTTGTTATACTCTGTAGCCACTTCAGAATTTCTAGCGAAATCTGTAGACATTTAAACATTTTATATTATTTCCTATTGTTATATTACATACCATTGTATATATAAATTATGTACTTAGATTATGAATATTTAAGTTTGTTGAGTTAGCTTTGATTTTTATATTATGTACTATGGAATATATTTTTCATTATTATTATCTTGAATACAAATACATACTGATGTACTCAAATTCATTATATTAAATAAAAGATAATATAACATGGTGTCAGGTGTGTAATTAATTAGAACGCCAAAAGAATAAATTGTAGATCAAGACGATTAATTTTTTGAATGTTCTATGGGAGAAAAATGGCTTAAATTCAACAATTAAAGCAGCAAATTGAACAATTAAAACTGAGGATTGAAAAGGATACACAGAGTGCAACAATGCCACAAAATCCCATACCACAACCGATTGATATAAAATTTGGCGATATATCAGAAAATTTTAAACATTTGAAAAGTCAGTGGGAGCTATATGTAACAGCATCAGGTCTATCAGCCTACAGTGAAGACAAAAAGAAAGCAATTTTACTCACGGCAATTGGGAATGACATTTTTAAACGATATGAAAATATGTCAATTAGTGAGGAAGGAAGAAAAACTGCAGACAATTTGTTAAAGTTTATAGAAAAAAATTTAATTCCATCTGTTAACAAGAGCAATAATTAATATGGCAAAGCAAGATGATGACGAATCATATGATGACTATTTTGATCGATTACAAGGTATGAGAAGAAATGCACAATATGGAGAATTGCATAATGATTTATTGCTTGACAAAATCATATGTTCAATAAAAGATCATAACATTAGAGAAAGATTATGGTTAGATAAAGACATAACACTAAGCAAAGCAATAGAAATTTGTAGATCAAAAGAAATTTGTGAAAGATAACTTAGAGGGCTATATAGTAATATGGAAATTAACAAATTACAAAGAACACGTAGTACAAACAACAAAAAGAAAAAAAACAATATAAATGTAAATTTTGTGGTAATGATTACCACGACAATATAGAAAGTTGCACAGCCAGAAAGGTTTTTTGACATAAATGTAACAAGAGAGGTCATTACGTAAGAGTATGCATGATGAATGATTATAAAAACCGCAGAATAATAAAAGAAATTTCCACACCTGCTCAGCAACAGCAAGAGCATAGTGAAGAATCTCAGTATGTACTGAATATATCAAGTGAAAGATTTTATAAAGGACTATTTAAAAATTTTATTATTTTATAATTAACCAGAAAGGTGAATCAAAAATAATTAAAACACAATTAGATACTGAAGCATCGTGCAATGTTATAGGTCTAAAGACGCTAAAAACTTTAGATCAGAGCCCATGTATAAAACAAACTGATATAAAACTTAAAACAGTTGATGCAAGTGAAATTAAAACTATAGGAACAGCTAATCTGACAGTAAAACATAAAAGTTATTAAACTAAAATGATTTTCTAAATACTACAAACAGATCATTGTCCACTTTTATCGGCTGAAGCGTGCCAAAAACTCTAACTAATTGATATATATAAAGAAATTTCACAAGATCCAGCAAAAGAAGAGGCATATAGCATAATAGAAAATTATAAAGACGTTTTTGAGGGGCTAGGTAAACTGGAAGGAGAGGTTCATTTAGAAATTGACACAAATATAACACCAAAATGTGAATCACCACGAAGAATTCCATTGGCACTACGAGAACACTTAAAAACAGCTTTGGAGGAAATGGAGACGGCTGGAGTAATAAAAAAAGAACCTAAACATACGCAACATATATATATGTTTGGGTAAGCAACATTGTATTGGTAAAGAAAAATAATAATAAGATCAGAATATGCAAGTAGTAAAATGACAAAATTTTTTACCCCATACGGAAAGTATCGGTTTAAGTACATGCCATTTGGAATAAAGCCCGCAATGGAAATTTTCCAAATGAAACAGAATCAGGTAATTAATGGTTTAAAGGGAGTAGTGTGTATAGCAGATGATATTCTAATATTTGGAAAAGGCGAAAGCATTGAAGAAGCAACAAAAGACCACAACAAGAACTTACAAAAATTATTAGAGCGACTTAAGAATGAAAATTTGAAGATAAATCGTGACAAGATAAAAATTTCCCAAACTAGTCTAAAGTTTTTTGGACATATTTTAAAGGATAAAGGAATGAAGCCTGATCCTGAAAAGATAAGTGCCATTGTAAATATGCCAAAGCCAACAAATAGAGAGGACACGTTACGTTTTCTGGGTATGGTAACATATTTAGGCAAGTTCGTACCAAATATGTCAGAAATAACTGAGCCACTTAGAAAGATAACTCACACAAAAAGTATTTTCACATGGTCCACTAAGCAAGAAAATGCATTTATATATAGATATGAAAAGGCTAAAATAAACAACACCAGTGCTACAATATTTTGATATAAAAAAAAGTAATTATACAAACAGACGCATCATCGTTCGCAATGGGATGTTCACTAATGCAACATTGTCATCCAGTAGTTTATGCTTCTAAAACATTTACATCAACACAACGAAACTATGCACAAATTGAAAAAGAGATGTTATCAATTGTTTTTGCTTGCAAGAGATTTGATCAATATATTTGTGGAAAAAAAGACGTGTTAATTGAAACTGATCACGCTCCATTAATAAATATTTTTAAGAAACCTTACAATCAATGATTTTAGCACTTCAGAGATACAATTTTAGTGTAAAATATAAAAAAGGTACAGAAATGTATATCGCTGATACGCTATCAAGAGCCCCAACTGAAAGCAACGGTGTGGAAAAATTAATAGAGATATATAAAATAGAGAAAGAAATAGATGCATGCAATGATTTGGAATATAAGAGGATAAGCAATAAGTTAATAATAAAGCTGCAAAAGGCTACCGCCGCAGATAAAGATATGAACATATTAGAAAAATATATAAAGGATGGTTGGCCAATAAAAAAATCTGAAGTAAACGAAGCTGGAATATTCGCGATGAATTAGTACCTATACAATAATAAACTAATTTTCAAAGGAAATAGGATAGTAATCCCATATGAAATGAAAAATTAAATTCTTAACCGTTTACACATTCCCCATTTGGGAATTGAATATACTTTAAAATTGGCAAGAGAGACAGTATATTGGAGAGGAATTTCAGATAACATAAAGCAAAGAATACTTAAGTGTGAAATATGTAATAAATATGCTAGAAATCAACAAAAAGAACCACTTATATTAACCGAAATACCAAGGTCACCTTTTGAAATTGTGTCCATGGATTTGAAATTAATTTTAAAAATACTATTAAAAGATTCTTAATAACAATAGATCATTATTCAGATTTTTTCGAAATAGATGAATTAAACAATATGTCTGCGAAAATGACAATCAGCATGTGCAAGAAAAATTTTAGTAGGTATGGTATTCCATTAAAAATTATTACAGACAATGGGACAAATTTTATAAATGCTGATTTTGCCAAATTTGCTGCAGAATGGGAATTTGAACATAATACATCAAGCCCATATCATCAACATGCAAATGGGAAGGCAGAATCTGCTGTCAAAATAGCAAAGCAACTTTTAAAAAAATCTTTAGTCTAACACAGATTTTTACAAGTCACTTCATATGTGGAGAAATACACCAAACAAAATTGGCTCAAGCCCATCAAGGAGATTATTTTGCAGATGGTTAAACTGTGATGTGCCCAATATCAACATTGATCAACAAATTGTAAACGAAGTTCCTGTGCGTATTAGGGAGCAGCGCATGATAAATAAAAAAAATTTTGACAATGGAACAAGAAAGCAGAAAAGTTTGAATGATGGTGACAAAGTTTATATCAAACGAACACCTATTGATGTTTGGCAAAAGGGAAAAATAAAAGAAAAATTGTCAAATAGAACATGTCTAATAAGATCAAATAATAAATTATACAAACGAAATACTATACATATAAGAAAACAAAATGAAATAAATAATGAAGACAAAGAACAGGAAATGGTGATATTACCAACAGTTGAAGTAAATAGTTTGCCACAGAATCAAACAATACAATCACCGCACCGAAATATAGAAGACACTATTCAAAGACAATTCATTTCTGAACATTCTAATGATAGCGACCAACAACGTGGTGATATAATGCGATGTCAATCAAGAAGGCCCAGAAGACAAATAAGTCAACCTAGACATTTAAAGGACTACATTCTTTTCGATTAAACAAAAGGGGATGTTATATTACATACCATTGTATATATAAATTATGTACTTAGATTATGAATATTTACGTTTGTTGAGATAGCTTTGATTTTTATATTATGTACTTTGGAAAATATTTTTCAAGAGTTGAATGGTAAAAGCACAACAAAAAATTAAAATTTCACTTCCAGGGTTGGGAAGTTTAAAGTTTTTTGGTATATGCAATATGTTGTAGTACATGAAAGTCACCAAAATGGTTGCAAATTTTAAGTTCTTCTTAAATAAAACGACTTTATACCTAATGAAAACTATGATTGGTAAAAAAAATTAAAATTTGGCTTCCAGGGCTGGGAAATTTAAATTTTTTTGTACATAAAAGTAGCCAAAAATGCAACTAACGTCGGTTTTTTACTAATTAAAACTATTTTTTCGTTAAGGAAAAACCAAATTGGTATCAAAAATTAAAAACAAATCAAAATTTAGATTCCAGAGGTGGATAACTGCAATATTTTGTAATACATGAAGGTGTCCAAAATGGTTACAAATATTAAATTTTGTTTAATAAAACTATTTCATGCCTCAGTAAAACTTGCATTGCTAAAACAAATTAAAATTTCGTTTCCAGGGCTGGGAAATTGAAATATTTTTTCTGCATAAAAGTAACAAACAAGGTAATTGGCGTTGTTGTTTTTGCTAATTAAAATTGTTTTATAATTCAGAAAGAACAAAATTGGTATTAAAATTTTAAAAAATCAAAATTTCGACTTCAGGGATGGACAAATGAAATATTTTATGGTACATGAAAATGACCAAAAAGTTAAAAAAATTTAAGTTTTTTGTTAAGTAAAACTATATTACACCTCACTAAGAATTGCATTGGTAAAAAAAATAAAAATTCGCTTCCAGATTTGGAAAATCGAAATTTTTTTTGGTACATAAAAGTACCAAATTTTCCAAATTTTGTTTTTCTTAATGAATTAAACCTCTTTTATACTTCAGGAAGAATTAAATTGGTATTAAAAATTTTAAAAACTAAAAATTCGG
This sequence comes from Linnaemya tessellans, assembly GCA_951800035.1. Classification (NCBI taxonomy): domain Eukaryota; kingdom Metazoa; phylum Arthropoda; class Insecta; order Diptera; family Tachinidae; genus Linnaemya; species Linnaemya tessellans. Next base: position 101,913,406 of record OX637532.1, on the reverse strand, counting down.
TTCCAGGGTTAGAAAATCGAAATTTTTTAGTACATAAAATTTTGATTTTTCGTGGATGAAATCTTTTGAATACTTCGGGAAGAGTTAAATTTGTATTAAAAACCAAAAAAATTAAAATTCCAATTTCAGGGTTGGAATATCGACTTTTTCTGATTCATAAAAGTAACCATTTTGTTTGTTATTTTTAATTTTTATGACGAATTACACCTACTTTATATATCAGGAAGAAATAAATTGGTATTAAAAACCAAAAAAAATTAAAAGACGATTCTACAATTGGACAATTAGAACTTTTTGGGGTACATGAAACGGATTTTTTCTTTTTGTTTGTAAATTAAACATATTTAATATTTTTGAAAGACGTTCAGAGGTATTAGAAATAAGAAAAGCCAAACATTTAGCTTCCTAGCCACAAAATTTAAAGGCAAGGAATGACATCTGTGAAGGGTATTTAAAATTCGGCATAGCCGAATATAGCACTTTTACTTGTAGTTCTTTTTTTTTTTTTTTTTTTTTTTTTTTGTAAGCATTTTTTTAATAATAGTATTGACCATTTTATTATGTTTTTTATATTAATTGCATTTTTTTTTAATAATGTTTTAATTGTTATTAACATCGATTAATCAAATAATTTTTTAAATTTAATCGTTTGATCAAACGAGCAAAATAATTTGAATCATTCGTAAAATGTTGAAAGACGAATAATTGACAACTCCGGTTCATACTAGAGTATTTATAGGCGAATAAGTTTTCCACATTTCGTTATACTTCACTTATTTTCCTGTTGAGTCTTTGAAGGCTGAAGTAACTCTCATTTAGTTTTTGTTCCGTAAATACTTTCAACGTTATTGTTGAAACTTTATTTTATGATTAGAAAATTACAAACGTGTAAGCTTTTTATTTTCTAACACACATAATAAATTTAATTTACATCTTTATCAGCATCAGCAATCCACAGCAATTTATAGGATTATTATTCTAATTAAAAATTTATTTCATAATAAATAAAGAATGTATCTTATTCTGCAATTGTTGTTACAATTTATTGATTAATTAATGGTTCATTGGGTTGATTAATTTATTTAATGTCAATAACACTTTTTGCTTTTAATTAATAACTTAATTGTAGCTAAATATACACGTTTTTTACGTATGTATGTATATTATTATGTTCATGTTAAAACGATTTGTGGAGAACTCCAAGACTACAAATTCTTAAAAGTTAACATTATGACGTTCATTGACATAAAAGGCTTTTAGAAATAAATGCTTTTACGAGTGGTTATCGTTCAGGTCAATTGGATTTAAGCTCCAAATTATTAAAAGCACTTTCCAGAGATGAAATTAGTTTATCATTGCTATCAATATTTGAAACATTCGATGTGCGCTTGTTTGCTTGATCTAAAGCCCATTGAGCCATCTTAAGTGCTTCTTTGCGTTTGGATCCAAGAGCTCTGGAATTTGCAATGTTGCTGCAACACTGAGTAACAGAAAACAAAACATTAAAAAAATCAACATTTTTTAATAAATTCACAACAAACTTACCAGATATAAACCATATAGTGCACGCAAATTGTTTGGATTAAGTTTTAAAGCCTGTGAATAGTATGTACGCGCCACCTCAATGTTCTCCATTCCTCCCTTCAATAAAAAAAATTATCCAATATTATTTATTGTCAGTCGTGTATCTAAAGATATGGTAGCATGACAAATGCGCATGTGCCAAAAAATGTATTCGAAAAAGTAGTACTGATTAGGCTGACTGGTGTAATAAATGAGAATTGATGTATTCCAGATTATCAATTCGGGTTCATACAAATATTAAAGAAAAAACAATAGGGCTAAGTACACACCTAAAGGCGTTAAGACACTGTTTGTCAGAAAATTCTTCGGAAAAATATTTTTATTCTCTTCTATTATAGGTGTGTTTCTTTACTTTTTGGGTAAAGTTCGGTAAAATGAGAGCTAACTATAAATTCTCTCAATAAAAGACAAAAATGTGCAAAAGTACGGGAACGCGAAAAACCAAAACTATTGTATGTCAAAATTATTATATAAAAACTTGCATGTAGTATATACATACATACATACTTACTTACGTATGTTTTACTTACATGTTGCAGCGTATCTATAATATTTTCTTTCTTAATTTTATGTAAAAACTTATAAAACTTTGTTCGCCGGAAGTTTTTAAATCTTTTTTGCAACAACTTTCCAATTTTTTTATGTTTTTTTGTCAATTTAATTTTTCTTTGATGTTGTTTATTTTTCAAACAGCTGTTTGTTTATTTACTTGCCCAAACTAGCCCGAAGAAAAAGTACGGGCTGTTTCGTGCAAGAAGAAGAAAATTACTCTCTCAAAATGTCTCTCATTTGCCCAATTTTCGAGTACGGGAACGCTTTTCGGTAAGATTGGGATCCCGCGGGCACCCAATTTAGAGTAAAGAAACACACCTTATATAATTTCTCAAGAATGATATAAAAGGTCAACATATAAGTTGAAAGAAACTGCTGGCTCCCATAGAAAATTTTTCATATTATAAGCAAATTCTGTTACGTTATACAAATCGACTCGTTTTAAAATTAAATAAAAAATTGACCGCGATTGATAACATTTTCAAAATGTTAGTGCTCACCTGAACGTAATTTTTCGATCGGATCTGAAACTGGGCTCGAACTTTTTGTCTATTTTACTTTTTTAAATTTATTTATTCAAAACAAAATGAAATTTAACGAATTCATAATATGTCATATATTTTTGAATTTTTTATATTTTTTATAAATACATACATACGAATGTACACAATAAAATTTTTGCCGAAATAAAATTTAAAACATTTTTTGTTATACTCGACGGACCCAAGTGGATTGTCCCGCAAGGGACAACGGCCCTCTAACCTAACCTAACCTTGTTATACTCTGTAGCCACTTCAGAATTTCTAGCGAAATCTGTAGACATTTAAACATTTTATATTATTTCCTATTGTTATATTACATACCATTGTATATATAAATTATGTACTTAGATTATGAATATTTAAGTTTGTTGAGTTAGCTTTGATTTTTATATTATGTACTATGGAATATATTTTTCATTATTATTATCTTGAATACAAATACATACTGATGTACTCAAATTCATTATATTAAATAAAAGATAATATAACATGGTGTCAGGTGTGTAATTAATTAGAACGCCAAAAGAATAAATTGTAGATCAAGACGATTAATTTTTTGAATGTTCTATGGGAGAAAAATGGCTTAAATTCAACAATTAAAGCAGCAAATTGAACAATTAAAACTGAGGATTGAAAAGGATACACAGAGTGCAACAATGCCACAAAATCCCATACCACAACCGATTGATATAAAATTTGGCGATATATCAGAAAATTTTAAACATTTGAAAAGTCAGTGGGAGCTATATGTAACAGCATCAGGTCTATCAGCCTACAGTGAAGACAAAAAGAAAGCAATTTTACTCACGGCAATTGGGAATGACATTTTTAAACGATATGAAAATATGTCAATTAGTGAGGAAGGAAGAAAAACTGCAGACAATTTGTTAAAGTTTATAGAAAAAAATTTAATTCCATCTGTTAACAAGAGCAATAATTAATATGGCAAAGCAAGATGATGACGAATCATATGATGACTATTTTGATCGATTACAAGGTATGAGAAGAAATGCACAATATGGAGAATTGCATAATGATTTATTGCTTGACAAAATCATATGTTCAATAAAAGATCATAACATTAGAGAAAGATTATGGTTAGATAAAGACATAACACTAAGCAAAGCAATAGAAATTTGTAGATCAAAAGAAATTTGTGAAAGATAACTTAGAGGGCTATATAGTAATATGGAAATTGACAAATTACAAAGAACACGTAGTACAAACAACAAAAAGAAAAAACAATATAAATGTAAATTTTGTGGTAATGATTACCACGACAATATAGAAAGTTGCACAGCCAGAAAGGTTTTTTGACATAAATGTAACAAGAGAGGTCATTACGTAAGAGTATGCATGATGAATGATTATAAAAACCGCAGAATAATAAAAGAAATTTCCACACCTGCTCAGCAACAGCAAGAGCATAGTGAAGAATCTCAGTATGTACTGAATATATCAAGTGAAAGATTTTATAAAGGACTATTTAAAAATTTTATTATTTTATAATTAACCAGAAAGGTGAATCAAAAATAATTAAAACACAATTAGATACTGAAGCATCGTGCAATGTTATAGGTTATATATAAAACAAACTGATATAAAACTTAAAACAGTTGATGCAAGTGAAATTAAAACTATAGGAACAGCTAATCTGACAGTAAAACATAAAAGTTATTAAACTAAAATGATTTTCTAAATACTACAAACAGATCATTGTCCACTTTTATCGGCTGAAGCGTGCCAAAAACTCTAACTAATTGAAATATATAAAGAAATTTCACAAGATCCAGCAAAAGAAGAGGCATATAGCATAATAGAAAATTATAAAGACGTTTTTGAGGGGCTAGGTAAACTGGAAGGAGAGGTTCATTTAGAAATTGACACAAATATAACACCAAAATGTGAATCACCACGAAGAATTCCATTGGCACTACGAGAACACTTAAAAACAGCTTTGGAGGAAATGGAGACGGCTGGAGTAATAAAAAAAGAACCTAAACATACGCAATGGGTAAGCAACATTGTATTGGTAAAGAAAAATAATAATAAGATTACAATATGCAAGTAGTAAAATGACAAAATTTTTTACCCCATACGGAAAGTATCGGTTTAAGTACATGCCATTTGGAATAAAGCCCGCAATGGAAATTTTCCAAATGAAACAGAATCAGGTAATTAATGGTTTAAAGGGAGTAGTGTGTATAGCAGATGATATTCTAATATTTGGAAAAGGCGAAAGCATTGAAGAAGCAACAAAAGACCACAACAAGAACTTACAAAAATTATTAGAGCGACTTAAGAATGAAAATTTGAAGATAAATCGTGACAAGATAAAAATTTCCCAAACTAGTCTAAAGTTTTTTGGACATATTTTAAAGGATAAAGGAATGAAGCCTGATCCTGAAAAGATAAGTGCCATTGTAAATATGCCAAAGCCAACAAATAGAGAGGACACGTTACGTTTTCTGGGTATGGTAACATATTTAGGCAAGTTCGTACCAAATATGTCAGAAATAACTGAGCCACTTAGAAAGATAACTCACACAAAAAGTATTTTCACATGGTCCACTAAGCAAGAAAATGCATTTATATATAGATATGAAAAGGCTAAAATAAACAACACCAGTGCTACAATATTTTGATATAAAAAAAAGTAATTATACAAACAGACGCATCATCGTTCGCAATGGGATGTTCACTAATGCAACATTGTCATCCAGTAGTTTATGCTTCTAAAACATTTACATCAACACAACGAAACTATGCACAAATTGAAAAAGAGATGTTATCAATTGTTTTTGCTTGCAAGAGATTTGATCAATATATTTGTGGAAAAAAAGACGTGTTAATTGAAACTGATCACGCTCCATTAATAAATATTTTTAAGAAACCTTACAATCAATGATTTTAGCACTTCAGAGATACAATTTTAGTGTAAAATATAAAAAAGGTACAGAAATGTATATCGCTGATACGCTATCAAGAGCCCCAACTGAAAGCAACGGTGTGGAAAAATTAATAGAGATATATAAAATAGAGAAAGAAATAGATGCATGCAATGATTTGGAATATAAGAGGATAAGCAATAAGTTAATAATAAAGCTGCAAAAGGCTACCGCCGCAGATAAAGATATGAACATATTAGAAAAATATATAAAGGATGGTTGGCCAATAAAAAAATCTGAAGTAAACGAAGCTGGAATATTCGCGATGAATTAGTACCTATACAATAATAAACTAATTTTCAAAGGAAATAGGATAGTAATCCCATATGAAATGAAAAATTAAATTCTTAACCGTTTACACATTCCCCATTTGGGAATTGAATATACTTTAAAATTGGCAAGAGAGACAGTATATTGGAGAGGAATTTCAGATAACATAAAGCAAAGAATACTTAAGTGTGAAATATGTAATAAATATGCTAGAAATCAACAAAAAGAACCACTTATATTAACCGAAATACCAAGGTCACCTTTTGAAATTGTGTCCATGGATTTGAAATTAATTTTAAAAATACTATTAAAAGATTCTTAATAACAATAGATCATTATTCAGATTTTTTCGAAATAGATGAATTAAACAATATGTCTGCGAAAATGACAATCAGCATGTGCAAGAAAAATTTTAGTAGGTATGGTATTCCATTAAAAATTATTACAGACAATGGGACAAATTTTATAAATGCTGATTTTGCCAAATTTGCTGCAGAATGGGAATTTGAACATAATACATCAAGCCAATATCATCAACAGGCAAATGGGAAGGCAGAATCTGCTGTCAAAATAGCAAAGCAACTTTTAAAAAAATCTTTAGTCTAACACAGATTTTTACAAGTCACTTCATATGTGGAGAAATACACCAAACAAAATTCTAAACGAAGTTCCTGTGCGTATTAGGGAGCAGCGGATGATAAACAGATTAGGAAAGATGAGAAGATACAGTTGTTTTTGTAGCTATTTCAACCTTTTTACTTCGCCGGCTAATTTTAGCTACAGGGCCGACGAAGGTGGGTGCTGTTACTCTGCTTTTTTAGTACATGATGGTGTCAGTCGCTGCCAATTATGTTCAGTGACCAGTGACTATCAGCATTATGTATAACCAAAAAATGTCATGAAGTTAGCATATAGTTTAATCATAACTGACAAACAAACTGTGGACAACAAACTGCTAAACACTTGTTAGCAAGTCGCTAAATATTTGCTATCTTCTGAAAATCAGCTGTTTTGTGTCATTTTTTAGAAAAAAAAAAAGAAAAACATTTTGCGCGAGATTAAAAAATGGAAGCTTTGGACGTTTTAGACAATTTAGAATACCTTAGATCACGAAATAGGTCTAAGAAAATTTATAAAAAAAGGAGAAACCCGCTTTTGGAGTACAACGATGAAGAGTTTCGTCTTAAATATAGATTTTCCAAAGAGAACTCAAAAAAATTGATAAAACTGGTGCAAGCCGATCTTAAAGGAAAGGGTAAAAAAAACGGAGGTTGCATTCCTCCATATATACAAGTTCTAGCGGCATTGAGATGTTGGGGTCGCAATAATGTACAAGATGACTGTGCCGAATATCATGGTTTCTCCCAATCTACGATGAGCCGAATATGTGTAAAAGTTGCTAAGGCTTTTGCGAAAAGGGCCAAAGATTTTATAAAGATTCCAAATTTAGTGAAAGAACAAATAATCGAGATGGAGAAATTTAAAGCAATTGCTGGGTTTAAAAATGTTATAGGAGCTATTGATTGTACCCATATGCGTATAAAAGCTGCGGGAGGTGATGATGCACAATTATATGTTAATCGCAAGGGATACTTCTCTCTAAATGTACAGGTATTTCTTTACATTTATTTATAAGAAAATAATTATTGGAGAATATTTTCCACAATTATTTTAAATATATGTATCCAGGTTGTTTGCGACGCTTCTTTAAAAATAACCGATATTGTTGCCTGTTGGAGAGGAAGTGCTCATGACTCCAGAATATTTAACGAAAGTAAAATAAAAGAAAGATTTGAGGAAGGTGAGTTTATGGGTCGATTACTAGGGGATGGAGGTTACAAATGCACCAACTATTTATTTACACCTGTGCAAAATCCCAAAAATAATAAGGAAGAACTTTATAACAAAGCCCATATACTAACAAGGAATGTTGTTGAAAGGCTTTTTGGGGTTTGGAAGAGCAGATTTCGAATCATTTTGGATAAAATGCGAATTTGTAGAAGCAATGGAAAAGTTTTAATTGTGGCTCTTGCCGTACTCCATAATTTATCAATTATGTATAATGAGGAAAATTTTGGTAAGATTGTATTTAATTAAAAGAATTTTAATGTACTTAAATAAGAACTTTCTGTTGCTTTTTAGATGAAGACGATATTCATAGCCATAGCTCGCCCTCTGAAACTTTGAATAATAGCCCCAGAGATGAAAATATTTCACGCAGTATTTATATTCAACAAAATTTTTAATTGGGCTTAACTTTTCCTAATTTAAATATAATAGAGTCCTATATCTTGAAGTTATAAATAATAAAATTGTCTTTTTTGTTTTTCAACTTTAACATTTATTGAATAAAAACAAAACAAAATAACAATTAATTTTCAGTATTTTTTAATATTAATATATAAAGCTAAATAACAATGGAACTAATAATTCACTTTCAGTGTTTTTATTTATTAATATATAAAGCAGAAAATAAAAAATAAATATTACAGGATACTGTTATTGTGAAATAATTCATAGTTCAATAAAATTTGAGAACACATTAAGGCAGTTGTATAAACACATTATATAATATTGAATTATAAACGATTCTAACTGAAAAACCCACTTGTCTTCAAATTTTCCATCTCTAATTTAATTTTTTCTAATTTTAGAATATGCATCTCCTTTTCTTGTCTTTCTAACATTTCGTTCCTTCTTTTTTGTATTAAATGGTTTTCTTCCAGGCATTTCATTTCCAATTCCTTTTGTTTGATGCATAAATCTAAAAATTTAATTCTCTTTGCATTTTCGTTTTCAACCTCTGATTTTACATTTTTCTTTCTATTAAAAGCGATTGGATTTTCAACTTTTAAAGCGTCACCATCCATATTAAATATTTCATCGTCCATTTTTATTGACTCATTTAATTGGGTTGAATGGGAACATATTTTATTTAGTTGCGAGTTGCTGTCATAAATATTGGTGTCTATTTCAAAATGTTTAGGTAGTCGAGATACCAACTCCTCCTCCACAGTGTCCAAAGGTTTAGGTGCAGGGCCACCACCAGTCTGCTTTGTCTGTCTTATAAATGCAGAGTTTTTTGTTTTTGCAAGTGACTTGGTTTTACGCCATTGGTTTTGGATTTGTTCCAACGTTCTGTTGTTGGATGAAACTTTATTGAACAGGGTATGAATTGTATTCCAGGCATCTCTCTTCTTCTTATTTGTGTTTGTGTCGATTCTAGCGTCCTCAATGATATCCAGCTTGTCTAAAGCGATCTGGGAAAGTAGATCCTAAGAAAAGATTTTATATTATTCGACATTTGCACTAAAATTTCACTAACTTACCTTTTCATCCTGTTGCCAATTTACTGCTCTTTTTGTTTGTTTTTCTTTTTTTATTTCTTTCAATACAATTTCAACTTCTTCCATTTTTAGCTATAAAACCTTTTAATTTATGTTCTTGTATTTGCAACTTTGATTTTAATATGGCGGAAAAACAAACATGTTTTTAATGTCAAATTCAGGGATGATATAACCAAAACCAGTAATTTTACTAGTGGCATCACCCGTTTTTAGAGGTGATTTTTCAAAAGTTAGCAGACGTAGACAAATCGCTTATAAATAAACATTTTGACAAGAAGCTGCTAAGTCAAATCTATATTCTAACTAGCAGCTATTTGGCTACAGCTTATAAACAGTTGCTAATTTTTGGTTATACATAATGCTGTATGCCTTTATCATTGAAACAGGCTAGCAACAACTAACAGAACCATTAACTAATGCTGATCAGAAGAATTCAACACAATATTTCATGACTCAGCGCGGGCTCGAACTCACGACCCTCCGCTTCATAGTCTCGTGTTCTACTACTTCAGCCAACAGCACCCACAAAGGATTGAACCTGTATAATATGATAATAAACGGAGCAAAAAAAAAAAAACAAGTAAAAGTGCTATATTCGGCTGTGCCGAATCCTAAATACCCTTCACAGATGTAATTCTTCTTTCTTTCTTTCTTGCCAAGACAGAAAGTAGGTTTAATTAAAAAATCTAATGATGTTATCGGTTACTTTTATATTTAAGAAAACGTTTGAATTTTTCGGCTAGGAAGCTAAATGTTTGCCTTTTCTTATTTCTAATACCCTGAAATAGGATTTTTAATTTTTTTGGTTTTTAATACCAATTTAACTCTTCCCGAAGTATAAAAAAGATTTCATCTACAAAAAACGAAAATTAGGAACTTATATAGCTACTTTTATGTACTAAAAAGTTTCGATTTTCCAACCCTGGAACCGAGTTTTTAATTTTAAAACTTTTAATACCAATTTAATTCTTCCTGAAATATAAAATAGGTTTAATTCACTTAAAACACAAAATTTGGAATTTATGTGGGTACTTTTATGTACCAAAAATATTTATATTTTCCAACTTTGGAAGCGAATTTTTATTTTTTTACCAATGCAATTCTTAGTGAGGTGTACCATAGTTTTACTTGAAAAAAAAATTAAAATTTTTAAACTTTTTGGTCACTTTCATGTACCATAAAATATTTCATTTGTCCAACCCTGGAGTCGAAATTTTAAATTTTTAAGAATTTAATACCGATTTTGTTCTTCCTGAATTATAAAACAGCTTAAATTAGCAAAAACAACAACGTCAATTGCCTTTTTGGTTACTTTTATGTAGAAAACGTATTTCAATTTCCCAACCCTGGAAGCGAAATTTAAATTTGTTTTTGTTTTTTACCAATGCAACTCTTAATGAAGCATGAAATAGTTTTATTTAAGAAAAAATTAATATTTGTAACCATTTTGTTCACTTTCATGTACTACAATATATTGCAGTTATCCAACCCTGGAATTTAAATTTTGATTTTTTTTTTAATTTTTACACCGATTTTGTTCTTCCTGAATTATAAAACAGCTTAAATTAGCAAAAACAAAAACGTCAATTGCATTTTTGGTTACTTTTATGTAGAAAACATATTTCAATTTCCCAACCCTGAAAGCGAAATTTAAATTTTTTGTTGTTTTTTTACCAATGCAACTCTTAATGAAGTATGAAATAGTTTTATTTAAGAAAAAAATTAATATTTGTAACCATTTTGGACACTTTCATGCGCTACAAAATATTGCAGTTATCCACCCCTGGGATCGAAATTTTGATTTGTTTTAATATTTGATACCAATTTTGTTTTTCCTGAATTAAAAAATAGTTTTAATTAGTAAAAAACCTACGTTAGTTGCCTTTTTGCTTACTTTTATGTATAAAAAATTTAAATTTTCCTGCCCTAGAGGCGAAATTTTAATTTTTTTACCAATGGTGGTCTTCACTAGGTATAAAGTCTTTCTATTTAAAAAAATTTAAAATTTGCAACCATTTTGGTCACTTTCATGTACAACAATATATTGCATGTACCAAAAAAACTTTCAATTTCCCAACCCTGGAAGTGATATTTTAATTTTTTTGTTTGTTTTTTTACCAATGCAACTCTTTATGAGGTATTAAGTAGTGTTATTTAAGAAAAATTTACAATTTTGAACCATATTGGTCACCTTCATGAACTATAAAATATTGCACTTGTCCAACCCTGGTTTCGAAATTTTGATTTTTTTTTTTTTTTTAATTTTTGATACCAATTTTGTTGTTCCTTATTTTATTTAGCAAAAAAAAAGTCAATTGCCTCTTTGGTTATTTTTATGTATAAAAAAAATCAAATTTCCCAACCCTGGAAACGAAATTTTAACTTAAAAAATTTTTTTTTGACCAATGCAAATCTTTATGGTGTATAAAGAGGTTTTATTTAAGAAAAACTTAACATTTTGAACAATTTTAGTTATTACATGTACTACATCAGGGCTCCTCAGCCATTACACTCCAGATACGAGTGCCAATCGGATTTTTTACACGTATTCACATACGCAACACGAACAGTAACGAAATTCACATCAATGAGAGAAGAGAAAATAAAAATTTTATTCATAGACAACAACAAATGCATGACTAAATTTTCAACCCGCGTTGCCATCGTTCAATTTTTTGTATTCTTGGATGGATGAATTTATATATATTATGATTTTTAGTAATTTTGTATGATACAAAAATGGTTTTATAATATTTTATATCTCCATTGGAAGATAGTATTGTCTATAATAGAATATTTTAATATAAGCCTATTAAAATACAAATTTTGTTTAATTTTGCAGTAAATTTTTTTTTCATAAAAAACATGCGACTTGCCTCGTCGAACTTTAACAGTCAATTAAATTAAATTTTTGTGTGCGCTTAGGAGGCCAAAAAATTATACTACATACAAGGGCTCACAGCGATAAGGTCGGTACTCTGTTTGAATTTTCGAAAAAATTTTAGCAAAATTGTGTTCAGAAAAATTTCACGTGTTTTTCATAGTAAACCAAATTTTTCCACGCTTATTTCGACTAAATTCTTTTTATATGGGCTTTGACAGCATTTCGGTCGAAATTGTGAATAGAATATAGGCTATAGAAACAAAAATCAATTTCACACATTTATAAAAGTGAAAACTAATTTTGCCTTCTTATATTATTATCAATTTGATTTTGTGATCAACGGCAACACCTTTAAATGTTCTTTCTTGTTCACATAGTTGCCAGACAAAATAGATGCAATATCGCCAAATTTTGGAGAAAAAACATCAAAATCTTCATATTACTTTTTCAAATCGTTAATGTGAAATTATTATCTTAGTTTTATGAAAAATACCTCAACATTTCCACAGAATTAAAAAATGCTTTAAATTTTTCATATAAAACGGTGTTATTTTGACAAAAATATTTAAAAACAATGAGTAAGTTCAATTTGAAGTATACGTAAAATAAGAAATTGCTTCTGTTTAATATTTTTGTTCCTATAAACTTTTTTATTGCAAAAAGTTTTATGGGGAGAAGAGGGTACATAAGGCTCTTTTTTCCGAGGCTCTATATCTCAGAAGTTACATTGCCGATTATTATTATTTAGATTTTTTAATTAGCTTTAATGTAGCTATCACCTATTACTAATATTTTACGAATTATATTGCTAGAAGTACGACTTTCGACGTCTAGTAGCGTCCTTATATAGAATTTTTTCAAAATTACAAACATTTTAATAGATGAATTGACTTGAAAGCAAATTTTTTGATTTGTAAGTCTTTTTTTATTAATCATGTTTTTTCTCTTAACTAAAAGTAAGAAGCAAAATGTTTTGATTCCACATTCATACTTAGATTTTTTTACTCCTCTATTATAATTTCCTGGACTTGGTCTTTTAAATATTTCGTTCAAATTTAATATTTAAATCACGTTATTTTTAAACAGAAATAACGGAACACAATGTTTGTATGTCAGATAAAATGGCAATATATAAGTCAAAATATTCCAACATTATGTACATTAATAAATTCGGAAAAAAATTTAAAATAATTTTAGCTTTACAAATATTGCGTGGAGTGTATAATTTATTCACTATAAGGAAGTTCGCCTATATTAATTAAATTTAAGAAATACATATTAATGAAAACTTTATTTAAATATTTCATGTCATTTTATTTTTGGCATAAAAAGTCGTAAAAATGACGTCGTCTGGCAACATTATTTGTGCGCTCTTGCTTAAAAAAACAGTCACTAACACATGAAAAATTCACAAATACATTATACTTAAATATTTTCTCCCATTGAGGAGCCCTGTAATACATAATACCGAATGCGCCAAAAAAAACTTTAATTTTCCCAACTCTGGAAGCGAAATTTTAAATTTTTTTTGGTTTTTTAGTATGTGCACCGCTTCATGAGGTATAAAGTAACTTTTTTTTTAGAAAAATTTAAGATTTTTAACCATTTTGGTCACCTTCATGTACGAAAAAGGGCACGAAAAAGGGGATTTTTTTTTTAAAAAAAAGGGGCAACTATTTAAAGTCCAAAAATTCAAAGTAAAAATACGATTTTAAATTTATTTTATTCTTTTTATTAAAGAATAACTTTTGTTAATATATAATAACTAAAAACAAAACGAAAACATTCACAAAAAAGGTTATTGTTATTACAACTTTTATAAAGTTTTATTTAAAATTTATACATAAAAAACAATATAACAAATCAATAATATATAATTCTATACATAAAAAATTTTGTTTAGTTTTTTTTATATGAAATTTGACAAACACAGCATGAAAACAAACAATCAGTTGACCTCTTGCACAGACCTGTATTATTGGATCATGGCTGTATGTATGTACTTTGTTGCAAACACTTTAGCTTTCGTATAGGTTGAAATACGAAATAAGCTGTCATAAGAAATAATGCTTACAGAAGCAAAATGATATCAACAGATATGATGGTATTTCTAAAAAGGGGCAGAGTATAACAAAAAGTAGCAGATTTAGCACATTTTAAAAAAGTGGCACTAAAAGTACTAAAAGTAGCAAGAAGGTCAGAAAAGTAGCAAAGTGATACTTTAGTAGCACAGACGGTCACGCTGCACTTGTCCAACCCTGGATTCGAAATTTTATTATTTATTTTTGAATTTTTGATACCAATGATGTTCTTCCTAAAATATAAAATAGTTTTAGTTAGAAAAAAAAAGACGTCAATTGCCTTTTGGGTTTCTTTTATGTATAAAAAAAATTCCAATTTCCCACCCCTGGATACGAAATTTTAATTTAAAAAATTTTTTTTTTTTCACCAATCCAAATCTTCATGACGTATAAAGAGGTTTTGTTACAGAAAAACTTAAAATTTTTAACAGTTTTAGTTACTACATTTACTACAAAATACGGAATGGGCCGAAAAAAAATTTTAATTTCCCATCCCTGGAAAATAATTTTTATTTTTAGTTTAGTTTTTAGTTTTTAACAGACCATTGAGGCTTCCCAAAGCACGAAATAGGTTTAATTTACAAACATTAAAAAAATAATTGATTTTTGGTATAAATTTTGCGTCGAGAAATAGGTTTAAGCTTCCCAGCTCTGGCACCGTACTTCGGATCTTTCAGAATTTCAATAGCACTCTATTTAAGTTCATTTCCAAACCAACCAATCCAACGGTCCACGAACGAAGTCTCTAGATCTTCTGGGGGCTTGGAAAAACCGATTTCACGTACAGACGGACGGGCAGACGGACATCGCTCAATCGTCATCGCTATTCATAAGGATCCAGAATATATATACTTTATGGGGTCCCATGTGAATATCGAAGAAATTACACACGGAATGACAAACCTATATATGCCCTTTCACTTTTTTGTGCAGGGTATAATGAGGGGAAACTTAATACATAACATAAATAATTATAACATTTGTGAGAAATAATTCAACATAGAGCTTTGTTTAGATTTAAAATTTTAATATTATGTAACTATTGTAAGCGCAATAGAATGAAACGACTTTACTGTGCAGTGATCTCAAGTAAACTGACTCAATACATTTTATTAAAGAAACGATTAGGCTGTCTTATCTCAATAAAAGATGAGAACCACCGTTACAAAATATGTATTACTTATATACTACCAAAAATGGAAAGAATACAATGTAACAAGTGTGTACAAAGGAAAACAAGTTGATACAGTTGTAGTTTAAATAATAACGAAAACGTATATGTAGGTACTTATGTATATAAATACATATGATATTAAATTAATATAAGGGATAGCTGTACATGTTGGACAAGGGAAACCTGCCATGTAGGGAAATATACAACACCACGGACGAATATTCCCGACGGCACATACACCCTTGTAAGGATTTCTTGACTGCTGGAATCCCTCGACATCTTCTAGCAAATACCTGTCATTCCTTAGAACTTTTCCTACCCTATATGGTGCCATAAATTTGGGAATCAGCTTCTTTGTAACACCCCCATGCGAATCAAAATTTGGAACTATTACATAGTCGCCCACCAAATATTTCGTTCCCTGTTTTCTACGTTTATCAACATACTTCTTATTGTATCCTTGCAAAAGTCTGTCTTTTAGAAGCCGCCTTTCTAACATTATCGTGATCGTTCTGTACTCTATGCCGATGGTCATCTAAAAAAATTTTTTTAAAACATCAACCACCGGTCCCCTCTGTTCCGAATCAAATAGCATCACGCTCGGATGCTGGCCAATTGTTTTATGAACAGTGTTATTCAATGCATGTTCAACCTTGTCCAAAACTGAGTCCCAGTCCACGTGGTCCTCAGGGCGGACTAGTTTGGCTAGCATTGGACCTATACTTTTGTTAACTCTTTCCACCTGGCCGTTAGCTTGTGGAGAGCCAGTCGCAACCTTTACGTATCGTATACCGCGCTCATTCAAAAAATCTTGTAACTCCGAGGAGGTAAACGCTGTTCCTCTATCACCCACAACACATTTTGGACGGCTATATGATCTAAAATAGTCCCTCAAATGTTCAATTACCTCCTTTGTCTTAGTGCTTTTTGTAGGCTATAGTCTTACGAATTTTGTGCCCGCATCAACAACAACCAGGGGGTCGATTCTGGTTCTGTGAAAACGTGAAATGAAAAGTTTTTTCAGCTTTTCATAGTAATTCTGATTCGCGTACTATGAAAATACGTAAGGACAATAATGTGTTTTCATAATGTAAAAAACAGGCGGAATGAAACGAAATTTTTTCATATTTGCACATCAATGGTGATTCTGGTTCAATGCAACTGTGTAAACAACTGCCAAAAAGTTTTCATATGAAAAAAAAATTTTCACTTCATTTATTATTGTGATAACAATGGAGAAGATGAAAACGCGCAACAGTTTATGGAAATACTTTTAAAAAAGTGAATTCAACTATTAATACTTTTCATTCAACTTTTAATATTTTTCATTTAACTTTTAATGCTTTTCATTAACTTTTCTATTCTTTTATATGTATGTATATGCATTATATATATATATATATATATATATATATGTATATTTTTTGTATAATTGTTCTGAAAGAAGTGAATATAATTTTTTTATTTTTATTCATTAATGCGTGCGAGTTTGTTTTTATTTTTTTCATTTGACAATTACTCAGAACCCGATATATATATATATATAGATATATATAAATATATAATATATGTATATATATATATATATATATATATATATATATATATAGATATATATAAATATATAATATATGTATATATATATATATATATATATATATATATATATATGTAGATATATATATGTATGTATATATACCTATATATATATACATATATATATATATATATATATATATATATATATATATATATATATATATATATATATGTAGATATATATATGTATGTATATATACCTATATATATATACATATATATATATATATATATATATATATATATGTATGTACATATATATACATATATATATATATATATATATATATATATATATATATATATATATATGTATGTACATATATATACATATATATATATATATATATATATATATATATATATATATATATGTATTTATATATACCTATATATATATATATATATATATATATTTATATGTACGCGCGTTTGTAACAATGGTTACATATGTTTTATTGTTAAATATGTGTATGAAAATAGTTTCCCTTTGCAATGTATTAATACTAATAGTTGCAATTATACTTAGTGTTTTATATTTTTGTGCTAATATTTGTTTAATAATAACTAAGTTAGACACAAAATGTTTAACATATTCAAAAACTCAACCAACAGTAGATGAACATTAAGGCGGCGGCTCAAGAAATTACAAAATTGTGTATGCGGCCTAACGCCGCACTCGAAACTTTTAAACTTCGCCCTCTGTAAGTGACATTGAAAGTTATATAGCATGGTTACAGTATTTTCATGGATACAACTGGAATGAAACAGTTTTTCATAACATGAACGGGAATCGCATTTTGTGTAAATGTGAAAAGTGTTATGAAAAGTTGTTATGAAAACGAAAATGAAAAGTTTTTTTTCATTTCACGTTTTCACAGAAACAGAATTGACCCCCAGTATATGTTTCAAAAGTCTACCATTGTCAACAGGACCGTAATGGTCAATGTGTATTACATCAACCGGAGCATGTCTATCTGAGTAAGAAATGCACTTCGTTCTGAATATGATCGATAGCCTTTCTCTTCATATGGGGAAACCAATAGCTGCCTGATATAAGATCTATCATCTTGTCGGTCCCTATGTGTCCCATCTCATCATGGTGTCTATAAAATACGTGTCCCTCCATCGCTTCTGGTACACAAAATAACACTTTGTCATCCTTGTTAGTCTTCTTATATAGAATGCCATTTCTCATTTCAAACATCTTGCTCTGTTTGCTCTGAAGTTCCTCCTTTATTCTAAGTAAGTTTGGGTCCTTGTTTTGGCATATAACCAAATTTTCCTCAAAGCTATTACTCTTTATCACCATTACAAGTAAACTTCTGCTCAAAGCATCAATATGTCGCACACGCGACCCCGCCCTGTGCTCCAGTACATAATCATAATCTGGAAGTTCGAACGCCCACCTTGCTATTCTTCGATTCATTTCTCTCCGATTAAGGGTCATGGTCAAGGAATTGCAATCAGTGACAATCTTAAATTTTCTCCCATGCAAGTAGACTCTGAAACGTCTTAGAGCGTAAAGAATAGCAAGCTTTCCCAGTTCAAAACTGTGATATTTTGATTCTGCTTCACTCGATCTTTTGGAATAATAAAATATGGGGTGCATTTTTCAATCACCATTCTTTTGTAGTAGAATAGCGCCGAACCCTGCACTACTGGCGTCACAGTGCAATTCCGTTTCATCCTTTGGGTCGAACAGTGCCAGTACGGGGCACTCTAACAAATGTTTCTTTAGTGTCTCAAAAGCCTTCAGTTCTTCCGATCCAAATTCAAAATCTTTATTCTTATTTGTCAAATCCGTCAAAGGTTTGGCAATAGTGGAGAAATCTCTCAAAAATCTTCTAAAGTACTAAGTAAGACCCAGAAAACTACGAACAGAGTGAACATTTGTAGGAACAGGGAACTCTCTTACAGCCCTCAAACCCGCATCATCCGCTTTAATGCCATTGTCATTGATTTCATATCCCAAATATTTAATATTAGTTCTTAAGAACTCGGATTTGTCCAACCGCAATTCCAATTTATTCTCTACCAAACGCTTGAACACCTTTTCTAGGACCTGAAAATGTTCCTCAATATCCCGTGTCGCCACCATAATCCATATACACAATTAAACTTCCATCCCTAACCATATCCGCAAAAACTCTGTTAATAAGCCGCTGGAACACAGACGGAGCATTTTGCAGCCCGAATGGCATCCTCAAGAATTCATATTGACCTAATGGTCAAAAGATGTGTATTTTATAGAACTCTCTTCAACAAAAACGCTACAAAATCTATTTCTCAAATCTAACTTTGTAAAGTACTGTTTTCCTGATAAACGGTCTTGTAGTATATCCACATCTTTTTATCAACATAAAAAACATTGTTTAATTTTGTTGTGATAGGTCAATGACGAACTCGATTGCTTCACGTTTTAGCAATTAAAAATTGTTGCTAGAAGCAATCTGATATTAATATGGTCATTGCCTGCTTATACATTAATAAGTTCAACTTTAGAGTTTATTTCATTTTTGACTCAAAATATAAAACAAAAGCAATAACAAAAACAAACTGACTGCCTGATACAATATACTAATTTTAAGTAGCAAGTAGATCTTTATAATAGAAGCTCAATTGAGTGATAAGTAATGTCACTCAATACTAGAGAAGTTAAGGCTTCTCATAAGTAGTATATAAGGAAAGTATTTATAAAATAAAGGGAATTCGCATTTCGCAAAACAAAGCATGACAATCTGCTTTTTAATCTAGGCATATAAACCTACCTGAGCATCAAATCTTGCCAGTGGCGTTTTCAGACGCCGGCATAATTAGAATATTAAATTTATATTTTCTCCCTACACCTTATACCTTTACATGGCGATCCTGCCGAACAAATCTGTAGAACTATTACCAAGGGCCAAATTACCGCATTCGATATCGAGCGAAATTTCCATACAATTTAAATACAAATTTCGTTCGGTATCGAGTGCGGGAATTTAACCCCAGGATTAGATTATAATCCAACAGCACCCAAAATAGGACAAAAGCCATTGTCCATAGAGGGGCATAAAAAGAGGCAAGCCAAAAAACTGGAGGCAAGCCAAAAAACTGGAGGCAAACCTAACACAAATCCCTAAGACCAACTTTAAATTTCACAAGAGAGGAGGCAAACTTGTCAAATTAAGAAGAAAGCTGGTAGCTTTGAGGGCAACAGTTAATGCCGACCCTCCACCATCATAGGAGCAGGCTACCCAAATTTGGACGCAAATAAATAAATTGGAAGAGATGGCAGAAAGAAAAAAATAAAACAATATTTTTTTTAACAATGAAATTTTTGTTATTTTACAAATGAAAAATTATTTTGAAAATACATATATACAAGAATAAAAAAAAATTATAAAAAAAAATTATAAAAAAAATTATAATAAATAATTTTTATATAAACACACACACTGGGGTAGGACCTATTTGGGCAAATCCCATAGGTAAAAACAATAACCAACAACAAAACATAAACAGCTCGGTGGAAATAGATAAGTCGTTAATTCCCGATTCTGTAATAACTCTAATAATTGTAGGATTAGTTTTATATGTAGCCTATAAGATTAATAGGTATCTAAAAAATTATGTACATAAACATAGGGATACAAATAATGCTAATAATGCAATAACTGCAGTTTAAGAAGAAGATAACCATAGATGGAGGATAGGTTAGAAAAATTAAAGGACTTTTGGAAAAATTTTAAGAAAAGTCCAGGAAGGACATACACAGAAACTATATTGAAAAATTAAGAAACGAATTTCACTCAATAGCTCTAGATAAGAAAGATAGCGAAGACCTAATAGCATTGAAGTTAGAATTTAATAACCTTTACAAAATTGTTAAAGATTATTTGAACAAAAGTATCAAGGTATCATTAGTAAGTAATCAGGAAAAATATAACAGGTATAACAGAATGTCATCATTTAAATTATACACGGCCTCGAAGGCACTTCCATTGTTTAGTGGTAACTATGAAAAACTAGAATGTTTCCTTGTAACAGCGGAACTTATTAATAGGACTCTCACTGATGGAGCCCATAAAGATTTCCTACAGTATATCTACCAAGCTAAACTGAATTCCAAGGTAAGGACAGCAATAGGAAGCTACTTTAAGCCAGAAAATTTTAGTTCATTAAAAGGACTGTTGGAGCAAAGATATAGATGTACAAAAACAATTCCTGAATTACAATCACAATTGAGTATTACATATCAGGGTAAAATATCGGTTGATTCATATAAAGAAAAATTAACAAACATTATAGATAGTTTAAATAAATTAGGAATAGAAGACTTGGGAAATGAAGCCACAGAAGCAGAAAAGAATGTTATAATAAGGCTTAATAATAAGTTAGCTCTTGAATCATTCAAGAAAGGAATAAATGAGAATTTAAAAACGACATTATTTGCTGCACGACAAAAACAATGCAAGAAGCAGTAGAACTTGCATTGGAGGTAGAAAACGAACAAAATATCAATAATAATAACAATATTAATATAATGCATATTCAAAGGAGGCAAACATATAACAACACAAACTTTAACAGAAACGGTACGAATGACAAAACCATAACACTTTCAATGCAGACAAAACCATACAAACACATTACAAATAACTATACCCCCACAAACATAAATTATACAACCAATTAAATTAAACCTCAATGAAGATTGCGTCATACTTAATAATGAATTAAAAGAAGGAATATTCTTGAGTAATTCTATAGCACCAAAAAACGGTATGACACACATAAAAATACTGAACACAACAAATGAAACAATAACTTTAGAGGGCATTAAACTCCACACTGATCCATTGAAAAACTACAATATATTGAATTACAACAATTTAAACAGTAACGAACGCTTCCACCGTGTTCTAAATGAATTACAATTGAACATTAACGATGAATATGCAAAATCTGAATCGATAAACATATTTAGAAAATATCAAAATATTTTTCATTTGGAAGACGAAATATTAACTGTAAACAATTTTTATAATCAAAACATCACAACAACAGACAGTACACCAGTATATATAAAAAATTACAGACTACCACATGCACATACTGACATAATAAATGAACAAGTGCAAAAAATGCTAAACGACGACATAATAGAACACCAGTAAGCCCCTACAATGCTCCACTCCTTTTAGTACCCAAGAAGAATACTGAAGACCAAAAAAAAATAGAGACTTGTGGTGGATTTCAGAAAACTCAATGACAAAATAGTTAATGACAAATTCCCCCTAACCAGATTAGAGGACATTTTGGACAAACTAGGTAGAGCCAAGTGGTTTTCAACTCTTGATATGACCAGTCATTTCATCAGATAGAACCAGACGAAGATTCACGACCAATCACAGCTTTCTCTACACAACAATGACATTACCAATTCAAAAGACTCCCATTTGGACTGAAAATCTCATCAAAAAGCTTACAGAGAATGTTTACAATTGCACTGTCGGGACTCGATTCAGAAGCAGTTTGAACCATCACAATCAGAATCTCATCAAAGTACTGAACAGACTACAGCAATATAACTTAAAACTAAACCCCAAGAAATTTTGTTTTTTGAAGCCAGAAGTAGTATATCTAGGACACTTAATAACAAAGGACGGTGTAAAGACAGACCCTAGTAAGTATGAAGAAATAAAAAGCTACCCAATACCCAAAGACACTGACGCAGTACGAAGATTTGTTGCGTTCTGCAATTACTACCGAAAGTGTATACCAAATTTTGCTGAAATTGCTAAAAGCCTTAATGCACTGTTAAAAAAATCTGCAAAATTTCTGTGGACAAGTCAATGCCAGCAAACTTATGAATCCTACTATTTTGCGATACCCAAACTTTGCCTCACACTATGCCCTAGGAGCAGTTCTATCACAAGGCGTAATTGGTGAAGACCTGCCAATCTCATATGCAAGTAAGTCGCTACAGAAACACGATATAAAAAAGCCAATTATTGAAAAAGAATTGCTTGCAATACATTGGGGAAATAAATTTCTTTAGAACATACCTGTACGGTCGAAAATTTATAGTAGTAACAAACCATAGACTATTAATTTCGTTGTTTTCACATAGAAATCCATCCTCTAAGATGACAAGAATTAGACTAGATTTAAGCGATTATGACTTTACAATAATATACAAAAAAAGGAAAATTAACACTAATGCAGACGCATTATCTAGAATAGAGATAAATACAGATGTGCTAAAACAAATGATACCGCTGGAAAATGATGAAAAAGTAAAGAAAATATTAATAACAACAAGGGAAATGAAAGAGAAAAATAATAAGGCAAATAAGAGTGATATAATTGAGATAGGTAATACACATGTACATGAAAAGAATAACGGTAAAGATAGAGCTCGAAAGGATGAAAATAGTTTGGATAAATGCATCTCTCAGCAGTCCGGCCAACTTCAAATATGGAACTGCACATCCATTAATACGTCAACAATATGAAGAAATTAGAGTTTAACAGATTTGAGAATATAAAAGATAATGATATTTTTATTGAGAATAATGTTGTGCACCAGAGTACTTCAAAATCACAATTTTTTTTTTATTTTGTTCAGCACAAAAATTTTTGTTCATTTTAAAGATTAAAGAAAACTTCAATGATGATTAAAATCATTTCATTCTGCTGTATACATCAAATTCTGATTATGAGTAGCATTAACAAAAGCATTTTATGAGCAAGATCGCACAGGCAAGAGAAGGGCTTCTAGTAAATTCATCGTGTCCAAACGCTCTTATTCTCATTAATTCACACAAACCGACCGTCTGTGTGACTTGAGCAATATGATATACGAACAATGCAAACAACATAACCAATTCAACATTGATACATGAGTGAAGGTACAGGTTTAGTCCTTATTTGAATTTCTTCATAAAAAAACAAAGTTAAAGGGAATACACATGGGCAAATTAAATTCCTTAATTTTAATTTGTATTTCACAATTTTAACTTAATAAAATATACAAATTATATAACACAAAGAAAGTTCCACACACCACTGTAAAGGAGAACAAATAAAAATAAACAAAACTAATAATAATTATTATTTGCAATGTCGAACTGCAAATAAAATTAATATTTTCTTACAAAAATTTCCTATTTTCTCATAAACAACACGAATAGACATCATAAACCACTGTAAATTAAAATAAAAAAACAAGCGTGCCTTTGTTGATAGGAATGAACAAATTCATACACAATGATTTCTTGCTTTTTGTACTTTAATGTTGATCAAATTTTTGAGCGTTGAGCGGAATAGACAAGTACACAAGTGTGATTCGACCTATGATGAAAATAAGCAAGTGTTCAACCGGCATGTGGTTCGATTGCCTTAAAATTAAAGTTTGAGCAAGTTTGATTAATTCCTTTATTCCTAGCTTCAAAAAGATTATTGTTGTGCGTCAGCCGATGTGTTTAGCATCAGAACCAACAAAGAGGCATATGTTCGGTTGCTTTAAAACAGTGGTGGGCACCGTCATTGTATTGGTAAATTGTGTATGTGTTGAGCTTGCGAGCTACCCACCAAACAAAAAGCCAAGCGTTTGAAAGATAATGGTGCATTATATATTTATACATAACTACCAATATTTTCTAAGTTGGAAAAAAACGTTGATTACGTAAAATTATTAATTAGAAATAAAACTTTTTATAAGTAAACAGTCAAATGAAAAAAATTAAAAAAGATAGGACAATAATTTCTTATGTTTTCCATTCAAGAAAAAAAAACAATATAAAAGAATGGTTGCTTGCTGGAGCATAACACTGAATATTCGCCAAAAAAATACGCGGTTGGATGTACCAAACTTAATAAGCTTTAATATTTGTCGGCACAGAAGATCATTTTCATATGGGAAACATATTCAAAATATTTTTGATAAGATTTTGCACAGACTAATTAATAAGACTAAGTGTATTACTAAACTAGAAGAATTAGTATAGTTCGTTATTGGAGAAAAATTGTATAAAAGGCATTGTATGTTACCGACAGCATTGTTTATGTTTGCTGGACAAATATTCTGGAAAAAAAAATAAAAAAGTTCGTAAGCATCCGCCTGATATTCATTCGTCGCTGTCTCATCGACGACTAAATTAAAGAGGGTAAGAATACGTGTGAATGATGTCACCACAATTGTGCTATGAAACGCCCGTATCTGCTTTAAAATCAACAACAAAAAAGAGTGTGCGAGCAAGTTTGATCATTTGCAAATAAAAGACAAGTTTTTTGTGCCTTTGTTATTGTTGAACGGTTTTTTAATCAACAAGTGAAGTTCTCTGACATTGTGCACATAGGACGAGACGATAATTCATCGAAACCAGTTTCAACAATGAAGAAATCATGTGTGTGAAGATAAACATGCCGATTTAAATATGTTTGACGTAAGAGCTTACTTCGTGACATATTTAACTCAAAGTTAAATATGTTTTTAAGTGTCATCACTGACATATTTAACTATACGTCATATATTTTTTAGATCATATTAGATTTTCGGACCTACGCTACCCGAAAAACCATCCCCTATTTCGCAATTGTATTTGTGACATTTTTTTGTGAATTGTATTTGTGAAATGTATGGCAGTACGACATCTTTACTTACATACATATGTATAATCTCTGTTACTAGGTTTGAAGACATGCTGGTGTTAAAAATATTAACAGGTTGATCTTAATGAAATATATATGATAAAAACATTTTTTTACATATTTTATTAGACATGTAACAAAAGCTAGAAAACAATGAAATAGTATAGCAAAAAAGCAACAAAAAATCACTAAGTCGATTTTGATATTTTAATAAAAAATTTCACAAATACAATTGAGAAATAGGGGATGGTTTTTCGGGTAGCGTAGGTCCCTAGCTAAAAACGAAATAAGTTGAATAAGAGTGACAAATAAGGATTTGGCCAGAAATGGCCAAAATCTATCCAAGATCGCTGAAAAAATCACTAAGTCGATTTTGATATTTTAATAAAAAATTTCACAATTACAATTGAGAAATAGGGGATGATTTTTCGGGTAGCGTAGGTCCCTAGCTAAAAACGAAATAAGTTGAATTCGAGTGACAAATAAGGAATTGGCCAGAAATGGCCAAAATCTATCGAAGATCGCTGAAAAAATCACTAAGTCGATTTTGATATTTTAATAAAAAATTTCACAAATACAATTTAGAAATAGGGGATGGTTTTTCGGGTAGCGTAGGTCCGAAAATCTAATATGATCTAAAAAATATATGAGGTATGTAGTAAGAATTTTAACGAACATTTTATATTGCTATATTAAATTGAATTAAGATTCTATAGGCTAATTGTTCGAAATTTTTAATTTAAATCTCAGAAAGACATGATAAATATTCCAAGGCACAAAGGCAAGTCAACATCAGTTTTTGTTATTCAACTTACACAGCAGAGCAGAACAGCTGTTTTCGAAAGACGCAACCCTTTCATCATCAGTGCTCATGTGTATTGTGTTTGTCACCACTTATTAGGTGGCTTAGTTGAATGTGATAACAGTTCCTATTTACACAAATTTTATTGTGAAAAAGAATAAGAGAACTGTATCAAGCTGATGTTAACATGTTATTGTTATAATACCCGTGTTACCGTTTGATTATTTTTTCTTCATGTCCCATTTTTCTGAATTTTTTGTTCCACTTAGTTCCAACTAAGCCACCTAACAAGTGGTGACAAACACAATACACATGAGCACTGATGATGAAAGGGTTGCGTCTTTCGAAAACAGCTGTTCTGCTCTGCTGTCTAAGTTGAATAACAAAAACTGATGTTGACTTGCCTTTGTGCCTTGGAATATTTATCATTCATTCATAATTCAATTTAATATAGCTATATGAGGTATAGTTAAATATGTCAGTGATGGCACTTAAAAACATATTTAACTTTGAGTTATATATGTCACGACGTAAGATCTTACGTCAAACATATTTATATCAGCATATCTATCTTCACACACATGAAGAAATCTCGTACCAAAGATAGTGATATCAATGAAAAAGATAATAGCATGCATGCAGAATTCAGTGGTAATTCAGAGAAACTAGATTCGATACTGAAGAAACTGATATCTAAAATGGAAAAAGAGAATATAAATGAGTTAGCAATTGCAAGTGATAATAGAATATTTGAGATATATACAAAGCAAATTTTAAAAGAAACGTATAAAAATAAACAACAAAAGTCTTCAATTGAAAATACGTATATATAATGCCAAGAAGAATAACTAATAATGACATCGTAATATATAAACTGATTGACGAATTTCATAATACAAAATATGCAGGTCACTTAGGCATAAGAAAGACCATAATTAAATTGAAACAATGGTACATTTTGAAAAACATGAATAACATGGTAAAGCACTTTGTAGCACACTGTGACATTTGTAGAATAAATAAACAAACTAAACATATAAAGGAAACTCTTACAATGACGAACACCCCAGGAAACAGCTTTGAGATAATTTCAATTGATACCGTAGGACCACTTCGTATTTCAAATGAATACCGATATATTTTGACAATGTAATGTGAACTAACAAAGTTCGTAGTTGCACACCCCATGCCGACAAAAGATGCACTCACGACTGCAAAAACACTAGTCGAACAGTTGATTCTAAAATATGGTAAATTTAAAGTACTTAAGTCGGACAATGGAACAGAATTCGGGAATGAATTAATGCGAAACATATGTTCAGTGTTGGGAATCAAACAAGTATTTTCAACCCCATACCACCATGAGACACTTGGATCAATTGAAAGAAATCATAGAGTCCTTAATCAATTCCTGCTAACAAGCGCAAACGACTATGAATGGGATAAATGGATCCCATATTTTACATTTGCTTATAATACAGCACCAAATATAGACACAGGCTACACGCCATTCGAACTTGTATATGGAAGATTACCATGCCTGCCATCTGAGATTCATGACATGAAGGAAACACGAATCTGTAATTGTGATGACTACGCCAATGAGCTCAAAAGTAAACTGCAGTACTCACTTAATAGGGCCAAAAAATTACTAGTAAAGGCAAAAGAGAACAGCACTTTAAAAAATAACTATACAAATAGGTTAGACCTAAAAGTAAGAGATTTAGTCTTAATAAGAATAGAAAATAGAAGAAAGAATCAGAGTCCATATAAGGAACCATATAAGATAATTAGGCGTAAAGGTGTAAATACTATAATAGATTACAATGGAATAAATAAAGAAGTACACAATAACCAATTAAAACCATATAGAGCATTAAGGAATTAGATTAATAATAACTGTTGAAAGAAAAATCTCAAATATGTAACAAATTTAATACAAAGAAAGTTTTACAAAATAATTTATATTTAAATAAAAACAAACAAAAAATATACAAAAAAATTTATTTAGATACACTACAAAAAGAAATTATTAATAAAAATTCATTCATTCGTTTTTAATATATATATATATATATATATATATATATATATATATATATATATATATATATATATATATATATATATATATGTATATATATATATATATATATATATATATTTTTATGGACGTAATGATAGCAACTATCAATAGTGGCCCCACGACAACTTCACTAGCACCACCCTGGGACAGCTTTGGCATTTCATCAGGGTGGGTAGTATTATCAGTATTATTCCTACGTCCTCCTTAGTTCCTAGGTAAGGAGGTTCGGAACTGATGCGCATATTTAATCGTTAGTAGTTAACGAATCCTAAGACGTACTAACTCTCCTACGAATCTGTGCTAATCTGCGAAGTTCTATTAGAACAAGCTGTACAAAACTACACACTCTGGTCCAATTCAATAAGGATTCCAGCATGGTCGGAATAATATTCTCCGGGCTGATCGTACGCCCCAAGCCTTCCTCTAAATACGACCTCCAGTTGCTGAATCGTGAGCAGACAAAGACGACATGCTCAGCATCCTCAACCACATTCCCACCACAGTGTGGACAGAACGGAGAGTCGTCGTGCTTAAAACGAAATAGATATGACCTAAAGCAACCATGTCCAGACAAGAACTGTGTTAGGTAATAGTTCAGATCACCATGTTTCCTAGTCAGCCATAATCTGATGTCGGGTATTAATGAATAAGTCCATCTTCCCTTTTCAGTGGTTGACCACCGTTCTTGCCATTTTTGCATACATAAATCAGAGTTATCCCTATTCATGATTTCTAAATCGATAGGGATCATACCCGCAATGATAAAAGCCGCCTCGTCCGACACTGTCCGAAATGCACTACATACTCTTAAAGCAGCTAGCCTATACACAGGGGATACCAGCCCCACATATGTGGAATATCTAAGTGAGTCTGACCATACCGGGTGTGCATATAGGATAATGCTCCTTACTACTCCAGCGAGCAGTTTCCTCTGAAGATACTTTGGCCCTCTCGTGTTTGGCATGATCCGAGATAGCGCCAAACAGGTCCCTGATGCTTTGGATGCTATATATCGCAAGTGCTCGCGAAAAGATAGCCGTGTGTCAATCATCACACCCAGATATTTCAGAAATGCCTTTGATTTTATGGAACAGGTGCCAACATTGAGGGTAATAGTTTCCCTAGCCTTACGACTACTAATCAAAACCGCTTCGGTTTTATGATCAGCTAGAGTCAATCCCATTGCAGTGATCCAGGACTTTACTAATTGTACGCTGGCATTTGCAATGGTTTCTGCCTCCAGCAATTCCTTAGCTTCACACACCAGCGCTATATCGTCTGCGAATCCCACAATCTGCACTCTCTCAGGTAACCTCAACCTTAGTACTCCATCATACATTACGTTCCACAACAATGGTCCAAGTATCGATCCTTGGGGAACACCACCACTAATCCTACGTTTCCTTATACCCGCATCTGTACTATAGATCAATTCCCTATACCGGAAATAATCCTGCACTATCCCTATCAGATATTCTGGGATGTCCAATCGAGTTAGAGCATCAACAATATGCACCCAGCTCGCTGTGTTGAACGCGTTCTTCACATCCAGCGTCACAACTACACAGTACTCCTTTGTGTCATTCCTCCAACTCCTGCCATAGATAGTCCGTGCAGCAGTTTCTACTACCACGTTTATAGCATCCACTGTTGACCTCGCCCTCCTGAAGCCAAATTGGTTGTCTGATAGACCATTTCTGTCATCAACGCAATTCCCAAGTCTTCGGCAGATCACACCCTCTAGCAACTTCCCACATGTATCTATCATACACAGTGGCCGATAAGATGAGGGATCATCTAGGGGTTTATTGGCTTTTGGTATTAATACCAACTTCTGCCTCTTCCATCTTGTTGGAAAAATTCCCCTACCTAAGCATGTATTCACCATTCTTAAGAACTGCTGGGGACAAAGCCTGACGGCCTCCTTTAATACTATATTTGGAATGCAGTCGAGTCCAGGTGCCTTCTTGTCTCTAAACCTAGAGACAACGTCCTCAATCTCAGCTATTGTAACCGGGGGAAAATTTAATGTCCCAATTGGAGGGTTGTGCTCCCAAGGTGGTGCGTCCTGCTGGGGAAAGAGATGGTCTACAATTTCCTCCAGGATTGGCCCCTCACTCGGTTGCAACGGGGTCAGGCATTTAAGTTTTTTGGTGACCAGCTTATATGCGAGACCCCAAGGATTATCATCCACCTCATCACAGATATTAAGAAAACACTGCCGCTTGCTCCTACGAATTGCATCCTTTAGGGCCTTCCTCCTATTCCTGTAATTCTCCTGGTATACGCTATTCTCTAACCTACCTCGAGTTCTTGTATACTGCCTTCTGGCACGTATACACTCCGCCCTCAAGCCGGCAATATCATCATTCCACCAATAAACCGGTGACCCCTTTACGGATCCTTTCCGCCTCACCATAGATGCATCGCACGACCGCGTGATATGGTTTACCAATTGTTCTGCCATATCCTCAGCTGAACCATTTAATTCCATACCTTCCATACAGATGGCAAAAATATCCTTAGCAAAGGTATTCACTTTCCATCCCGACAAACCTTGTGCACGGGGAGTCACATGCCGTATATCATCCTGTATATCCATAATTATGGCACTGTGATCGCTGTGAGTATAAACATCAGATACTCTCCAGTTTACACGGTTTATAATGGTATCGCTGGCAAACGTAATATCAATAATTGAACCACCATTTCCTCCTCTAAATGTTTCCTCATCTCCAGAATTCAAGAGCACAACATTTAGCGCAGAAAGGGCCTCTAATAGCATCCTTCCCCTTGCATTTGTCAAGGGGCAGCCCCATTCAACAGCCCACGCGTTGAAATCCCCTGCTATTATAACAGGACTCCTGGCTGCAGCGTCCATCACTATGTTGTCTATAATAACACGAAAGTCATCAATAGAATACCTAGGAGGAACATAACAGCTGTACAAACATATGCCGGAAACAGTGGCCCGCGTGTACCCACATTGCGGTGATAACCTCTCCCTCAACATCAAAGAACCGGTAGTCCATATAGCTGCTGTATCTGTATCGTCAGTAACCCAATTTGCAGATACAATCTTCTTATATGGCTCGCTGAGTACAGCAACGTCTACCTTTAAGTCTCGTACGGTTTGCCTAAGCAACTCCTAAGCAACTCCTGTGCTGCTTGGCAATGATTGAGATTTAGCTGTAATATGCGCATCCTGATTTTTAAGTAGTGTTTAACCTCTAAGCTATATATATATATATATATATATATATATATATATATATATATATATATTATGAAATCTTTTTATTTGACACATTGTTGTCACAATACTATATATAAATGAAAGGTTTTTAACTTTTCAAAACTGTGGTTAAAGTCTACTGACGATTTGGTAAAGCACCAATGAAATGCATATAGACATTGCTTAACCACCAACAAATAAATTTCATTTATATATAGTATTGTGACAACAATGTGTCAAATAAAAAGATTTCATAACAGTTTAATTTAGATTTTATTTTTCATTTTGCCTTATAAATACTTTTCTTGTTATCCAATGGATTTCTGATTGTATAAAGGTGTAGAAAAATAAAATAGATTCATATCGAACATACTTTATTTGTTGGTTTAGTTTTGTATGAGTTGCAAGCCTATGTTCTTGTTCTGTTGTTATTTTTGAAAATAGTTTGTAATTTACAAGTTGTGAATTCTCAGATGGTTTTCGGAAGTATATGCATAAGATAAGAGGTTTTTAACTTTTCAAAACTGTGGTTAAAGTCTACTGACGATTTGGTAAAGCACCAATGAAATGCATATAGACATTGCTTAACCACCAACAAATAAATTTCATTTATATATATATATATATATATATATATATATATATTATATATATATATATATATATATATATATATATATATATATATATATATATATATATACAAAACTAAACCAACAAATAAATTATATTCGATATGAATCTATTTTATTTTTCTACACCTTTATACAATTAGAAATCCATTGGATAACAAGAAAATTATTTATAAAGCAAAATGAAAAAGAAAATTAAAATTAAACTGTTATGATGAGATTTTTATTTGACATATTGTTGTCACAGTTCTGTTTTAAATCAAATTTATTTTTGGTGGTCAAGCAATGTCTATATGCATTTCATTGGTGCTTTACCAAACCATCAGTAGACTTTAACCACAGTTTTGAAAAGTTAAAAACCTCTTATCTTATGCACATACTTCTGAAAACCATCTGAGAATTCACAATTTGTAAATTACAAATTATTTTCAAAAATCACAACAGAATAAGCATAGTAGGCTTTGAAACTCATACAAAACTAACCCAACAAATAAATTATATTCGATATGAATCTATTTTATTTTTCTACACCTTTATACAATTAGAAATCCATTGGATAACAAGAAAAATATTTATGAGACAAAATTAAAAATAAAGTATAAATTAAACTGTTATGAAATTTTTATTTGACATATTGTTGTCACAGTACTATTTTAAATGAAATTTATTTGTTGGTGGTCAAGCAATGTCTATGTGCATTTCATTGGTGCTTTACCAAAACATCTGTAGACTTTAACTTTTCAAAACTGTGGTTAAAGTCTACTGATGATTTGGTAAAGCACCAATGAAATGCATATAGACATTTCGTTATTATTTAAACTACAACTGTATCAACTTGTTTTCCTTTGTTCATACTTGTTATATTGTATTCATTCCATTTTTGGTAGTATATAAGTAATACATATTTTGTAACGGTGGTTCTCATCTTTTATTGAGATAAGATAGCCTAATCGTTTCTTTAATAAAATGTATTGAGTCAGTTTACTTGAGTTCACTGAAGAGTAAAGTAGTTTCATTCTATTGCGCTTACAGTTCAAAAGTGGGATTAATAAAAAAAATTAATAAATTTTTTTTCTATCTATGCCTGCAGTATAAAAAGAACTGAAAAAAGATTTACGTCTGAAAAAGGAGCGAAAAACAAACTTTGAAAAAAGCAAAGATTGTCACTCTCTTGTCACTGTTTTTTTATGTAAAAGAAAATAAAAATCATGGAAGATATAAATCCAAATAAATATACGGCTGCGCAACTACGAGCGTGGCTGCAGCAGCTAAATTTGCCAACAGCGGGAACGAAGAGTACGCTTGTTTTGCAAATTAACGAAGCACCACAAAATGAAAGAGGAATATGCCCAATAGACAGCAATAGCGCAGCTTCAGGTACTGTCGACGGCGATGGCGAGTACGAGGGCGAAGAACAAATAAATAATGTTGGCGGAAAAAACCAAGCACATCGAATTGTTAAAAAGGGAACTCGAAATAATAAAGAGAGAAAGGTTTCTCTTAATAAAAGAAAATGAATTTTACAAAAAGCTAGAAGAGTTCGAAAAAACAAAGAAAGAGTAGTTTTGAGTGATGGTGCAAATCAAACCATAGCCGGTGGTGGAAATAATAGAAACGGAGGTTCAAATGAGTATAACAGTTGAATGGCAAATGACAGAAACGCAAATGATGGCAATGTAAGTGTGGTGTGCGAAGCCGTTGGCGGGGAAAATGATAGTGACGGTGCAAATGATTGTAGGAGTGTTTCAGGAGATGGTGGCGTTGAAAATTTGAATGTTGGCGGCGGTGAAAATTTAAATGTTGGCGGCGGTGAAAATTTAAATGTCGTCGGCTGCAAATTGGGCAGCAATAACATGGAAATAATGGGTAGTAATATTTCTTTCGCGCTTTTAAAAGAATTATTACCTGAGTATGATGGCTCTACTGCACCGAAAATATATGTTGCACAGATTAGGAATATTATGCAGTTATATTCTGTCGATGTAAGTACAGTAAAAGCACTACTGATGTCCAAAGTCAAGGGCAAGGCGCAGTGCTGGCTGCATTCTAAATTAAATTTTCTCCACGAAGATTTCAATAGTGTGTTGGATGAGTTGGTGTGATTGTTCGGGGACAAAGAAAACAAACTTTCTATACGGCGCAAATTTTAATTTAGAAAATGGCGGTATAATGAAGACTTCATAACGTACTTCAATGAAAAACTTGCTTTGGGCGAACGACTAAAAATCCAAGAAGATGATGTGATTGATTACGTCATTGAGGGGATCCCCGACAATAACTTAAAAATTCACGCCAATCTACAATGCTTTACAACAAATTCGCAACTTCTAACTGCTTTTTCGAAAATTTCTCTCAAGAAACGTTAGTCATCCTTCAACCGAGAGAAACGAGAATCGGGAATCCGATGCTACAATTGTAATTGTATAGGACATTATACAAGTGAATGTCAAAAACCGAGGAGGGAAGCAGGTGCATGTTATGGTTGTGGCAGCTCCGAGCATCTCGTGGCCGCCTGTCCAGATCGAAAAGCTGAGAGACGTAAGGTAGACAATAAATACTTAAATATTTCAAATGTAGTTTTGGTAGTAATTTTTCCAATTGTTTCCATGTAGAATGCTTGATGGACACAGGAAGTCCTGCCTGTTTTATAAAACAATCCGTGGTATCTAAAATGATTGATCTGAATTACGTAGACGAAGCGAACTTTTCTTTTTATGGTCTAAATAAGACAGAAATTAAAACTTTTGGAAACATTTTATTTTATTTTTATTTTGGAAATAAATGTGTTGAAATTGATTTATTTCTTGGAAATGATTCGATAATGGTAGTTGATTGCATCCTCGGGAGGGACTTTCTTGACAGGGCTGGATTAGCGTTGGTGGTAAGGACGTCGTTGGTTGAAGATAGAGGGATAATAAAGGAAGCGGAGGGTGATGATTTTGTCGAAGCAGTCATGTATATTGAAAGTGGAGACGTGTCGGAGGTTATGGACTGGAAAATTAGTGAGCGTATGGGAGAGAGTGATAAAGAGAGACTAGGGCAATTACTTCTAAAGACATAAGTACGGCCTGAAAGGCCGTCTGAACCCAAACCCAGAAGTGAAATTAAATTTATTGTCGAGAAGCCAAAACCATTCAGTTGTATGCCTAGACGACTGTCATACGACGAAAAATATAAGTTACAGGCGATTCTTGATGATTTATTGGAAAAGGATTATATAAGACCAGTGAATCGGAATTTGCGTCGCCTATTGTACTTGTAAAGAAGAGAACAGGAGAACTTCGTATGTACATAGATTACAGGATTTTAAACAAGATGACACTAAAGGACAATTATCCGATCCCGCTTATTGACGATCTATTAGACTGTAAAAGTATAAGGTGTAGAGAGAAAATATAAATTTAATATTCTAATTATGCCGGCGTCTGAAAACACCACTGTCAAGATTTGATCCTCAGGCGGGTTTATATGC
Organism: Linnaemya tessellans; assembly: GCA_951800035.1. Classification (NCBI taxonomy): domain Eukaryota; kingdom Metazoa; phylum Arthropoda; class Insecta; order Diptera; family Tachinidae; genus Linnaemya; species Linnaemya tessellans. The sequence continues at coordinate 101,877,558 of OX637532.1, read as the reverse complement.
CTAGATTAAAAAGCAGATTGTCATGCTTTGTTTTGGGAAATGCGAATTCCCTTTATTTTACAAATACTTTCCTTATATACTACTTATGAGAAGCCTTAACTTCTCTAGTATTGTGTGGCATTAGTTATCACTCAATTGAGCTTCTATTATAAAGATCTACTTCAGACATGACCAGAACAATTTCGCTCACTGCTGTTGGCTAAAGTAGTATATATATATATATATATATATATATATATATATACATATATATATATATATATATATATATATATATATATATATATATATATATATATATATATATATATACGGGCCGACGGAGGTGGGTGCTGTTACTCTACTTTTAGTACATGATAGTGTCAGTCTTTGCCAATTATGTTCAGTGATCAGTGACTATGCCTTCATCATTGAAACAGGCTCGCAACAACTAACACAACCACGCACTAATGCCGATCAGAAGAATTCAACACAATATTTCATGACTCAGTGCGGGCTCGAACTCACGACCCTCCGCTTCATAGTCTCGTGTTCTACTACTTTAGCCAACAGCAGTGAGCGAAATTGTTCTGGTCATGTCTGAAGTAGATCTTTATAATAGAAGCTCAATTGAGTGATAACTAATGCCACACAATACTAGAGAAGTTAAGGCTTCTCATAAGTAGTATATAAGGAAAGTATTTGTAAAATAAAGGGAATTCGCATTTCCCAAAACAAAGCATGACAATCTGCTTTTTAATCTAGGCATATAAACCCGCCTGAGGATCAAATCTTGACAGTGGTGTTTTCAGACGCCGGCATAATTAGAATATTAAATTTATATTTTCTCTCTACACCTTATACTTTTACAGTCTAATAGATCGTCAATAAGCGGGATCGGATAATTGTCCTTTAGTGTCATCTTGTTTAAAATCCTGTAATCTATGTACATACGAAGTTCTCCTGTTCTCTTCTTTACAAGTACAATAGGCGACGCAAATTCCGATTCACTGGTCTTATATAATCCTTTTCCAATAAATCATCAAGAATCGCCTGTAACTTATATTTTTCGTCGTATGACAGTCGTCTAGGCATACAACTGAATGGTTTTGGCTTCTCGACAATAAATTTAATTTCACTTCTGGGTTTGGGTTCAGACGGCCTTTCAGGCCGTACTTATGTCTTTAGAAGTAATTGCCCTAGTCTCTCTTTATCACTCTCTCCCATACGCTCACTAATTTTCCAGTCCATAACCTCCGACACGTCTCCACTTTCAATATACATGACTACTTCGACAAAATCATCACCCTCCGCTTCCTTTATTATCCCTCTATCTTCAACCAACGACGTCCTTACCACCAACGCTAATCCAGCCCTGTCAAGAAAGTCCCTCCCGAGGATGCAATCAACTACCATTATCGAATCATTTCCAAGAAATAAATCAATTTCAACACATTTATTTCCAAAATAAAAATAAAATAAAATGTTTCCAAAAGTTTTAATTTCTGTCTTATTTAGACCATAAAAAGAAAAGTTCGCTTCGTCTACGTAATTCAGATCAATCATTTTAGATACCACGGATTGTTTTATAAAACAGGCAGGACTTCCTGTGTCCATCAAGCATTCTACATGGAAACAATTGGAAAAATTACTACCTAAACTACATTTGAAATATTTAAGTATTTATTGTCTACCTTACGTCTCTCAGCTTTTCGATCTGGACAGGCGGCCACGAGATGCTCGGAGCTGCCACAACCATAACATGCACCTGCTTCCCTCCTCGGTTTTTGACATTCACTTGTATAATGTCCTATACAATTACAATTGTAGCATCGGATTCCCGATTCTCGTTTCTCTCGGTTGAAGGATGACTAACGTTTCTTGAGAGAAATTTTCGAAAAAGCAGTTAGAAGTTGCGAATTTGTTGTAAAGCATTGTAGATTGGCGTGAATTTTTAAGTTATTGTCGGGGATCCCCTCAATGACGTAATCAATCACATCATCTTCTTGGATTTTTAGTCGTTCGCCCAAAGCAAGTTTTTCATTGAAGTACGTTATGAAGTCTTCATTATACCGCCATTTTCTAAATTAAAATTTGCGCCGTATAGAAAGTTTGTTTTCTTTGTCCCCGAACAATCACACCAACTCATCCAACACACTATTGAAATCTTCGTGGAGAAAATTTAATTTAGAATGCAGCCAGCACTGCGTCTTGCCCTTGACTTTGGACATCAGTAGTGCTTTTACTGTACTTACATCGACAGAATATAACTGCATAATATTCCTAATCTGTGCAACATATATTTTCGGTGCAGTAGAGCCATCATACTCAGGTAATAATTCTTTTAAAAGCGCGAAAGAAATATTACTACCCATTATTTTCATGTTATTGCTGCCCAATTTGCAGCCGACGACATTTAAATTTTCACCGCCGCCAACATTCAAGTTTTCAACGCCACCATCTCCTGAAACACTCCTACAATCATTTGCACCGTCACTATCATTTTCCCCGCCAACGGCTTCGCACACCACACTTACATTGCCATCATTTGCGTTTCTGTCATTTGCCATTCAACTGTTATACTCATTTGAACCTCCGTTTCTATTATTTCCACCACCGGCTATGGTTTGATTTGCACCATCACTCAAAAATACTCTTTCTTTGTTTTTTCGAACTCTTCTAGCTTTTTGTAAAATTCATTTTCTTTTATTAAGAGAAACCTTTCTCTCTTTATTATTTCGAGTTCCCTTTTTAACAATTCGATGTGCTTGGTTTTTTCCGCCAACATTATTTATTTGTTCTTCGCCCTCGTACTCGCCATCGCCGTCGACAGTACCTGAAGCTGCGCTATTGCTGTCTATTGGGCATATTCCTCTTTCATTTTGTGGTGCTTCGTTAATTTGCAAAACAAGCGTACTCTTCGTTCCCGCTGTTGGCAAATTTAGCTGCTGCAGCCACGCTCGTAGTTGCGCAGCCGTATATTTATTTGGATTTATATCTTCCATGATTTTTATTTTCTTTTACATAAAAAAACAGTGACAAGAGAGTGACAATCTTTGCTTTATTTTCAAAGTTTGTTTTTCGCTCCTTTTTCAGACGTAAATCTTTTTTCAGTTCTTTTTATACTGCAGGCATAGATAGAAAAAAAATTTATTAATTTTTTTTATTAATCCCACTTTTGAACTGTAAGCGCAATAGAATGAAACTACTTTACTCTTCAGTGAACTCAAGTAAACTGACTCAATACATTTTATTAAAGAAACGATTAGGCTATCTTATCTCAATAAAAGATGAGAACCACCGTTACAAAATATGTATTACTTATATACTACCAAAAATGGAATGAATACAATATAACAAGTATGAACAAAGGAAAACAAGTTGATACAGTTGTAGTTTAAATAATAACCAAACCATCAGTAGACTTTAACCACAGTTTTGAAAAGTTAAAGTCTACAGATGTTTTGGTAAAGCACCAATGAAATGCACATAGACATTGCTTGACCACCAACAAATAAATTTCATTTAAAATAGTACTGTGACAACAATATGTCAAATAAAAATTTCATAACAGTTTAATTTATACTTTATTTTTAATTTTGTCTCATAAATATTTTTCTTGTTATCCAATGGATTTCTAATTGTATAAAGGTGTAGAAAAATAAAATAGATTCATATCGAATATAATTTATTTGTTGGGTTAGTTTTGTATGAGTTTCAAAGCCTACTATGCTTATTCTGTTGTGATTTTTGAAAATAATTTGTAATTTACAAATTGTGAATTCTCAGATGGTTTTCAGAAGTATGTGCATAAGATAAGAGGTTTTTAACTTTTCAAAACTGTGGTTAAAGTCTACTGATGGTTTGGTAAAGCACCAATGAAATGCATATAGACATTGCTTGACCACCAAAAATAAATTTGATTTAAAACAGAACTGTGACAACAATATGTCAAATAAAAATCTCATAACAGTTTAATTTTAATTTTCTTTTTCATTTTGCTTTATAAATAATTTTCTTGTTATCCAATGGATTTCTAATTGTATAAAGGTGTAGAAAAATAAAATAGATTCATATCGAATATAATTTATTTGTTGGTTTAGTTTTGTATGAGTTTCAAGGCCTACTATGCTTATTCTGTTGCGATTTTTGAAAATAGTTTGTAATTTACAAATTGTGAATTCTCAGATGGTTTTCAGAAGTTTTTAGCTTTTCAAAACTGTGGTTAAAGTCTACTGATGATTTGGTAAAGCACCAATGAAATGTATAGAGATTGCTTGACTACCAACAAATGAATTTCATTTAAAATAGTATTGTGACCACAATATGTCAAATAAAAATTTCATAACGGTTAAATAAATACAAAATAAATAAAAATCAGGGAATAGAATTTGTAGTAAAATTAACAAACAATTATCTTGTTTTACAAAATAACAACGAAATACATTATTAATATTTAAAATATGCAGATATTAAAAAGATTTTTGTTAAAAAAAAGTATTCTAAGCTTTTGTGGAGATCCATATTCCCCGGTATAACCTTTTAACTAATTTCATTAAACGTTGTCTCAAGCTATTCTGTTTTCCAGATATGTTTAAGGGGGTAAAGGACATCAGGTATAAGTATTTTTTAAATTGCGGTATCCTTAGCGGTAACGATAATTTTTTTTTATTTCGGTATCGATATTGCCGGTACATACCGTTACCGTGCTTATTAATTCAGACAGTGTACATTGCCAAAAAATCTCTTAATATAACATATCAATAATATAGGATATAAACATTTATTCCTTGTATAGATTATTTACATATGGGCATTTCCTGGGGTCACGAACGTACCTTCGTACGTTTTCGATGTACAAAGAATATAGAAAACGAAACTTTTCCTAGAATTTTTTTTTGCGATTCGATAGCATTTTGGTAGCTCTATGTTTAGTGCAAAAGATGGATTTCATCGAATTTAAGTTTTCATAATAATAGTTATAAGCATGTGGTCACGAACAGGGAACGGCGCGATCACACCGCAACCATAAATACACCGCATATGTATTCTATACTTTACACATCCGAGCACTTTATACAAAGCAAAAAAAGATTGCGGTGTTAATTTGATTCGCCGTTCATTTACAGAGTTGATGCGATCATAATATGCGCGAGTTAAGGTCAGTCTCAAGGACGTTAGTACTAAGATAAATATCTTTCAATTTAATAAACAAAAAACTACCTACATATGTATGTATGTAAGTTAAACTTATCTTTACTTTAACATTAAAAAAAATATATTTTATTTTCTTATTATTTTTGCGGACGAACCGACTTCTTTATTTATTATTAAAAAACTGAGCTTTCAGTAATTACAATTATTGTCTTAAATACTACTTTCTGTCTTGTGGTCTAATTAGTCAGAATTGGCAAAGTAAATTTGGCAAAAGTTTGGTGGCATGTGCCGCATCTAATTCCACGAAAATTGCACAATCAAAGTCTGCTGGGTTATTGCTTCAATTTGTAAGTGGGCCGGATATTGTTTCGAGTGTTGTTTTTGTTGACACAAAGGTGAAGAATGCCTGCAGTTGCAGTTTTCTTTGTAATAAAGTATTTATGTTTGTTTGTAGCATTTCATTAGCTTTTGCAATATTAACTCCTCCCTTCTCAATTGCAAACGTCCCCGATTGCATTGGATTCATGTCTAGAAGAGCGATTTGCTTTTTCTTAATTTGTCGTATCTACCCCTTGAGCTTCCATAGTGCGTACATTAGTGTGACCGTCAATGCCAGAAATGCTGCTAGGGTAATTGTGTTGAGCGTCAAGCCGATCTTGTTAGTTGTATCGATGTTTGATATTCGCTTTCTATTTATGGACTCGAGGTCTTTTATCATTTTCAAGGACAGAGTTTCTTCTAGCTGGGTTTTTTTCGTTTCCTGCTGAATTATTGCTGGTAGTGGCTCGAAATGTACTGTTTCAAGTACGTTGAAAATTTTGCCTTGGACATTGATTGTTGAGTTGTGGTGTTTTATGATGAAAGTACCAATCAGCGGGAGTGGTTGCCCATCTATCTCTATTGTGCCATTGTAATTGTTGAGAAAGTATGCCGGGATGAATTTCTTCTGTGTCCGATATATGGTCAGCGTTAGTACGTATACAGTCTGTTAGTTGGCTTTTTAAGAGTTTATTTATACAATTGTTTTCACTTAATTCTATTAAGTTATTCTTATTACAAATAGCTTTCTTATTATATTCTTTGCATTCGGATTTAATTCCATAGATTTTTTTATTACATTTCAAGATTCTTTCGTATTCAATTTTATTTATTCTATTGCTTATTTTAACAGATTTTAGTGTTAGTATTTCACATTCTTCGTTTTGAGTTGTAGGTAAAGTTAGAATGTAGATTATCATTGAGCTATTTGCAGCTATGCTTATATCTGTAAATTCCAGTTCTTCCTCAACATTTATATAAGGTATTTTTTCATGTTTTACAATTTTTTTTAACGTTTCTATTTCAATATTAGATAGAATGAATGAATTTACAATGTTGGATTTTGCCCAATGTAGAGCATATTCGATATTTATTAATTCTTCCTTTCAATTAGTGTCCGAATTTGAGATGTTTCGTGCAATAAAAATGGGTACAACTGTTGGCTTGAAGTTATATCATTTTTAATAGTAGTCTCTTTTTTTGAAGTTAGCTTCGCGTACTCTGTTAAGTCAATGAGATGGATAATTTTGAAAGTTCTTTCTTGTACTCTTGCTGTGTCATCTCTTAGTGTAATAAGTTGTGAGTTCGAGTAATCAAATATTTGAAATTCAGTGCTCGCTAGTTGCACGAGTGTTCTGTAAAATCAATATAATAATCTATACTTAGTTTTCTAATATGTTGCATCGAACGCCTATGGCATATTTTTCGGTATGTGTACTTTTTTCATTCTTTGTTTTCTTAGATTCTAATGCATTTAATTTTCTTTTTGAGTTTCAATATTGTATCGAACGCCTATGGCATATTGTTCGGTATGTGATTTGTGTAATTTTTTTCCATTCTTTGTCTTCTTAGATTCTAATGTGTTTAATTTTCTTTTTGAGTTTCCTATATTTCTTTTTTCCAAACTTCTTAATTCTAGATATTTCTGTTGATAATTTCCTCAAATTTTCTCTATCTTCTTCCTTTATAATGTATAATTGGATTAAAGTGTCTAGGTGATCTTCTATGCTAATTTTCTCGGTTACGTTCATTTTTATTGTATTTCTATTCCTTAGATTTGTTTTCTCAATGTTTTGCTTAATTTCTAATGTGAGTCTTATGAACTATACGTCCGGATTCTGTCAGTACTGTAGTTCCTCTGTCTTCTTTGACTTCTTCTTTCCTATATCTGGGCGAAAGTTTATTCCCTAGCCTTTTGTTAATTTTTACAAAAACTATATCCTTTGGATTATATGACCGGAATGGTGTCCTTCCTATTATGGAATTCTAGGTCTTTACGTTGTTTTTCTATTAGTCTGTTAACGTTATCTTGTCGTTCCTTCTCTATTTGTCAGAGCTTACAGTTCGTCCGAAAAATGCTTCGACCGGTTTCCTCTTGGTTGTTGAATGAATTGTGTAATTATACCTATATAGTGATCTGAAAAGCAAATCTTCAAAGTTACTATGGGTATTCTCGGTTTTCACACAGCGCATTATCTCGCTGAGTGTAGAATGGAACCTTTCGACTTGTCCGTTTACACTTCTGGTATATGGGGGTGTTTTGTATACCTCTATTCCGTATTGGTTGCGGAGCATAAAAGTAATTGGCGCTGAGCTTAAAGATTTCTCATTATCTATTACAATTAGATCAGGAATGCCGAACGATGCTAATAGTTCTTGAAGGGGTAACTTGATATTCTCTGTTGCTCTTGATTTTATAACTTTGGCCTGTGCGTATTTGGAGAATTTGTCTACGGCCGTTAGAACGCTTTTATTATTAGTGTAGTATATATCGATATGCAGGATATGTCCAGGATGAGTGGGTATAGGCGTGGCTTGAAGAAGTGGTGTAGAAGGGTGTCGATCGTATTTATTTTCTTTACACACTTTGCACTGCTTCACAATCTTTGTAATCTTTGCATTCATATGCGAGAAATAAAACTTTTCCTATAGTTGAGCTTTATTTTCGGTTGCGTTCCTATGTGCTCTATTATGCTGTTTGATTATTTCGGCTTCTTGGTCTATATCTCTGGTTAGATCTTCCACTTGATTTCGAGTATATCTCACCTTGTATCGGCTGAAATGTTGTGGGTAGATTGCCTGTATTATACCTAAAACATAGTCGTTGGTAATAATGCCATTCGTTACTGAAGGGTTTAAGTAGCGTTTTAAAATATTAACGGAAAAATCTTGCTCGATTATATGCCTGTGATAGGTCGGAAAAACTGTTTTAAACTGGTAAGAAGGGAATTCTCCTGTGGAGAGGAATAGCTGATTCTTGAAAACGTTAATTGGGGCGTCCGTGTAGGGTATAATACTCTGAGAAGAGCTGTCGTCGCTATGTTGTGTTGGTGTCAGTGAATTTACTTGAGAGTTGTTTGGAATTCGAGATAATGTGTCTGCCACTAGGTTGGATTTGCCTGGTTTATATTTGAGCTCATAGATGTGCTCTTCTAGAACTGCTTTCCATCGCTTTAGCTTGCTGTTGCTGTTGTTGTTGCTTAACGCATAAGTCAGTGGCTGATGGTCAGTGAATATCTTTACTGCGATGGATCCGTATAGGTAGCTTCGCAATGTTTTTAGGGCCCAGACTATAGCCACCATTTCTTTTTCGTTGGTGGCATAGTTTTCCTTGGTCTTCGAGAGAGTTCGCGATATGAATATGATGGGTTTTCCCTCCTGTTCTAGCACTGCTCCTATTGCGTAGTTGGATGCGGCAGTTGTTAGGATAAATTCCTTGTTAAAGTCAGGGTATTGTAGCATTACTTCATCCGATGCGAGAGTGATTTTTATTTTCTTGATGGCGTCAATTGCCTCTCTGTTTAAAGTTATCTGACATATGTTTGGACATTCGTCCTTCCTCCCCTCTCAAAAGCAGGGTAAGGGGCTTTGCTAGTCCAGCGTAGTCCTTGATAAATCGTCTGTAAAATCCAGACATGCCCAAGAACGATCTAAGTTCCTTTAAGTTCCCTGGTATGGGAATCTTTTCTATGGCTTTGACTTTTTCTGGGTTCGCCTTTATCCCATCCGATGTTATAATGAATCCCAAAAACTCAACTTCGTTTGAAAAAAATTTGCATTTATCTAACTGAATTTTCATGTTAGCTTGTTCTAATGTATTAAAATTTGCTTCTAAATCCCTTGCATGATCCTCCTCAGTTTTGCTAAAAATTATGATATCATCAATATACACAAAACAAGTCCTTCCTATATGCATTCTTAGAATATCATCCAGAGCTCGTTGGAATATGGAAGGGGCATTCTTCAATCCGAACGGGAGACGAGTGAATTCATACTTCCCGTTGTTGATCGAGAAGGCTGTTTTTTCGGTATCAGATTCCTTCAGAAGGATCTGATGAAATCCGCTCTTAAGGTCGACAACAGAAAAAACCCTGTTTTGTCCTAGCTGGGAGAAAACTTCATTTATTTCCGGGATTGGGTAACGATCGGCGATAGTGAGAGTTGAGTTTTCTGTAGTTGATTACTAACCTGTACTGCCTGTTTCCTTCTGAGTCTGGCTTCTTGTTCACGATCCATACCGGTGAATTATATGGAGAACGGGACGGTCGGATTATTCCGTCTTCGAGGAGCTTACTAATTTGTGCTTCGACTTCAGATTTTAAAGACATAGGATAGGGGTAATATCTTGTGTACATTGGACAGTCTGTATTCGTACGGATTTCTCCTAAAACCCTAGTTGTGTATGTTAATTTTTTGTTTGGTTCAGAGAATAACGTTGGGAATTTTTTTACTAATAACTTTACTAATTGTTTTTGTTCCGATGTTAGGTGTTCGATTTTTGTTTCTATATTGATTACGTCTTTTGCTAGTTCCTGCTTGATGGGTACCCTAAATTTATTTTCTATGAGCATGTAATCATCTGCGGTATATATGACTGCTTTAAGTTGTTTCAAACTATCATTACCAACAATAGCGTGAAAGGATTTTAATGTTGCTAAAACGAAAAATTGTATCTTCTTATCGTTGAGTCTGAAGAGATTAAGTTCGACGTAGTACGTAATCTTAATTTTTCCTCCTATTGAATTTGCAAAAAATATACTTTCGTTAGGTTTCGGGTTTTTTGCCAGTGAGGGTTGGATAAAATTTTTGTTTGAGCCTGTGTCTATAAGAAATTTTAATGTTTTTCCGTCACTTGCTCTACATTTGAAGTAGGGGAGTGAGGAAGCGGTTAGTCTAAAAAATTTACGTCCACAAATTGATCAGGATCGTTATCAGAATAGTTTTGTTCTTGAGTTTCGTACTCTTGATAATACTCCTGCCAGGGTTGTTCATTGTCGTCTTGGTTTGTGTTATAGTTTTCCCTATTGTTTCCGTTGGTTGCTTCCTGGGAGATGTGAGTCATTCTCTGGACTTTATTTGGGAATTTATGGTTGATTTGATGAGATGGTGCCGGTGGTCGCTTCCCTGAGAAAGCGTTGAAATTTGGTCTATTCATATAATCGATACGTCTTGTTTGTTGCGAGTTGTCAACATCCATAAGTGCCGAGTGGTCTTGGAGGTTGCAAATTTTGATATTGCGGAAAGTTTCGTGGAAATATAGAATTATGTGTATTGAAATTCTGTTGGTCCGTTGTGGGTCTATTGAATGTGTATTGCCTAGCTGGGTGATAGTGCATTCCTAGTGGGTTATATGTTTTTTGTGTGTAAAATGGTGGTTTCGCGTGTGTTTGCGGTGGTATGTATGCTGGCGATGTTTGCATTTTCCGGCCTTTGTTTTGGTTATAGGTGTACTGTGACCTATATCCTTGATTTTCCAATTTCATGCATAAGTGCAGAGCTTGTGGTAGATCCGAAGGTTCCTTCATACCTAGGAGTTTCGGAAGGTCCCCGTTAAGTCCTCTGATGAATGTGTCTAAGGCTTTGTTTCTGTAGGTTTGTGTAAGAAGCTGTAAAGCTTCCTGTCCAATTTGCAAACTTGACACTTTGTTTAGTATTAGTGAAAGGTGATTGTAGACTTCTTGATAAAATTGAGGAATGGAACTTCTTCCTTGCACTAGTGATGTGAGTTGGCATTCAGGGGTTGTTATATCGCGTCTATCGGCATAATGGAGGTTTAGGCAGTGAGAAATCGCTTGCCGGTCTAAAGGAACATTATATGATTCAAGAACCATATCAGCATTTCCTGTTATTTTATTCCTGATGGTGCTGAGAATACCATAGTATTTTGGTGTGCCTCTGGTGTTCTCATAAATTTTAAGAACTCGGTCGACGCTCTTCCGCCATGAACTGAATTCTGAGGGGTTTCCTGAAAAATCCCTAAGGCTTCGTACAATGTCTGGTATTTTGTCCAAGTCACTAATCTGATTTCGGTGTTCTGGTCTAATTGTTTCGTCGGTGGCATTAACTAATATACTATCTGGGTTACTACTAATAAGATTTTCCCGTATTACACTTCTAACAATATTATTAATTAGTCTCTCTAAGTCTGGTGCTGCTGCGGGTTGTGATGGTGGAGTGGATGGGGCCCGTACACTAGGTTGCTCTAATATGCTTGGCCTAATTAAGTTGTTAGGATTTGACATTTTGTTAATTCACTGTTTACTTTCCCGAAAGTTTATTATCACTAAATTATTATTTTCGTAAAAAAAATTTCTTTTTGTTTTTTACTAGATTATCGCTTTCTTAGAGTTTGTTCTTCTTCAAAAAAATTTCTGTTTTTTCCAAAGTTAACTAAGAAAATTTTCTTTTATATTTTTGATTTTTAACTAAATTATTATCTTCTTAAAATTTGTTTTATTCGAGGAACTACTTTTATATATATATATATTTTTTTTTTTGTTTAAAAAATTATTGGTTTTTCACTAAATTATTATTATTTTTTGAATTTGTATAATTTTTCTTTTTTAAATTTCCCTTAACTTTGTTTTCCAAAAAAAAAAAAAAATTAAGCTCTATCTACTTATTTCTACTGGAGTAAGATTCGCAGTAGTGGTTCTAATTTAAAAAAAATTACTTTTGCTTACAATAATATTGCTGCTGCAATGGGATGATCCCACGGCGCTGGGGAGTTATCCTGTTTACGTGAGGTTGTTACTGAGGGTCCCTCGATGCGCACTCTTCGTGGGTGTGCGTTTTGGCTTCTTGAGGCTGTAACGCTGATATGTGAGTCCTTTGTCGCTTCGTATATCCTTACTCTCTGCAGATGTGTGATGATTGTAGATACACTGGCTCTTCTTAAGGGCCTTAGAACTTGCAGTTTGTTTGAACACTTTTTCCTTTATAAAGGATTATGTCACTTTTTCACTGATAAAGGATACGCGAACGCGACTGGCAGTTGGGCGCCAGTTAAACTTATCTTTACTTTAATATTAATAAAAATATATTTTATTTTCTTATTATTTTTGCGGACGAACCGACTTCTTTATTTATTATTAAAAAACTGAGCTTTTAGTAATTACAATTATTGTCTTAAATACCACTTTCTGTCTTGTGGTCTAATTAGTCAGAATTGGCAAAGTAAATTTGGCAAAAGTTTGGTGGCATGTGCCGGATGTAATTCCACGAAAATTGCACAATCAAAGTCTGCTGGGTTATTGATTCAATTTGTAAGTGGGCCTGATATTGTTTCGAGTGTTGGTTTTGTTGACACAAAGGTGAAGAATGCCTGCAGTTGCAGTTTTCTTTGTTACAAAGTATTTATATTTGTTTGTAGCATTTCATTAGCTTTTGCAATATTAACTTGTATAAAGATAAGGTCAGTCTCAAGGACAAATTTAATAAACAAAAAACTACCTACATATGTATGTATGTATAAACACAAGTAACAAAGAAAAAACACTAATGATAAAACACAACGTATTTTTTTAAGCATAAATATTCCTTTGTTAAGATTTTAGAAATATAGAATTATAAACACCCTTAGAGATAAGAAACAAAACATGAAACAAAGAAATAACATTTATCATGTTAAATGTAGGTAACTACATCTATAGAAATAGTTACTAATTATTTTGAGCAAAACTTTTAGTATTTAGTCTTTTCGTACTCTATTATTTTTTTATATTTGCTTTTGGAAGTTTTCTCCACAAACGATCAGTGATGCCAGGCTTAAAATTAAATCTTACACAATAATAGATTCAAAATTATCCAAAAATTATATTTACGAATAAATCTTTCACAAAACATTTCTTAAGGGGCTATATGCTTATATTTGTATACAAGAATTCATTCCAAAAAATTAAATTTATTCTTCAACGTAGTTATTTTTCCTAAAGGGAGTGAAAAATGCAAGTGCGCAGCATTACAAAAAACCAAATTTCGATTCCGAAAAACAATGTGAAAGTGTTATGAGTTTAATAAAATAAACATTGAAAATGAGACGGGTCTTTATTTAGCATTTCGTTACCTGAAGTGATAAATGCCCTAAAACATGATAGAGGTAATTTTAGTACAGGTTTTGTATAATTACATAGTGGCAACGATGTATTTACTTCATATAAAGCACTCATCAATGAGTGTGCTCGCATGTTCGTATACAAATATTGTTTTTGTTGTGTACGTTAAGTATGAGTACGACTGCCGAATGTGTGAAAAAAGTAAAACAGAGCAGTCACCGCGAACGCATATGATTGAGTATGCCAGAAGCTCAAACGTAGCAATACTCAAGAGTGTACGGGTATGGTGAATACTTGAGCAAAAGCAATGCAGTGGCGATCACACCGCAACCGTTTTTAAGACGAGTATACCTAAATCTGGTCACGAACATACGCAAAATAGAAGTCAACTTTGGGTGACAGGAATAATATATAAAAATCTGCGAAATGGAATGGAATATTCAAGAATGATTAATTTATTTGAAACGTATATTAATGTAGTCTCTATACAGTTTTTCCAGTATTTGGACTATAAAATATCTCTATTGGTTTTTGTTTAATTGGCTTAAGTACCGGCCGCCAACGTACGGGTTTTCCATATGTTCTTTTTATTGTTATCACCATGCATTTTCCCATAAATATCTTCAAATTTCCTGACAAAAAACTTAATACTCAATTTATAGTGCGTAGCAACACTTATAACAAGAAATAGACTATTTTATTTAATATCACAGTAGCACATTTTTCAACTTCAAAATCTTGAACCAATTGAGACCCGCAAAATCTGAAAGCTTATCATAGTAAAAAAAACCATAGTTGGGTTTTGAATTATTAGCTAAGGTTTTTTTTTAATTCATTTTTGAAGTTTCCGACTGGTGGATTTTAATACAATTTTCAAAAAACATGTACTGATTCTGAGTCTATATCTCGCGAACTATTCGAAATATTGCTTTTCTCTCCTCAGCAAAATTTTTACCTCTTAATTAGATCTACAAATTTTGCTTTGAGATAAAATCAAAAAAACAACATCTTACTTAAAACAGCAAAACTGTCAAAAAAACGTAAAATTTCGTATAATTTGAATTATTAGCTAAGGTTTTCTTTAAATTCATTTCTGAATTTTTCGACTGGGTTGTGGATTTTAGTACATTTACCATGTAAACAGTGTCGGTTTGAATGATTGTTTGATCCAAAAAAACGGCATGTTTCAAATGTCAAAAAATTTACATTGTTTTGATTGCACGTTCGAATTAAATAAATTTGGAGAATTTAAATATTACGGCATACATTGCAAGTTGATATGGAAAAGTGTTGGAAGCTGAACTTGTTTTGCTACGTTTGTGATATTTATGTGTCCAAATGTTCAATGAAAACGCAAAAAACATATTTTACTGCTGAATTTAGAAATGGGTACCTGTTATATTATTCTGACCAGTTGGACTTATTCGATTGTTCGTGGACACCAGATGTAATATGCAGACGTTGTTTTTGTTACATATTCAACTGGATGAATAGAAAACAAAGCCCACAGCCTTATGGAACACCAGTAATATGGACGGACCCAAAGGGACACGATGAAAACACATGCTACGGATGCTTAAATTTTAAAAGTGGAATGAATCGAAAAAAAAATTGTCAAATATAGTGTACATCCCTGGTCCTCATGCTTCTCTCCCGCAAGTACATTCCGAAGCCAACCCAACACCAAGACCATCGAGACCAGATAGAGCAACTGTATGGACTGTAGAAACGTTTGACAATATGCTGGCTTATCCACCATTACATCCCAAAGAAACAATCAGCAAGCCTGAGATCGTCACACAATGCGAAATGAACTATGTTGTCGCCAATTTAAGTTTGTCGAAGCGCAAATCAGAATTTTTGTCCTCATTTCTTAAACGAAAAAAGCTAACGGACGTTGCCGTTAAGACCTCGCTACACCGTAACCATCAAGCGGAATTTCAAAAGTATTACAGCGTTAACGACGAAAACTCTTATACCTACTGCAACAACATAAAAGGATTAACCAATGAAATGGGATTAGAATATATCGCTGAAGACTGGCGACTGTTCATCGATAGCTCAGTCACTAGCTTAAAAGCAGTGTTACTGCATAAAACGAACCTGAAGCCCTCAATACCCTTAGCATTTAGCACACACTTAAAGGAATGCTATGCAACAATGAAAATTTTGCTAAGAGACCTTAAATACGCAGATCATTTATGGAAAATATGTTGCGATCTTAAAGTTGTTAATATTTTGCAAGGCATAAAGGGTGGACGGCCAAAGTATTATGGCGTTCTGTGCCGTTGGGACACACGAGCAAAAGTTGATCACTACTCGCACACTTGGGAAAAACGAAAGTCGGGAGTGAAAGATGCCACTTTAGACATGACAGCAGAGCCACTAATTAAATATATAAGTGACATATTGTTGCCACCGCTGCATATTAAGTTGGGCATAACGAAGAAGTTTATAGAGACGGTAACAAAAAATAACGATAAGGTATTTCACTGCCTTAAGAAAACTTTTCCAAGACTCAGTGACCAAAACATTAAAGCCGGTATTGTACTTCTTAACTAATCTCTTCAAATTTTCATCAATTTTTAAAACAGGTGTACTTAATGGACCAGACATTCGAAAGTTGCTAAAAAGTGAAGATTTCAATAAATTTTTGCAAGGAATCGACGCACTTAAAGCAGTTGTAGAAATAGTCTTAGGAAAAAATCGAGACGACGAATCGAAAGGTTTAGTAAAAAATATGCTTAAGTCATTCGAAGCAATCGGTGTGACCATGACATTAAAAGTTCACTTTTTAAATAATCACTTGGCAGAGTTCGAAAAACAATTGCCAACAGAATCTGATGCGCAAGGTAAACGCTTCCACCAGGTAACCATCCCAATGGAAAAGCGGTTCAAGGGGGAAAAATAGATGCGATGCTTGGGGAAGTATGCTGGTCTAGCCATAAAGTATTTTTATACGAAAATAAAGCTAGCGAAACGGTCGGACACATGTTGTCAGATGATGAGACTATCTCCGAAAGCGACGAGTAAAGTTCAATATACATATATTTAAAAATATTTGAAGTGTCCTTATATTTTTCATCATCAACCATAAAAATTTATGACGAAATTTTATGTTTTTTGACAGTTTTGCTGTTTTAAGTAAGATGTTGTTGCTTTTTTTTATTTTATCTCAAGGTGATATTTTTAGATCTAATTAAGAGCTAAACATTTACCGAAGAGAGACAAGCGATATTTTGAATAGTTCACGTGATATAGACTTAAGAATTTGTACATGTTTTTGAAAATCGTACTAAAATCCACCCCTCAGTCGGAAACTTCACAAATATATTAAAAAAAACCTTAGCTAATAATTCAAAGCCCAGGTAGGGTTTTTTTCTACCATCATAAGTTTTTAGATTTTGGGGGTCTCAATTGGTTCAAGATTATAGTGCTGCACTGTTTATGTAGTAGTGTCTTATCTTCCGCCAACTGCACACGCGCATTTCTTAAATACAAAACAATAAATAAATATATAAAAAAGGAAAACTAAACCTTACACAAATATTTTCTGTCTGTTGCCATAGTGAACCAAAATATCATAATTTTAATAAATCACAAAAGGAAAGGTAAAGAACTAAATGCTTTACGAAATAAATCAGTGCAAAAATACCAAATAACACATATTTTTTAACAAACCAACAATAAACCAATTAAAACCAAACAAAAACAAACAGTTTCATCACGCAATAACAACAACATAAACTAAAGGAATGCAAATACATTGCACTTGCGATGAGAGGAAAAAAAATAAAAGAGAATAATTTAATAAAATCAGTGCTGACACTACAAGCATTGTTGGCACTTTGAGTCACGATGACCGGATCGGGGCTTTTATGGTTCCCCTTGCGTGTCATTGTGCTTTATCCTAATTTCACTCTTACATAAAAAAAATATTCTATTGTTGATGCCACGTTGTTGATCACTGTTGGTGTTTAGTGATGAAGGCTGAACACTGATCACTGAACAACCTATCAAACAGTGATTAGCATACTGGCATTGGCAATACAAGATTTAATCGTTCAGTCGGCAAGTCGTTTTGGAATAGATTTCTGCAACATACGCGGGCTGTGTGCAAACTTTTTCTCTGTGTATGCCCACGTTTGTCTGCATCGGCCGGATGTTTTCGCCTTATGTGAGACTCAGGTGTCTGAAAATGCTGACCCACAGGATTTTCACATACCTGAATATCACCTACTGTCCCTATTCTTTCTTCATAGGGGCCTTGCAATCTATATACGCAATGAAGTTGTGTACCAGCGTCAGCAACCATTAGACGCGCTTGATCCAGAATTTAGCTGTATTTGGGTTAAATTCAAAATCGGGGCACATTTTTTGCATTTCGGGTTTCTTTACAGAAGTCCAAACACGGAAGATCTTAGAGAATTATCCGAACAGTGAAATCGTTGATGCTGGTAATTTTAATGTTCATAATTCATCTTAGATTCGCCATTCGAGCCACACAACCTGAGAAGGCCATTACGCTGAGCTATTCGCAGCGCATAACCACCTTGCGCAGCTAGTGAATGAGCCAACACATATTTCGTGTGTTGATGGGCACCAACATAATACTCTCTACCTTTTTCTTTCTTCACATCCAGACAAATATACAATGGGTGTCAGCGCACCTCTCGGAAATTCGGATCATTGCACCATTTCTGCCTCATTTTCGATTACAGAACTTCGAAACGTCTCACACCCAGCTACGAAACGTTTAAAATATATTTACGAAAAGGCTCGTTGGGATGAGTTCAACGATTTCGTTAGGCATTTTAATTGGAAACTTTGCTTTCTTGACAGTAATGTCGATGCCATGGCGGAAATGGTGGAAAATATAATACTGCTCGGAATGAACTCTTTCATTCCATCCAAGCAAATTCCGATTAAGCCTAAATTGAAATCATGGTTTAATCAGACATGCAGAATTGCTGTCAGATCCAGAGAGGTTGCATTTAGTATCTGGCGTACTAACAAGAACGCTGAAACTGATTTGATGCGCAAAAGGACGAGATTTTCGTATGGCAAGGTACTAAGATGCGAAAAAGCTCTGTACGAGCAACGTCTTCGTGCTAAGATTCTTTCTGCCCCTCGGTGCAGTAAGAGTTTCTGGTCATTCGTCAAAAGAGTGAAGGTTAATGCTAGTTCCTCGATCCCGACTTTTTTGAAGAGTGACCAATTATTCACTGACCCGGTTGACGAAGCTAACCTTTTAGCTGAAATATTCGCAAGTAATTCGCACTTGCCGGAAAGCAATAAACCACTGCAGGTTCTTGAAAATGTATCCACAGCTATGCCAAAGATAGGTTTTCGGGTCCGGGCGGTTAAAAGGGTCTTATCGGATCTCAATGTAAACAAGTCTTCTGGGCCGAATGGAATCCCAGCACTGGTCTTAAAGCAGTGCTTTTCGACGTTAGCTCGTCCTCTGGCAACCCTTTTCAGCACTATTTACCATACAGACGAATTTCCCTCGTGCTGGAAGGTTGCGAACTACCGCCCTATCGCTGTTTGTTCTGCGCTTTCCAAGGTGATGGAGCATGGTGAATTTCCACCTAGTGAAATATCTAGAGTCTAACAGCTTACTTAACGACCGCCAATATGGCTTCCGTAGGGGCCGCTCTACGGGGAACCTATTGGCTTTCCTTTCGAAAAAGTGGTGCCAATCTATCCACCACTTCGGCGAGAGTAAGGTAGTGGCTCTGGATATTTCTAAAGCATTCGACAGAGTGTGGCACGGAGCACTTTTGTCGAAACTTATGGCTTTTGGTGTGGGTGACGTCTTCTCTCGATTTATATCGAGCTTTCTCAGAAATCGTGCTATAAAAGTTGTTATAGGCGGCATTTTATCAGACGAGTGTAAGATCAACTCTGGGGTACCGCAAGGCTCTGTTCTTTCTCCTACACTATTTCTTATATTTCTAAATGACCTTCTATGTCAGACTTTAACCCCTATCTACTCTTTTGCAGATGATAGCAGCCTTTGCCATTCATATGCTTTCAATAATAGACCGAAATCGTCAGAGGTCGGGGCGATGAGGCACAATATTTATGTTGCGCTAAACGGTGACCTCAATAGGATTGTTGAATGGGGTCACAGAAACAGGGTAAATTTCAATGCCCGTAAGATTCAATGCTGCTTGCTAACACACCGACGCAAGCCCGATCATCTGTAAACTTCATCTGTAAACATGGGTGGTATAGATATTGAGGAATCAGAAGCTCTTGATGTTCTTGGCATGAAAATCCAGTGTGACGTTCGTTAGAGAGAACAAATTTTTCATGTTTCAAAAGAAGCATTTAAGTGCCTCAGCTTTCTAAGGCGGTGTAAGACATACTTCACCCCATCTGATCACTTATACTACTTACATCTGACCGAAGATGGAATACAACTCTCATGAATGGGCCGGAGCTCAAAGTCTATTTTGAAGTTACTCGACCGCGTACAGGAGAGAGCGAAGAAACTCATAGGGGACGGTAGGGTAGCCAACTCTATTGACTCACTTGAGCATCGACGCAATGTGGGGTGTGTTTCACTGTTTTATCGTTACTATAACGGGTTTTGTTCCACCGAAGTCTGGAATCTCTTTCCCGAAACGCGCACTTTTCTACGCTCAATACGCTCTACATTGCGACCACACCCATATGTGGTGGATTTATTAGTGAACCGCACTACACATTACAGGGAAAATTCATTATTTGCCCGTATGTGGAATAAATTCCCCGCGGAAGTCTTTCCTGCCGTATATAACATGGAGAAATTCAAATCGAATGTCCATAGACACTACTCCCTTTATCCTCCTTCCCACAACCGATTTTCCTAGTTCCAGCACAATGTACGCATAAGTAGAGGTCACCCCCTGAGTGCCGGTCTTAATAATAAAAATATATATAAATATATATATATATATATATATATATATATATATATATATATATATATATATATATATGAAATACTGAAATTTTAACAATATTTATGATATTTTTGTTTCTATTAAATAAGCCGTTAGAGCTATGCTTAATTTAAAGTACTCATCACAGAAAATCGAACGCATCATTCTGATACCTGGAATATTCGGTATATGATTCCATTTTTCAAGTAAAATAGGGGACTCTTATTAATCAGTTCCAATGCATATTATGTTAATTCCAGTAATGTGGTGATGGGCACAGTTGGAAAAAGACAATGCATCATTTAAAACAATATCTTTTGTTTTAGTTATTTGGAAACCCTTTGTCGCTCAAATGCCATCGACTGCACGTTTCCCATGTTCTGTTGTAAAGAAATTCCACTCAAGTGTTTTACAAGCGAATTTAGCCATTATTTTTGTCCTCGCAGCAGCATTTTCACGTAAAGTTTTTAGTTTTTAATTTTCTTAATATAACGCTTTTGTTTTTCATTTTGCGATTTATCACATGTTTTACCCATCTACGAACGTATATTTGCTTGTAAGAAAATAAATAAATTTGTATGAAAGAAATTTAATTACGGTCGCGAACGTACGAAATTTTGCGAATAAAAAAAACTTTATTTAATTGTAGCCCAGAAATTTTTTTTATTTGCTAATTAGTGACACGGAACTTAATTAAAATGTGTTACGTCTGGTATGTGTTCAATGCAAAGCAATTACAATACAATGATGTTTTCGGTCGCGAACGTACGATTAAAAAATAGATAACAAACAAAGTAAAAATTAACCGTTAATCGAACCTTTCTTGTTCTCCTTACACTTTTCTGTTCTTAATTGATTGTAACAGAGAGATTTTGAAGTTGCTTATAAAGAAAATATAAACTTTTCCGGTTTCCAGACTAATTTCCTCAAGTAAAACAGCTAAGATATGATATGAAACCATTCTATTATAAAAAATAGATTTTTATAATTATAAACAATATTTTTCTATCCTGGTTGACCATCCGGAGGAAATGCTAATAAGCACTTATGTTTGTATATGTGTATGTATGGTTATATACATACTTACATATACATACTGTAGATATTTAAATATTAATTTTTATATTAAAATAAAATATTATTTAATATATATTTAATATTATTTGAGTTATCAGTTACAAATTTTTTATAATAATCAAAAGTTTTGATAAGTTTTTTATATATAAAAATCAACATGATCTTAGATATATTTTAAAAATTCCAAAAAAGGTTTAAAACAAGTAAATAATATATGAAATAACCTAAACTAGCCTCCTTTCCGAAAATTTATTTCTATCTATATTTAATAAATTAAATGTAAGATTTTTGTTTTGTTTTCTTGGCACATCGTTCTGCTGTTCCATAAAAGTTGACTCTAATCTGTTAATAGAAATTGGCTTAACCCTACCTCCGATTGCTAGTTTAAAAAATTTTTCATTCTTCTCAATAATTTTAAACGGTCCCTCATATAGACATTGTAATGACTTTTTCTGTTCTACTCTTAAAAATGCATATTTGCAATTATAAAATTCTTTTGGAATATATGTTGTTGATTTAAAACTTTGATGACATAAATTGGATTTAATATTTTTAAAATATGCTTTCAATTGTCCTATAAAATCTTTACTTGGGCCACCATATCGCCTGGTAGACGTAAGCCTTGCCCGTACACCATCTCTGAAGGTGTGCATTGTATGTCGTCTTTAACAATGGATCTCAATCCTAATAAAGCCATCGGAAGTATATCACACCAGTGCACTGATTTATTACTAGCCAAAATCGTTGATTTTAATTGACGGTGAAATCTCTCAACCATAGCGTTTGGTTGGGGATGATATGAAGAAGTATTTATCTTTTGACTTCCTAATTTTGGATATTTCTGTAAATAAGTGTGATATAAATTGCGTCCCTTGATCACTAGTTTGGACTTCAAAGGAAATCCAAATCTACTAATACTTATTAAAGATACAATTTTAGCCACAGTAGCAGCTGAAATACCTGTAAGTGATAGGCTTCAAGCCATCTAGTAAATCTATCTATTATAGTTGAAATATATCTTTTTCTTCGAGAAGGAGGTAAAGGTCCAACAATATCAATATGAACATGTTCAAATCTACCTTTCCGAATTTTTATTTTCTGAGTTTCCGATATCGTATGTCTGATAATTTTAAATTTCTGACTTCTCAAACACTCTGTGTGCCCATGTGTTAATTTCTTTATTCATTTTTGGCCAAAAATACCGAGCAGTAATAAGTTTTCTCGTTCCTCTTGTACCAGGGTGAGATATGCAATGTAATTTCATGAAAACTCTGTTTCTTAATTCTTTCGGAACAAAAGACCGTGGATGGTTTAATGAAACTTCACACCATAATTCGATATTGAAAGAACTTTTAATTAACTGCAAATTAAGATTAACACTTTGATCTCCAAATATGCTTCTTTGGAATTCAACGCAAATATCAATGGCTTGTGATCTGTATAAACAGTAAATACTCTTTTTTCCACCATGTGCCGGAAATGTTTAATGTTTAGATAGGCAGCTAAAAGTTCTTTATCAAAAGTGCAATACTTTGTTTCAGATGTAGTTAGTTTCTTAGAAAAGAAAGCTAATGGTTCTTCCACTCCATGACATATTTGTTGCAAAGCTCCCCCCATAGCAACTGTGGATGTTAATTTTGCTGCTGGGTTAAAATGATTCAATAAAACATTTTTTGCAAAATTCTCATTAATTTTTTCAAAAACATTTTCAGTTTTAGTGTTCCAATTTAAAATCGTTTTCTTGTTATACCCTTCACAAAAAAAGTGAAAGGGTATATATAGGTTTGTCATTCCGTGTGTAATTTCTTCGATATGCACATGGGACCCCATAAAGTATATATATATTCTGGATCCTTATGAATAGCGATGACGATTGAGCAATGTCCGCCTGTCCGTCCGTCTGTACGTGAAATCGGTTTTCCCAAGCCCCCAGAAGAGCTCGACACTTCGTTCCTGGACCGTTAGATTGGAAATGAACTTAAATAAAGTGCTATTGAAATTCAGAAAGATCCGGAGTATGGTTCCAGAGCTGGGAAGCTTACACCTACTTACTTCTCGACGCAAAATTTATACCAAAAATCAATTATTTTTTTTATGTTTG
Organism: Linnaemya tessellans; assembly: GCA_951800035.1. Taxonomy (NCBI): domain Eukaryota; kingdom Metazoa; phylum Arthropoda; class Insecta; order Diptera; family Tachinidae; genus Linnaemya; species Linnaemya tessellans. The sequence goes on along the minus strand of OX637532.1, from coordinate 101,853,940 downwards.
TAAATTAAACCTATTTCGTGCTTTGGGGAGCCTCAATGGTCTATTAAAAACTAAAAAAATAAAAAAAATTTTCCAGGGAAGGGATATTAAAAAAATTTTTTTTGTTTGGCCTATTCCGTATTTTGTAGTACATGCAATAACTAAAATTGTTAAAAATTTTAAGTTTTTCTTTAACAAAACCTCTTTATACGTCATAAAGATTTGTATTGGCCAAAAAAAAAATTTTAAATTCAAAGTTTGCTTCCACGGGTGGGAAATTGAATTTGTTTTATACATGAAAGTAATCAAACAGACAACTGATGTTTTTTTTTGTTTTTTGCTACCTAAAACTGTCTTATAATTTAGGAAGAACAAAATTGGTATCAAATATTCAAAGATAAAAAATAAAATTTCGAATCCAGGGATGGACAAGTGCAATATTTTATGGTGCATGAAAGTTACCAAAATGGTAACTTTCATGGCGTTGCACTGATAAAAAAACAAATAAAATAAAATTTCGTTTCCAGGGTTGGAAAAATTAAATTTTTTTGGTACATGCAATATATTGTAGTACATGTAATAACCAAAATGGTTGCTAAATTCGAGTTTGTCTTAAACAAAACTACTTTATACCTCATGAAGATTTGCATTGATAAAGAAAATTTTAAAAAATTTAAATTTCGCTTCCAGGGTTGGGAAATTGAAATTTTTTTTTTTATACATAAAAGTTGCCAAAAAGGCAATTGACATTGTTTTTACTCATTAAAACAATTTTTTAGTTCAGGAAAAACAAAATTGGTATCAAAAACTAAAAAAAATCAAAATTTTGATTCCAGAGTTGGATAACTGCAATATTTTGTGGGACATAAATATTACGTAGATGGTTACAAATATTAAGTTTTTCTTAAATAAAACTATTTCATACCTCATTAATACCGCTGACAGACATAGGATTTCTATACCACATTAGTATTCTATACTACATGTGTGTCAACCTATACTACAATTAAACCACAAAATAAAGTGGTTTATATCTGGTTTCAATACTACGAAAATATGGGTAGTATTAACCCAGTTTACACCCTTTAGCTTTGTTCAATTGCATTGGGAATGAGTCATCGTCCAAATTCGCCACTTCAACTTTTGAGAAGTTCGACGCCTCAACCTTATTAAGAAAAATGTCCATGAATATGTATAGTTATAATGGATTTATAAGCCATACAGACTTACACGTGTCCAAAAACGCCTGTACTTCTTTTTTATTATTTTGGAATGAAAAAAGCATATTCTTCTTTTAAGAAGAAATCAAAAACCATAGTATTTATATCATGGTATACAAATCCTATGTCTGTCAGGGATATGAGTTGCATTGGTAAAAAAAATTTAAATTTCGTTTCCAGGGTTGGGAAATTTAAATATTTATTCTGCATAAAAGTAACCAAAAAGGCAATTGACGTTGTTTTTTTTTTTTTCTGATTAAAGCTGTTTTATAATTCAGGAAGAAAAAAATTGGTATTAAAATCATAATAAAAGTAACCATATAAGTTCCCAATTTTGGTTTTTTTCAGTGACTTAAAACTATTTTATACTTCGCTAAGAATTAAATTGGTATTAAAAATTTTAAAAACCAAAAATTCGGTTCCAGGGTTGTTAAATCGAAATATTTTTTTGGTACATAAAAGGACATACATAAATTCCAAATTTTGTGTTTTTAGTGAATTAAACCTATTTTATACATCAGAAAAAATTAAATTAGTATTTAAAAATTATAAATTCGGTTCCAGGGTTGGAAAATCGACATTTTTTAATTCATAAAAGCAGTCATATTATCTGTTATTTTTGATTTATATGATGAATTATACCTACTTTATATATCAGGAAGAAATAAATTGGTATTAGAAACCAAAAAAATCTAACAGACGATTCTACGGTTGGACAATTAGAACTTTTTGGGGTACATGAAACGGATTTTTTTTGTTTGTAAATTAAATATATATAATATTTTTAAAAGACGTTCATAGGTATTAGATATAAGAAAAGCCAAACATTTAGCTTCCTAACCGAAAATTTTTGACGTTTTCTTAAATATAAAAGTAACCGATAACATCATTTTGATTTTTTAATTAAACCTACTTTCTGTTTTGGCAAGAAAGAAAGAAGAATTACATCTGTGAAGGGTATTTAAGATTCGGCACAGCCGAATATAACACTTTTCCTTGTTTTTAATTGTGTTTTTAACATGTTATATATATAACTTGTTAGTTCCGCTAAATTTGGTATGTATCTGTGATAATAATTTACCATTCCAACAGCTAATATAGGGTCCGTCAAATAACTTTTTTTTTGAAAATGCTATAAAAAAAACTACTGAATATTTTCTCAAATTTCTTATTTTATTTGAAAGTACAATCCTTTCGGTTAATAATGGAAAATAATTTCATTCAAATGTCTGCATGGCCCGATAACGATCGCCTTGCCCATTTTCGAAGAAAAATGGCCCAATTATGCCTCTGGACCAAAATTAGCACCAAACAGTGACTCCTTTTGGGTGCGTTGGCTTTTCGATGTATGCGTGCGGGTTTTCTGTGCCCCGAATGCGACAATTTTGTTTGTTTACATACCCGCCAAGATCAAAATGAGCTTCATCTGAAAAGATGATTTTTTTGGCAAAATCGGCATCTTCTGTAAGTCGATCGCAGGCCCACTTACCAGCGTTGTTCAAGCGTATACACAAACATATTCGTTCAGCGGAAGGATAAAACTAATTATCTGTCAAATCAGAAATGAGCTAAGTGTTACCATTCACGAAATAAGCACCAGTTGAAAAAAACTTTAGATTGCGGACCCTATACATTATCTTCTGATGGTTTGATACATTTTTCTGATATATTGTGACTGAAGAAATCTATATTAGAGACTCCAAATGTACATTTGCCAGGTTTAATATTTTATCCATATTTTTCTAATCGCTCAAAAACCATTTTTAAATTATCAAGATTCTCATCTACGTTTTAATTAGCAATCAATACATCATCCATATATACAAAAACAAAATCTAGACCATGGAAAACTTCAATAATAAATCTTTGAAAGGTTTAAACTGAATTTCTTAGTCCAAGTGGCATACGCATGAACTCAAGCATTCCTAATGTTGTGGTAATAGCAATCTTGTATATATCCTCTTCAGCCATTGTTATCTGATGATATGCTGTGACCAAATCTATCTTTGAAAGTATATTCCTATTCTTCATATTAAAATTTATATTATGTATATGAGGTAATGGATATCTATCCGGAATAGTAATAATGTTTAAACGTATAAAATCACCACATGGACGCTAATCATTCAAATCATTATTATGCACAAGTGTAAAACCGAAGCCACACTAGAATTTTATGGTCTACAAAATCCAGACTTAACTAGAAAATCAAACTCATTTTTAGCAATTTTGTACTTAACCGGGTCTAAATGTCGAGGTTTTGTAAAAGGTAATACGCCGTTTGTAACAAGCTCATGTATTGTCGTATGTTTAATTGGTTTAGAGTAGTCGGGTTCAGCAATCAATGAAGGAAATTGTCTTAATAAAGATGTATATCGATGGCTTAATATAAGAAAGGCCTAACTCGTTTTTTGTTACTTTACAGGAGAAGGAAAAAACTTAATAAAATCCGTAAAATTTATGATACAAAAAAAGTTTTGTTAGCTTTTTCAATCAAATGTGTTGCATCTTTTTTTAATAATTGCATCAACATTTTTCTTGTGTCAGAAATTTTACGAATTCTACTAAGTTTTTTCCTTCTCCTGTAAAGTAACAAACAATCGAGTTAGGCCGTTTTTAATTAAGCCATCGATATTTATCTTCCACATCGAATAACTTAGGTAAAGAAATCAGAATGACATGCAAAAGCAATGTCGAAACCAATCGTTTTTTCATTGATGACAAGTTATTTATTATAAAAAAAAACATTCAATTTATATAATGTTTTCTTAATTTGCAATTTTTTATATTCAAACATTTCATTAAAAAAAAAGAAGAGAATTAATATTATTAATTATAAGAGCGACGAATCTGCAGACTTTTCAGATTCACATTCACTTTCATTACTTGCATCAAATTGTATAGTCAAGGCTAAAGTAAAAATTATTGAACAAAATAAGTTGAAAGAAAAATATTACTCATGCTGACTTTAATATAACCTTCAGAGCTTTCAATTCTTTGATGCTTTTCTTTACGTCGATTTTCCTTTTCTTCTCTTTCCGCCTTACGCTTTTCTTTATTTGTTAAGATTTGATCTATTGAAGTCATTATGCCAACACGACCTTGTTCCCTATGCTTATAAATGTTCTTTGAAATCTTCTTCCATTTTTCTATCACTTGCAAATTTAGATTTAGAAACGTTTTGCACCCTTCTCCACTCATCATATAATTTGTTTAATTTTTCAACACATGTTCTTTTGTGTAACGTTGGAATACGAGCTCTTTCCCAGAAGGGCAATATATCTTCTAACGCTAATACGGAACTCTCTTTAATTGTCTTTTTTTCACACCGCACATAATAAAAAAAAGCATTGTAACACTTGTAGTTTTGAAGGTAATTTGCAGCCAACTCCTTTTTTCGCATTTTCCTATCAAATGCAAGTATATGTCAGCAGATCTAAGATTTAGAGACTTATTTAGCGCCATAATTAAAATTCTGTAGTGATTGTGCTATTTTTAATTCTTTTAATAAACAACTTTTCACAACCACACTCAATTTCGCAATGGAAAAATACTAAAATCAAAATATAAAAGCTAAATTGTGACAGAATGTCACAATGTACTTATAATATTAATGAAAAAACGATTATTTTTGGCACACTCTGATCGACTTCAAATTTTACCACATGAATTTTTACATCAAATCGCAAATTTAACCAATCCCCAAATGCAAAATTCGAAAAAAAATTAAGGCGATATCTAATATATATATATATATATATATATATATATATGTATATACATACATATATATATATATATATATATATATATATATATATATATATGTATATACATACATACATATATATATATATATATATATATATATATATATATGTATATATATATGTATATACATACATACATACATATATATATATATATATATATATATATATATATATATGTATATACATACATATATATATATATATATATATATATATATATATATATACAAAGGTAAAAAAATAAAACAATTCCTAACCGGTACAGTAATAACCCAGTAAAAAATATATGGATTAATCCATAATCGAGCAATAAAGGAGTGATGACTTGTTCATCCATTTGGAGTAATAAGCGAGCTGTCGAAACTTTTTTTTTTGTTTTGTTGTTTATGCCTCGCATAATACTTCAAATGGATCAATGAGGGATGTATCAGTTCGTTTTTGGGTTTTTTTTCTTTGACATAACTGTTAATTGTTGATGTTTTCGTTTTGTTTTTCTATTTTGTCAGTTTAGTTTTAAACAGTGAAATACGTGTTATTAAAAAAAGCGAAAAGGTACGGGTATAGTAACAAAATGTTAAAAATTTGTCAAAATTTAGTTAAAAAAGAAATTGAAAAATTACTCCCTCTATGCTCTTTTAGGAGACAAAAACGATTACTCCATCTGTCGTCATTTTTAAGATCAAAGGGAGTACTCCATAAGGAGCATAAAAGGAGTACTCGTGTCTGCGGACATGCTGTGTTAAAAATCCAATGAGTTCCGGAGTTTTATGGAGTAATCCATTACTCGCAAAGGAGCGCTCCAAGATTACTCTTTGGATCATCCTATTTTTTATTGGGAAATAAACTAACTTACACTCATAAACATTTATACTAAATCTATGCCTCACAATATTCCCCCTTATTCTGTAACTATTTTTCAACGTCACGTCAACACAATATCAAAAATAGATCACTTGCCTTCTCCTTGTGGAGAGCAGTTAAGTACTTGTGACACCCTGTGGCTACCTTTTAAGGTCTTTCATATAGCAAGGAGCTGTTAGAAATTGTAAATAGCTGAAGAAAAGGAATACAGGAGTGCCCTATTTTTTATATTGTCTTGACGTGACGTTGACAAATAGTTAGAGAATAAGGGGGATTATTTGTCCCTAAGCCAATTTAATCTGCTTTACCAAAACAATTTTTATTCAAATTATTAACTTTCGCAAATTGACCAATTACACTACTACCTATCCTGAAGGGGCTCTATAAGGTTGGTATTATTTCCTGCACTTTCAGGTATTAATTTATGGACACTATATATTTGATTCGGATAAATTAACTGTAGGGAAAAACAAATTTTTGCTTACGGCATACAAATATTTGCTTAGATTGCCTACTTCCACGCCTTACCCTAATGAAAATCTATACTTTAATCTTATACTTAAACCTAACCTACTAAAAGAATTTTACACCACCCTAAAACATGCAGCAAAGACAATATCTATACTAAAAAAAATCTTTCCAAGTACTAAATTTTAAGGTTACCATATATGTATATAAATGACACTTCTCTTTTCTTTTATAATTTATAATATTTTTTCTTTTACGATTATTTTCTTTTTTTTATATATATGTACTTGATTATGTACATATATTTAAATTTCTGTTTTTGTTTTTTTCTAATAATTTGGGTTTTGTTCTATCTTTTTTTTATAGGCTTCTCATTTTCCGCATTCGTTTACTTAATTAACTTATTTAATAAAAACTCGTACCTGGCTGTGGTACTTTACCACTTATTTCGGCAAGCTTCGCTTGGGTCACCTCTTCCCCTAGGTATCTTTCTGCCGGAACTACGGTCACCGTTGATCTTTTTATGTTTCCTCACAGCCAGGTTATTCCTTTTTAATTGTAAATATAATCTTTTACTTTAGTTAGCACTCCCTCTCGACCGGTGCGGATGTTGCGGACAGTCACTGGATTTTTTTCTTCACTTTTTATTTTATTTTTAAATATAAATTTATTTTCAAGATTTCACCTTTTTTCCTTATTTTTACTTATTTCTTTGTCCTAAAGTCCTTAAAAATTACATATCGGTGTTCGCAAACCATAAATGCTTTCCAAAAATAAACCTATTCCCTAGACCAAATATCTTTATTCTCCCTCCAATTCTCCATCTTTTTTCTTTACTTCTGTCTACCAATCCTTCATCTGTTAAACAATAATAAAAAAAACCGGTATAGATCCTTCCAACATGGATAATCTGCGTCTTAATTATTCTCTTTTTGACCCCCTGCGTCTCATCTGAATTATCGATTTATCTTCCCTAACTTGACCTCTAACATTACCAGGTAGACAGATATATTAAAAGATATTTTCTCATTCATAAAAGGGATTTAAACTTTCGTAATCAACTGGCCTTTCATACGTATATTAAAACATTATCCACCACTATACTTGTACAGATGTTATTTGTAGCAACACTACAGTGCTAGCAACTATAGTGTGTACGGCGAATTACACAAAGGAATGTCATAAAAGAAAACAAAAAAAAAACATCTGCGCACACGCATAATTAAAGCAGAACATACATGCATGCCTGGAGTAATTTAACAAGAAAAACAAAACAAAAAACCAAAAGACTATTTGCCAGAAATAAATAGAATTATTTGAACGAAAAATAAAGAAGTATATTTTGAAAACTAAAGAACCAAATTATAACAAAATAGAAAAACACTAACATCCACTGTGGCGCTGTGAGATCCGCAACAAAACTCCGTGCCCTACAAGTACACGTGGTGGGAAACAGTGTGCGACAAAACAACGTGGGGAACTCCCATGACTCTGATAAGAGTCTCAAACTCTACCTGCGATTAGCCGGGCCTAACACAACATTACACAAACTAGCACGGGCAAATTTATATCAAGCCTGTGTCGCTCACGTCATCTAAAAAACTGTATTACATCCCTCCATCCGAGCTATAGCCTACTGCTGAACTTTTTCTCCACAAGAAAGTCCACAGTGGCAAACCAACAAAAAAAAAAAGCAAGATAAATTCTTCTTGAAATTGGCTCACTTTGGAGACCAATTGAGCACTTACAGTGCGAACAAATATTTATCGAACGCCTACAAATAGCATTGAGGCAAACAAATACTAATTCTTTCATCTTCTTTTTCAGCCTGGTTAACACCTCTACTTCCTTCCAATCGTTTCTGGTTGCTCGAGTAATTTGGAACCCTTCTGGCACACTTTCTTAAGAAAAACGCTTCAGAAAATACAATATTCAGTTGTGAGAAAACATCACCTCCGTGCTCCACTAATGATACATACTAACGGGAAATACTACCTAACTAATTTCTGCTTAGATTGTTGACCTTGTGTAACTTTTTCATTTCCTACAGGTTTTCATCATGGCTCACCAACATACCAATGATGCCCGACGACACACACTTTTCACACAAGCAAACAATCATCTCACCGAATAAATCAGGTAAATCTTTCCTACCTATTATTACCAATTTTGAATGGTCATTTTATTACTCCCGTTATAAATATGACAGATAAAATAAACTCCTAAAACTAGAAAAAATAAAACTCCACGACATACAAATATATATAATTAAAAAAAAGAAAATAATCACGCCCTAATTTTCTAAATGAAACCTAATATTGCACCTATTCGACATAAAACCTTGTATAATTAAAAGAAACAATAATCACGCCCTAATTTTCTACATTAAACCTAATATTGCACCCATTCAAAAAAAAACATTTTATAACACCTATCTACTTCATGCCTTAATGTCTTTTACGTGATAAACTCCAATTGGTATTCCATCTAAGGATTCTACTTCGTACATCCGATTCCCGACGGGTCGGACTACTCTGCACTTCAGAAATTTCCGGCAGAATTTCGCATTTATGCCTTTTGCGAAGTTGTTTTGTAACATATTTCGGCGGTAGACTTCCTGTCCTGGAACACATTTTATCACCCTTGTCTTTTTATTATAGGTGGCTGCGCTTCTTTCATAGTCCTTGGTCATATTTTCCTTGATTTGCTCACGTATTGTTTCCAATTTATCATTCGGTTCCTGCAAGATGCAATGATCTGTAACAGATCCTTGTTTTCTGCTTAGTTTGTAATCCGCACCACTAGAAAACATGTGAAAACCGAACAAGGCAAAAAATGGTGTAAAACCAATGGCGCTATGAAAAGAATTTCGCAGTGCACAATCTACCTCGGATAAATATAGATCCCAGTCCCTTTGGTCTTCTTTTAAATATGCTCTTATCGCTGCTAGAATACTTTGATTTAAACTTTCTGACGCATTACTGCTGGCCTGATAAACAGGTGTCTTGATATGCTGTATTTTGTAACATTCAGTTAAATTTTGAAGTGTTTTCGACGTAAATTGTACTCCGTTGTCAGTGTGGATAGTTTCTGGGACACCAAACTTATGGAAAACTTCGTGGGTTAAAAACTCTACTACTTTTCCGGCTCATCGCTTTTATTAATGTATATTTGGTGAAGTGATCCAATACAATGAATACGTAACAATTTCCGCTCTTAGATCTTGGATATTTGCCTAAGAACTCTAAATATAATTTTTGAAAAGGTCTCTCGGTGATGACTTGATTCCCGATACCTGGACACAAGTTTTGGTTGGTAGGTTTTATTTCCTTACAAACCTGGCAGTTTTTCACAAAAGCTTTTACTTGTGAGGACATTGTTGGCCAGTAAAAGAAACGTCTCAATCGCTCTAGCGTCTTTACGCCACCGCCATGCGATGCAGTCAGGGCATTATGCTCCTTTTCAATCAACGCTTGAGTTAGGTTTGCTGGCATCCAAAGCTTCCACAGGTACTAATTTTCATCTCCCCTGTCGTATGCCGTTTTCTTAAACACTAGGCCGTCTTCAACTTTCAGATCTGGCAAACCGTTAGTATTTTTGTTGATGTGGTCGATTAGTTCCAAATATTCATCGCATTGAAATTCAGTTGTCTCAAAACCAAGTATATCTTCAATATCAGCTACTACTTTCAAATTTTCTTCATGCATGCGAGAAAGTGTATCAGCAACTATATTGTTACGTTTTTAGACCTTTTCGTAAAAACGCTTTTTACTTATCCTTCAAGGATTCATTTAATTGCATCAAATTAAAAACACAGACAATTAATTTTAGAAATATAATGCGGCAACACTTTATTTACTACTTTATTAACACGAGTATTTGTACTACTAAACACTTAGCGATGTTAACACGTCTAGATTTAAAATCACACTAATCCCGCTGATCTCTGGCAGCGACTTTATATAGCAAAGTGACGTCGTCTGGTAACTTCGTGAAGCATCTGGTCATGTTTGTTGTTGGTTGTGCTTTACTTAACATGTAGCTATATACGTGTGTTTGTTTATATGACAATGCTGTCTTGTGTGTTTTGGTTACTGTAAATATGTGTGGTTGTATGTATGAGTGTTCTGTGTGTTGCGTAGTTTTGTTTCTTCTTGTGATATGTGGGTATGTTGCTGTGTATATTTGTGTGTATGTTGCTGTGTATATTGGTGTACATGTTTAGCTTTTATTAGCAGCGAATACTTGCGTACAAGATCATTAAGAATAACATCATCATCTCTTAGCATTGATGTTGCTAGGTTTTTCGTTGCTGTTATTTACACTTGTTATTGCACAGCCTCAAATGACCTTGTATATTCTCGACGATGTATCCGGAATATTCCATTTCCGTTAATTCAAAAATTATCTGCATTGTGTTGACCATTTTGACAACTAGAGATGAGTTGGCAGTGCTGCCAAGTACATTGCCACATTGTCGTTATATTTGAATCTATTATTAAACTTTGTAACACTGCCGCCCACATAAGGCTGTTCGACCCGAATAGGCATACAATCACCTCTTCCATAGTGCGCCAATCGTTCGAGATGTACTATCTTCCTTTTCGACCTTGGGCTATTGTGCTTCTGTATCCGGTACACAACATCATTCACTCTCTTAATCACTTTATACGGGCCATCCCAGTGAGTCTGTAATTTTGGGGACAATCCTTTCTTCCGTTGTGGGTTATAAAGCAGAACCAATTGACCTTCCGAATTTGCTGCGCGGTCATATCTAGCCTTCATCTTGTCACTGACCATCTTGATTTTATTACGCACGAACTCATGCAGTTCGTTTAAGTCTTCCTGCTCTTGGGACGTAGTGGCTCCTTCTTCTACAGTTTAACACAAAACTCCAAGTCACCAGGCAGTTTTAATTCCGTCCCTAAGATAATTTTGGTTGGCGTTCTCGATGTTGAGTCGTGCACAGCTGACCTATATGCCATCAAAAATTTGGGAATGTGCTCGTCCCAATCCCTCTGATGGTTGCTTACCACTTTTCGCAGGTACTCTTCTAAAGTGCGATTGAACCTCTCTACCATGCTATCAGACTGTGGATGCAACGGCGTCGTTCTGGTTTTCTTTATACCAGATAGTTCGCACATTTCCCTGAATATGGCAGACTCGAAATTCCTTTTCTTGGTCGGAATGTAATTCTATTGGGACACCATAGCGACATACCCAGTTGCTGACGAATGCATTTACAACTGTCTTTGCTTCTTGGTTAGGTATAGCATATACCTCTGGCCAATTACTGAAATAGTCCATTACCACAAGAACATAACGATTTCCGGCTTCAGTGCCGGGGAAAGGACCTGCTACATCCATTGCGATCCGCTCGAATGGTGCTCCTGAGTTGTATTGCTGTAGCTGTCCCCGACTTCTTCTTACTGGGCCTTTGGCTGCTTTGCCCTGTGGGCAGTTTGCTATCCAGTCGGCAACGGCTTGTTGACATCCAACCCAATTAAAACGCTGCTTCGGTTTCTCAAGTGTTTTTGTTACTCCAAGATGACCGCCACTAGGTCCATTGTGAAATTCTTGCAAAACTTTACTTATCTTGGAGCATGACACAACTATTAAATTTGAAGTTGTTTTGCCATCTACACTTTCCCATACGCGGTATAGACACCATTTTATTACCTTGAAGCTGTTCCCCTGAGCCCAATAAGATTTGGTGAAAGTGCTCTCAGCCGAAATTTCATTCCGGGACGGTCTTTTGTTCTCCTCTTTGGCTGCTAAAATTGTCCCCAGTATACTGTCGTCCCTCTGTGCCGCTGACCAGTCTTCATCAGAGTCGATGTGCATTAGCCGAACATCAACAACGCCTTCCTTTTGTTCGGTTCTAACGCAATGTTTACACTCTAAACAGCAGGATCTTCTTGATCCGCATCCGCATTGTTATGTTTTGTGCCCCTTCTATGCTCAATACTGAAGTCATAGCTCTACAGGCGCTCAATCCACCTTGCCAGTTGCCCTTCAGGATTTTTAAACTGCAATAGCCATCTCAGTGCGGAATGGTCGGTCCTTAATGTAAAGTGTTGACCATACAGGTACTTATGGTAATGTTTAATGCATTCCAATACTGCCAGAAGCTTACGTAGTATCCTATGACTTTTTCAGTGCCATTAACTACTTGGGATAGCACGCCCCCTATGCCATAGCCGCTCGCATCAGTATCCAGCACAAATTTTTCTCCAGGTATGGGATACGCTAGTACTGGGGACGTACACAATAATCCTTTAAGTTTCTGGAATGCCTTTTCCTGTGGCTCACCCCAATGGTATGGTCTCGACTTGTAGAGAACCATATCGTACCAGCTAGCGTGTCCAAAGTGTCACCGATTCTGGGGAGCGGATAGCTGTCCTTCTTGGTTATGTCATTGAGCTTCCTGTAGTCTACGCAGAATCTAGTACTGCCATATTTCTTTTTAACTAAGACTACAGGCGAACTCCAAGGACCAGAAGATGGCTCAATTACGCCTTCATGGTTTATTTCTCTTACAAGCTCTTTGACTTCATCCGACTTTGTTAGGGGTATACTTCTGGGTGGCTGTTTAATCGGACTAGCTTCGCCTGTGTTAATTTCATGTTAAACCAATGCAGTTCTACCCTGGCTTTGGTTTCCCATGGCGAAGATACTGAAATGCCTTTTTAGCAACTGTTTGGCTTTATTTCTATCTGCCGCTGACAGTCCCGCTACCCATTTTCCTACGTATTCCTCAAATTGTTCACGTTCTTTTGCGGACAAATTGGTAGGCTCTATCTTTTTCTCGCAGTTTATTATTGCCTCTGCTGGAGTACACTGGCCAATATCGCAATTTTCTTTGATGACTTTTTCATGGTCTGCCAAGTTAAGTACTCTTATTGGGACTATCCCTCCTATAATAGTTTTTACTAGAGCTTTTGCTGTTCTCTCTCTTTAGATCTGCTGGTTCTACAACCCACAACCGATTGTCCTCACAATCTCCCTTCATACGCGCCCACATAACTGTTTCAGACTGCGGCGGTTATGTCTGACTGTCAATAGCATACTTTTTTTACTTGCTGTCATACCCAACATCAAGGGGTATTTCCACATTACGCCAAATCATCAGCTGTTGCCCCATGTGTATTAATGCCATGGTTAATCATAAAATCGGCTCCAATAATTACCTCATCGACAATATCGGCAACAATAAACACATGCCTCACGTTGATGTTGGCTATAGTCACCTTCACTTCAATCTTACCATAGACAGTGGCAGGCTCTCCAGCAGCTGTACGTAGCAGTATATTGCTTAAACGATCGCATTTCCCCTTCACTATATCGGGTCTTATTATTGACTGCGACGCCCCTGTGTCTATGGTAAGTACGTGCTTTTCCCCCTTGATGTGTCCAGACGCAGTAAGGTTGCTATTTTTCTGCTGCATCACTGATATGTAGATTGTGGGGCCCTCGTTTGTGGGAGCTAGCTCTTGCCCCTTAGTGCTAGCTCGTTTTAATTTAACGGGGACTCTTGTGCTGTTGTTTGGTTCACCCGTTTGCTGTTTCTTGGTGGCAAAACAGATCTACCTCTTTTTCTTGGTGCTTTGCAGTTGCGCTGAAAATGACCAATTTTTCTGCAATTAAAACATTTAGGCTTTTCTTTGGTCGCACTTTCCGCCAACAGTTGTCGCATTGCCTCCTTAACACTAGCGACCAGGTTATGATCATTCTCGGACAAAACCTCCACATTCCGCACCTTACATATCTGTGGCTTGAAAACCATCCCAGCAGTCTCTTGAGCCAGCGCAAATGAAACGGTCTCAGCGAAAGGGGATTTCTGCGTAGCGCACACAGCCAGTTTAACATCAGAGTCGCGAATGCCATTAACGAACGCCTCAGTTTTAAAGTGGTCCAGGAACGGGCGACTCTCGCCTGGATATGTGAGCTGCACTAAACGCTCGATTTCCATTGCGAAATCTTGCAGAGACTCGTTAGGCTTTTGAACTCTACATCGCAATTCCATTCTGTATAGATCACGCTTGTGCTCACCACCATACTTGCACTGCAATTCTGCCATTATATCATTATAGCTGTTTCTGCTGCTGACTGGCACGGTCTCAAGTACCTCTGCAGCTGTACCCTTTAAGGACAAAATCAACTCTATGACCTTTTCTTCCTTTAATGCCCAATGGTACGCTGCCGTCAAAGCATGGCGCTTTTATTCGCGCAGAAACCTCCGCAACTGCTCGTACTGGCCCGCCACTTCACTCAAGGTTATGCACTTTGTCCTCTAGAGCATGCAATTTTTCTTCGAACTCTTTTGCATGCTGTTCCAGGCCAGCACTTTCTAGATGTTGGACTCTATCTGCCAGCTCTGAGAATTTATTCTCAATAGAATCCACGCTCCTATTAATGGCCTCAGAAACCTCTACCAGAGTCTTGTTCGTGGCTCTATTTGACTCCTGCATTTCGGCTACAAGCTTTTGAGTGCTGATCCTTGATGCTTCCTGAATCTGCTGAGAGTTCTGTTTTATTTCAGTTATTTCGGCTACAAGCTTTTCAGTGCTGATCCTTGATGCCTCTTGCATCTGCTGAGAGTTCTGTTTTATTTCAGCTATTTCGGCTACAAGCTTTTCACTGCTGACTTTTAATGTTTCCTGCATCTGCTGAGAGTTCTGTTTAATTTCAACTTGTGCATCATTGATTCCTTTTATTTGAATCATCATTACAGCAAACATTGAATTTATGTCCATGCTGCTGGTCGTAGCAGGAGAACATAACTCTACATCGTCTTTGTCCTCAAACTCGTATGTCGCGATGTCCATGCCGCGATTCTTAAACTCATCTATCAGTCTCTTCTGCAGTTCAGCCTTGTTACCTGCTGTTGGCAATTCCCGCTTACTAAGCTCCTTTTTAGCTGTTCAACTTTTAGCTCATCAAATTTCATGATGATTTGTTATAATTTTATTATTATTAAAATTTTTTTTTTAATGTCCTTTTTTTTCTTAAATTGCAATGTCCTTTTAATTATTTTTGCGATTCCACTACTGACACCAATTGTTACGTTTTTAGACCTTTTCGTAAAAACGCTTTTTACTTATACTTCAAGGATTCGTTTAATTGCATCAAATTAAAAACACAGACAATTAATTTTAGAAATATAATGCGGCAACACTTTATTTACTACTTTATTAACACGAGTATTTGTACTACTAAACACTTAGCGATGTTAACACGTCTAGATTTAAAATCACACTAATCCCGCTGATCTCTGGCAGCGACTTTATATAGCAAAGTGACGTCGTCTGGTAACTTCGTGAAGCATCTGGTCATGTTTGTTGTTGGTTGTGCTTTACTTAACATGTAGCTATATACGTGTGTTTGTTTATATGACAATGCTGTCTTGTATGTTTTGGTTATTGTAAATATGTGTGGTTGTATGTATGAGTGTTCTGTGTGTTGCGTAGTTTTGTTTCTTCTTGTGCTATGTGGGTATGTTGCTGTGTATATTTGTGTGTATGTTGCTGTGTATATTGGTGTACATGTTTAGCTTTTATTGGCAGCGAATACTTGCGTACAAGATCATTAAGAATAACATCATCATCTCTTAGCATTGATGTTGCTAGGTTTTTCTCGACGATGTATCCGGAATATTCCATTTCCATTAATTCAAATATTATCTGCATTGTGTTGACCAGGGTTGTAACATTTTGACAACTAGAGATGAGTTGGCAGTGCTGCCAAGTACATATAGCCACATTGTCGTTATATTTGAATCTATTTTTAAACTTTGTAACAATATTTTCTGATCCATTACGGTGGACGATATCAAAGTCAAATGCCTGCAGCTGTAAGGACCATTGCGCCAGTCTTCCCGTTAAATCTTTTAACCACATCAATCATCTAAGGCTGGTCTGATCTATGACAATGGTGAAAGGCATCATTTCCACGTATGGGCGAAATTTCTTCACAGCCATGACAGCAGCAAGGCATTCCTTTTCCGTCACATTATAGTTACTTTGACATGCATTTAGCTTTAGGCTATAAAAAGCGATTGGGTGCTCTTCACCATTTTTTCCTAATTGGTATAAAACAGCACCGATTCCATAATCACACGCGGATGTTTCAATTTTTCAAACGATTCAATTTCTTCTTGTGTCATTTCAAATTTCTTTGACTTCTTTAGCCAATCTGTCAGTGGAGCCGATATGGAAGCAAAATCCTTAATAAATCTACGGTACCACCCTGCTGTCCCTAAAAAGCTGCGTACTTCACGAGGAGATTTAGGTATCCTTATTTCTCTAATGGCTATTACTTTTTCAGGATCGGAAGCAAAATTGTTATTTCTGGAGGCCTATAGTAAGGTTAGCTTTTCTTAGACAGGATGCAACTTCCTTCAAAATTCTCAAATGGTTTTCAATAAATGAATACATTGTCCTTCAAATATTGCGGTATGACTTTATCCATTAATATACAGAGTCGTTGAGCAGCATTACGAAGCCCGAAAGGCATCACGCGAAATTGATACAGAGGCCGACCTGCCACAGTGAAAGCTGTATAGGGTTTACATTTTTCCTCCAGTTCGATTAGCCAGAACGTGAACTTCAAATCAACACTACTTATGTAATAACTTTCATCGATTCTACTCAAAATTCCCTCAATATTTTGAAGAGGATATGCATCTTTAATAGTAATTTTATTCAACTTTCTAGCGTCCAGGCAAAACCTATTCTTTCCCGGTTTCCTAACTATGGCTGTTCTGTTTGACCATGGACCCTGGCTCTCTTCGATCACATTCAACTCAAGCATCTTGTCGATTTCTATACACAAGCTCTTGTACAGCTGGCAATACTAATTTGATTTCATGTTTTTCTAATGTAGTGCAACCGAATCCCTCCTTTTCAAGTGCTGGAAATAAATTTATTACCCTATCCAACTTCTCACGCTGTTTCTCATCCAACACATGCGGATTTGGATGAGAATTATCTACTTTGTGATTTGGAACGGAATTATATACTATTTTATTCAACTCTATTGCACCAAGTCCAAAAATTTCAGGCGCTAAACTGAACATTCTCCAAAAATCAACCCCTAAATATGCCTCTTGTTCCAGATCCGGACATAAATAAAATAAAACTGTTTTTATTTGGCTATTATAATTGACTTCTAATTGTACTTTCCCTAATAGTCGATGACTTTTACCGGCCGCCTATAGATGGCTTAAAACTAATCTGCCATCTATATATTAGTTCTCTACACCCTTTCCCTAACAAACTCACAGAAGCTCCAGTACCCAATACACCTGTTATGATGGTATTATTCACTCGAAATTCTAATCTTAATTTCCTAATCCTATTTGAAACTACACAACTAAAACCTATCTCATCATCAAAAATTATATTTCTAATTTTTTTATAATTTTCCTGTCGTTCTTCCAATGTATACAAATGACGACCTTGAGGAATTATTTTATTAAAATCTTTTGTTCTCCTTATTAAATTTATTTTTTCTTTTAAGGTTGTGCTGTTGTTTGCGGGTTCTCCTTGGAACGGAAGCACCCCGCCGACACCTCGCCACTCACAAAATTTCTATCTCTGCAATTGCTGCAGTTGGGAGACTTAACATCAGGCTTGCCACATCGATAACAAAACAAGGACCGAGTTTCGGATGTACAATCATTAAAGACATGCCCCGTTTCTCGACAATTCCAGCAAATCAAATTTTTTGTGGAAACTGCATTCTGGTTACTTCTATATTGCACCGCTGCCACATCCACATATGGCGCATCGTCATGCCTATCAAAAACTTCGTTTACACGCCTGGGATATCTATTCATGGGCGTAGACAAGGGTATATTTTTCGGCTCCTTATTGCTAAATAAAATGGACATCTCAAGCCGGGATCGCATCTGAGTCATCGCAAAGAAAAAATCATGGATACTTTCCCCAGTGTGCTGGTTCTTTTCTAGCATCTCACTCAACAATTAGAATTTAGATCTTGTGCTTTGGTACTGTTTCAATAGGGCTTCCTTCAAGGTGCTCCATTCAGTTAAATAATTCGTTTGGTCGTATAACCAATACCATTTTTCGGCTACCCCTTTCACTAACAAATGGAAATTATCTAAAACTTCTTCCCATTGTACCCTGTATTGTTTGTGGAGACGCTCTACCCGAAAAACAAATTCCTCAACTAGTTTATTCGCATTACCATCGAACTCTACCGCCCAATTGTCTATACGAACATTCCGGTTATTTTTGAAATACTCCATCTCGAGCTTCTCAGCTGGCAGCGTACGATTGTGGTTTTAGGTAATATCCTCAGCACTTGCTTCACTATTATTGCTTGATAACAATCCTGGCGCAATCTTGTCTCGCAATTTTATATTTTCCTGCTGAGTCTGCTGTAGTACGAGACTCATCTTTCCTACAGCTGAAGCTAACTCTGCCATTTGTCTTCTCATTTCCGACACCTGCATGGGGAGGTCTGCTTCTACTTTCGTCCTAAAACATTCATTGGCCCTACGTGCGGCTTCGCTAGTGCTAGGTTGGCTAGCATTTATGGTCAGCGACTTGTCCACTATTTGCGGAATATTATTTCTAAGACCTTGGTTCATGATGTCTCTATTCGCGCTAGGTTTTCTACTTGGGGTATTTGATTTGTATGCTTTACCGAAAGCGTTTGGCGTCGACCTATTCAGATCAAAGGAAGCCTGTCTGTCTCTTTTCCAGTAGAACCTTTTTGGATACCCTATTCCGCTCTGAATTATATTTCCTCTTTTTTGCGTTTTCTTTATGTACACTTGTATATTTTTTTTTATCTTGGGCCAGCACTCGGGGGATGACCCCTATATATGCAATGCATTGCGCAGGAACTGAAAAGGAGGGGATAGTATTGAGGGGACAGATTAGGAAAGATGAGAAGATAAAAAATTTTTTTTTTAAGCTATTTCAACCTTTTACTTTGCCGGCTAATTTTTGCTACAGGGCCGACGAAGGTGGGTGCTGTTACTTTGCTTTTAGTACATGATAGTGTCAGTCGCTGTGGTCTGGTTACTCTGGGAATGGTTGGCTAAACCCCTTTAATTGTAGCAAACCACACTTTTAATGCATTGTCCTTTATTTAATTTTTTATTTTTAATATTGTTATATTCTCTTATTTATTTATTTTTTTATTTAGGTAATCTTAAGCTAATCAATCCTCTACAAACATAAACAGGAAACACGCTCTAAACGCCTATCCTTTAATATATATCCTCAAAACACAAATTAACTTGCAATTCATTGGATTTGGCATGATCTTGAGTAGCGGTCGTCGAAGTAAATTATATATCTAATAATAATTCTGTTGGGTTGTCATTGGTGGTGCACAAGCAATTAACAAAAATTGTAAGTATCCATGCAGTCATGAATAGCATCCTTCTACAATCATGATATATGGAAAGGGGTTGTAGGACACTGAATACAACAGACCTTGTGTATTGCTATCAACCGCACGCGACTATTCAAATATCATACACTTATTTATAAACTGAAACTACTAACATCTAAACAAACAAAAAGGAAAGCATTCCAATGCATTTAGGTAAAAATTCGAATGAATTACCTAAGTCATTAGTAACCCCTGGTGAACTTTTCGAGACAGTGGCCTTTCCCAACTCCCTGTGTAACTTTCTATACTAACTGAGGCAAATATATTTTCCCTAGTGCTATTGAATAGTTTCCATACGGGCTTGATTTCGGCTATGGTCCCGTTATGCTATTTCACAAACTACCAGTTTCTGTTGACGCGCTATTTTAGGCGCTGCTTTAAGTTTGGGCGCCATTTAGGTACCAGCCGCAGTAACCAACAAGGCTTCCGTCTAGCTCATCCGGCAAACACTTCTCAGAAGGTTCAAACCCTCCTCTTTGGGTACGCTGCACATAAAAACAAAAATGTAGAAAAACACAAACTCTACAACACAAACATGTACTCCACCAATGGCAATCATGCTGAAACAGAGGTCTTAATATTTCAGCTCATCGCCCGCAAAACCTTATCACAATCACTCTCCACATTTCCTATTTTTTTGTGACCCACTCATATAAATCCGCCTTCTCAAGTCATGCCCCAAGAAATTTTTCTCGCCCTTAAAGGTTTTCATTTTCCAAATTCAACATTTATTGCAAGAGATATAAATCATCTCTTAATAAAAATACTTAAAATATTTTTTTATAATATAACTCAACTTTTTAAATTTTTTTTGTTTAAATATGTACATATGTCGTTCTTTCACATTTTATTAAAAACAAAACTCCAACAACAACAAAAATATAGAACAAAAACATAAAACCCTTCACATTCCAAGCGTCAAAAGATATTGTACAACTCTTGTGCATAAAAAGTAATACGCAATTTTACAGTAAAAAATACCCGTTATTTTTTTGATTTGTTTTACTACGACAATTTATGTAATATTAGGTAGTTATAAAAGTTATTAAAAGATTTGACTTTGTCACAAGCAGTTCAAACAAGAAAACTTTTGTATTTTTTTTAAAAATGGGCAAACAAACCTCTCTAGATGTTCGTAAACTGGTGCTAAAAATTTACGAAGAAGAAAAATCTTTGCGAGGGATTGGTTTCATGATTGAAAGAAGTCACAACACTGTAAAAAATATAATTGATAAGCACAAAAAGTTTTCTAATTTAAAAAATCGACCTAAATCTGGAAGACCAGCCAAACTAAACTCTACTCAAATACGGTCTATTGTGCGAAAAGTGAAGCAAAACCCAGCAGAAAGTGCTGTAAAAATATCCGAAAATATTTCAGATTGCTTCGGTATGAGTGTTAGTGCCAGCACAATACGAAGAGCCCTACATGCAAATGGACTGCACGGACGAGTTCCAAGGAAAAAAACCATACATATCAGTAATCAATCAACGTTGACGTCGAGAGTTTGCCAAGAAGTACGAAAATCAGTCTAATATATTCCGGAACAATGTACTTTTCAGTGACGAGAGTAAATTTGAAATATTTGGTAAAAAGCCTGTTAAAATTTGGAGAACGAAAAATTCTGAATTCGCCCAGCAAAATTTAATGTCCACAGTAAAGCACGGTGGTGGTTCGGTGATGGTGTGGGGATGTATGGCAGCCAATGGTGTAGGAAATTTGTGTTTCATAGAAAGCACTATGAATAAAACAGATTATCTCAACATTTTAAAAGATAACTTGCCACAGAGCGTCAAAAAATTGGGCTTGGATCGAACTTGGATCTTTCAGCAAGACAACGATCCCAAGCATACTGCCAAAGGAAGCAGCATCTGTAAAGGAATGGCTGCTGTCCCATACTCCCACAGTCACCCGATCTCAACCCCATCAAACATTTGTGGGAACATCTTGATCGGCAAATAAGAAAAAGGGAAATTACAAGCAAGGATTCCCTCAAATCAGTGATAATGGAGGAATGGCTAAAAATTTCCCCCGAAGTTACCAGAATACTTGTGGAATCGATGCCCAGAAGACTGCAAGCTGTAATAAAATCAAATGGCAATCAAACTAAATACTAATTATTATTAATAAACATTATCATTTTAACATAGAGGTAGTGTACCTTGACGCTAGAATGTGAAGAATTTTTTGCTTTTGTTCAATATTTTTGTTGTTGTTGGAGTTTTTTTTTTTTTTTTTTTTTTTTTTTGTTTTATAAAATGTAAAAGAACGACATATTTGAACAAAAAAAATTTTAAATGTTCAGTTATATGACAAAAAAATAATAAATTATGGTTTTAAACAGTAAAGCCACAGGTGTACAGTTTCTTTTGACGCTCACATATAAAAAGGGTGTTTTTATAGAGTGATACAACCAGGGATTTCCAAAAATTTTTTGGTTGTGTAGTAGTGAGTATCAGAGAGTAAAAAAATTGAGAGAATACATTCATTTACAGCCGAAATAAAATGTTAGTAATATATTTTATAAGTTGTATAACACAAAGGTAAAAAATTAAAAATTTTTTGTGTTGATAAAATTTTTTTAGCAATTCTTTACCAATTCAATGTCGCTGATTTTGGTTCATAAATTTCCTCTTCAAATAACCATTTTTCAATTTTTCTAAAAAATTGTTTTATTTTTATAAAACAGGTCTTCTCTTTCCTTATCATTTAAATTATTTATATTATTATGAAAACGATCGCAATGCCGTTTAATAACATATTCCGTTCCTTCCTTAACTGTTGCATAGCATATAAGGCATTGGATGTTACCAAAAGCGTTTTTGACCGCACAATATTTTTTAAGTGCCATCATAAAGTTTTTTCTGTTAACTTGAAACAAAAATATGTATTAGTAGTGGTATACGCAATATTTTTTGAGTGTAAGCTGAAGCAAAATAATATAGCATCCGCTAGACATGTACACTTGTCGAAGTCACATCGACGACTGAATTGAAGAGTATAAAAATATGTGTTAGTAGTGGTGTACACAATTGTGCAAAGAAATGGAAATCCCTAAATACAACTTTGAATTGGCATCACTACTTTAGTTGACCACCCATTTAACAGCTGATAGTTGCTTTTTGTTTAGTTTGCGTTGACATTTCGTTATGGATCAACTTACACCAGAGCATCGCGTGCATATTGTAGAAATTTTTAATCAAAATAATGGTTCTATTCGTCAAACTCATCCTGCACTTCTTCCATTTTATGGCGTACATAATCGTCCTTCGAAGAACAATAGAGCGTTTTCGGACACACATTTACTGTTACTGATAATGTGCATCGCGTGAGACGCCAAACAGTGCTCAGTGAAGAAGCTGTAGCATCTGTACAGGAAAGCATTGAAGATAATCCTCATCAATCAATTCGTCGCCGTCCTCAGCAACTGGGATTGTGGTGTCCTTCCACTTTATGGACGATTTTTTTAGTTGTTGAAAATTGGTGTTCCAGATTACGTCTTGTACGAGCCAGCCGTGGCGGCCACATGCCCAGAATCATATTTAAGCATTAATGTCATAAAATTTTCTATCCAATAAAGACCGTTTCATTGATATCAAAAATATATTACAATGTTTTATTATGTATCACTCTATAGAAAAACACCCTATACAAAGGCAAAAAAAAACAATTCCTAACCGGTACAGTAATAAATAAATTAACCTACACTCATAAACATTTATACTAAATCCATGCCTCACAATATTATTTGTCCCTGGGCCAATTTAAACCGTATTACCAACAACAATTTTTGTTCAAACTATTAACTTTCGCAAATTGACCAATTACACTACTACCTATCCTGAAGGAGCTCCCTAAGGTTAGTATTATTTCCTGCACTTTCAGGTATTAATTTATGGACACTATATATTTGATTCGGATAAATTAATTGTAGGGAAAAAAAATTTTCGCTTACGGCTTACAAATATTTGCTTAGATTGCCTACTTCCAGGCCTCACCTAATGAAAATATATACTTTAATCTTATACTTAAACCTAACCTGCTAAAAGAATTTGACACCACACTAAAACTTACATCAAAGACAATATCTATACTAAAAAAAATCTTTCCATGTACTAAATTTTAAATGACACTTCTATTTTCTTTTATAATTTATAATATTTTTTCTTTTACGATTTTTTTCTTTTTTATATTTACTTGATTATGTATATATATTTAAATCTCTGCTTTTGTTTTTTTTTTTTTTTTTCTAATAATTTGAGTTTAGTTTTTTCTTTTTTTTATAGACTTCTCATTTTCCGCATTCGTTTACTTAATTAACTTATTTAATAAAAACTCGTACCTGGCAGTGATACTTTACCACTTATTTCGGCAAGCCTCGCTTGGGTCACCTTTTCCCCTAGGTATCTGACTGCCGGAACTATGGTCACCGTTGATCTTTTTATGTTTCCTCACAGCCAGGTTATTCCATTTTAATTGTAGATATAATCTTTTACTTCAGTTGGCACTCCCTCTCGACCGGTGCGGACAGTCACTGGATTTTTTTTCTTCACTTTTTAACCCAATTTCTTTTATTTTTAAATATAAATTTATTTTCAAGATTTCACCTTTTTTTCTTATTTTTACTTTTTTCTTTGTTCCGACTATCTACTCAGACGACTAATTTTAAAGTCTTTAAAAATTACATATCGGTGTCCTCAAACCATAAATGCCTTCTAAAAATAAACCTATTCCCTATTCCACTCCGCCATATCATTCCAGACCAAATATGTTTATTTTCTATTCTGTCTACCAATCCTTCATCCAAATGTTAAACAATAATAAAACACGTAAAAACGTTATATTCGACCGGGTCGAATCTTAAATACCCTCCAAATATTTAGTAAGTGAATTTAAAATGTTTAACTTGGTGCGACAGAGTTCCTTTATATAATATCGTACGGCAGTCATAAAACTCTAAGAATAACTGCTTGGGATAATTATATACAAATTTAAAATTTTTTTATTTATTTTTTTGGTAGGGTCATTTAGGGGTGAAGGGGGAGGAGGGGGTAGGGCAGAAATCGGAAGTCAAAAAACTCTAAGCTTGGGATAATTGTATACAAAATTAAATTTTTATTTTTTTTGTTAGGGTCATTTAGGGGGTGAAGGGGGAGGAGGGGATAGGGCAGAGTAGTACCAGGTTTCGTCT